>OV839568.1:56376109-56976109 GCA_929447395.1 Epistrophe grossulariae
GGCTTATAGAACATAAATCGGTGGCGCAATTTAGAAAAGATCTTCGTTACCAAGGATGTAAAGATTTATTTACCGATGACCGCAACGGTTCAAAGACCCCATAAAACACATCCTACGAAGTAACACTAGAGAACGGCTATATAAAAAATATTGGGATTCTACCCGATTTCACGTCGATTTTTACAGCTGAAGCATTTGGTATTCTTCAATCTAAGTCTCAAAGCGAGGTGGAAAAACATTTTAACATTCTATCTCTGCTACAAGCTATCGCCAATCCAAACAACAACAACAACAACAACGAAGACCCAAAACAAAATCAAACTAATGTGGGTTCTAAGGGCCAGTTTGTTCACAGCTAATCATCTTTAATCAAGGATTATTGCAAGTGGTAAATCATCGAATGTGTATGAAAATCAATTTTTTTTTTCAAGTAACCCATAATTTAAGTTGTTAATCATGGAATTCGCTAATCACCCGATTTTGGTTGATTAGCGCCATTTAGTTAGAAGCTGCGAAAGTCATTGTCATACTGGAATATGCGGTAACGAAGGAGCGGGTCGCACATCAAGTTCAACCATCATTACAAATCGATCAATATCGAAAGATTTCCTCCTCGATATCCTTACATTGCTAAATCTAAAACTACAAACTTTGGTCGCTTAAGGCTTGGACGCACTAAAATGACTCACAAACACCTTCTCACCAAACAAAACTCTCCTATATGCACTAACTGCAACCTAACACTAAATTTATAACTTTTATCAAAAAACACAAATTCTTTTCCAAAAACGAATATATGTCAATATTATATAATATGAAATCCTCAAAATTCCCAATTCTAAAAATATCGAATAAGTTAATCAGCTCATATGTAGTCTTACCTAGTCCTCGCAGCTCGGCTCCATATGATTTATGGTTACCAAGTTTTAAGTTCCATTAGGTACAAACTATTTTTTTGTGACATTTGTAACAATTCCGATACCATCAGTATTTCCATGACGTTGAAATGAAAAAAAAATTATGAGAGGTTTTACTTCTCGAATTGAATGAAAAAAAAAACAAAAAATTGATTTAATGTTTTCTTTAATTTATGAGTTAACTTAAAAAGTAAAGTTTGAAGTTTAAAACCTCTAACAATTAATTGAACAGCAGATGAAATTAAGCATCAATTTTGCATTCTTCTTTTTCAAATTCACCATCGTTTTCATCGATATCGTTGTCTGTCAGCGGTCTAGTAGAATTATAATGTTCGCCCAGACTGTACATGTGTCGGTGGTACGTTACCACCAAGTTTGGGCCTTCGAATTCAGAACCTTGAATAGTTGAAGGCCCAGTAGCTTGGAGAACTTCGATGGGCACCCGAAGTGCACTGGATAATGCCGTAATCTCTATCTGTCCGCCCCAGGCGGCAGTATTTCGGATGTTTTGGCAATAGATTTTGAAGTCTTCATCAGTCAAGATTTCTCCTGTATTTGAATTGGTCATGTAAAAAATCAGATGGTCCTTGTTATCAAGGATGTAGTTGGCAGTTTGTTGGCGTAGTTCAGTAACAGTAAATGCACCGCGCCCAGTAAGCTGTAGTTGATGTACAACTGCTTTGTACAAACAATCTCCATCGGATGCAATCGAATGGAGCCTTAGTTGGCGCTTCTTTAGGATTTCTGCGATTGCACAATGTTCCAGCATTCGGGGTCCATTTTTATTATCTTCCTCACTCGCAATAATCTCGGCTTCTCTTTGCTTTTCTTCAGAGGCTTTCTTGTTGCGCCTTTTTTGGGCTTTAGTAAGTCTTGGTTGGTTGTCTAAATCATTGGTGGCTAAAGAGAGGAAGTCGGTTGTGACTGCTTGTACTGCAATTTCGTTGGCTGCTGCTGCTTCTTGAGTAGGCTGCGTGTTTCGTTCGTTTTGAAATTCATTTAATTGATTGGCTTGCCGTTTCTCTAATTCAATTTCTAGACGAGAGATTTCCTCCTGGATTTCCTTGCGCTTCTTTTTGTCCCCTTTAGCGGCACTTTTTTTCAACGACTGAATTTGAGATTGGAGTTCCTTCTTTTCCTTCCGATGTTTGCTGTTTAATTCATCAAGTGTGTCTTCAAGGGCATTGTTATCCATTTCCAAACAGCAAGATAAAAATTTTTTTTTTTCTTTCACGGAATAAAGTTTTGGTCAGATGTTTATTACTTAAAAATAATTATAATTATAATTTTCACGAGAAAACCAATTTTAAAAAAATGGCTGTCTGCAGTTAATTCGACTGTCAAATAATTGTCAAATTAAGGGTCTGTTTATATGTCCCCTATTACACGATGATTCTTTCCGTCTGACTCTTTTTTCGAATTTCTCTTTGAAAATCATCAAAATAAAGGCTCTCCCAAACCAACGCGAAACATTCGTCGACGACAGTTTTTTGTTGTTGTTTAGCGTTGTGTGTTTGTCATATTTTTTATTATTGTGAATAATTCGCTACGATTTCGCGTTGGTTTGGGAGAACCTTAAAGTTATGCTCTTGGAACAGCGTACTACAAAACGAAAAGAGAACGAAATTTTCCGTTTATGATTTCGCTGTGTCAGTTTTGTATGGGATTTTTCATTTCGCATCAGCAGCGTACTAGGCTTATTTGTAGGAAATTGTATGAGCTACATATATCGTACTAAGCGACAACTACACTTCACGGCGCGGCACTATGCGGCAAAGCTGACAATCTGATCAACTTTGTCGCGACATGAAGTTCTGCCCAGTGCAGTTTTAAAGCCCTTCCACACTATCCCACTGAGTATTAACACATGTCAAAAAAGTGGGAAACAAATCATGTTTAATATGTTGTAGTAGTAGTAGTAAATTTTTTTGAGAATTTTCTTTTTTTTTTACAGATTTCAGTCACTTAATTATAATTTGAACATTAGCAGCGTTTTATTTTCCCCCAGATCCGATTCGGATTGGATTTGCATACAAAAATACATGTATTACAAAAACAACACAAGATCCAACTTTGTTTTGGATTTGGATTTCCAAATCCATTTTTTGGGCACTTCCTAAGCAATATTTGAGTTTGAGTTCTTGGTATCACTGTTGACATTAAAAAAAAAACATTTTCTAGCGAGTTGTCAACAAATAAATTTAAAAATTCAATAAATTAAAAAATTAAAATGGATACAAAACTAAAAACACAAGTACATTTATTTTTCTTCCATTATTTTCATTTAGAAATTTAACTTAGGGCCAGTTGTACAATAGTGGTTCAGCCTCGGTTCAAGATTTTAACTCACCGATTTCGGCGGATTAACTAAGGTTCAACGCTGGTTCAAGTATGTAATTGGTTATTATCACGCACTTGAACAGTAAACCACTGTTCAAACTCAATTAATCCGCCGGAATCGGTAGATAAAAATTGCTGAACCACGGTTTAAATATTTGTACAACTGGCCCTTAAGCGCACAGAAAAACTGTGTTACTGGCATGAATTACATACATGTTATCGATAGTTTGTATGAAAACTCCATGTTTTTTACTGTCATGGCGTCGCTAAACCCCGCTGTCGTTTTTTTTCAACCAATTCCCCCCGGGCTTACAAAAAAACACGCCTTTTATCTGGGTTTAGCTAGACCCATTGGGGGTTAGTTGTTGTTGCATTTAACATGTAAATTGTCCAGCCCCGAATCGATTTTTTCATCCAATTTCCTTCGGGCTTGGAAAAAACACACCTATTAAGGTAGAACCGCACTAGGCGGAACTGCACTTCAGCGACACCGTGCGCACTTTTGCACGAAACTGAACGAAACTTCACGTCGCGACACAGTTGGTCAGATTACCAACTTTGTCGCATAGTGTCGCGCCGTGAAGTGCAGTTGTCGCTTAGTGCGATATAGCTCATACAATTTCCTACAAATAAGTCGTGAAGTTCAGTTCCGCTGAAGTGCAGTTCCGACGAGTGCGGTCCTAGCTTTAGTGCGTTCACCGACATAAATTCTGATCTGAATTTTCTGATTTTGTTTTGAACCTGCCCATTTAGTACTATATTCCTGAACGTTTCGTTTTGGTACAAAAACAAACAAAGTTGACAGCTGCTGTCAGTTCGAGAAAAATGAGCAAAGGCAAAGTCCGAAGTTCACTGTTGCGTGTTTTCGTGCTTTCCTCCACCAAATGTTTTCCTATCTTTTTGTAATTGTACTAAATGCTAGCTAGCTTACCGAGTGAGGCTTTGAACTATAAAGTCATACCCAACCCAGTCCAGTTGAATTCTTGTCTAGTGTAAAAGCACTGAGCTAATCGTTTTGTATTTATTGTTATCTTTTTCGTTTCGTCCAGCAATATTGCAGTGCGATTGTATTTCCTCTGATTATTTTAAGTATTATCTCTGTGTTTTTTCAAGTGATACAAAGAAACATATTTTACAATAGTTTCCTTTGTTTCAAACAAAAGAAAAATTAATTAATTTTCTTAGTAAAAAATAAAAATGGCTATAAGACTTGCACATTCCTCATCATTATCGTTGCTACTCTCGAGTTTAATTATTTTTCTGGGAATCCTTGGCGCCGCAGTTCATGCCTTAGACACAAGTGCCGTTAACATCGATGAAATCAAAAACCAAATTCCCCCCGAACTGGCCAATGGTAATCTAACGGACAAAGCGAAGAACCTCTTCAAGGATAAGTGTCAGAAAATTGCTGGCGATAACGATAAGGGAGACGAGGCGTATGCCAATCTAGAGCAAGGGTTTGTCTCTGCCACCGAATGCGTGAACCAACTTGTCAATATTTCGACTCTTCAAGTGGAAATGGATGAAGCCCGTCCAACTGGCGACCTGGATTCTGTCTTCCATAAGTACTGCATGAAACGTCCTGATGCCCTTATTTGCCTCAGAAATTTGGTTGAAAAAATTGATCCTTGCTTAGAGCAGGAAGAGCGGAATAACACTGCTGTCCTTATGCATATTTTCGAATCAATGTTAAACTTTGTGTGTTACAAGGGTGGCGACCAAATTGCCTTGTTCATTGCCGAACGCGGACCCGAATGCCTCAATTCAAAAAAAGAACAAATCCAACGCTGCATGAATAACACCTTTGGGGAGTTCCTGCCCAAGGATGGTGTGGAGAATATGGAAACCCTACCCAAGTTTGTTATAGGTCCGAAACAATGCGAAGACATTGACAATTTGAGTGAATGTATTACCAAGGAGCTAGAAAAATGCGATGAAATAACTCCAGCCAACATAGTGGATTCTATGTTCCGTTTCATCAAGAACGAGACGATTTGCGGCAACGCAGGTTCGACTGCTCATCAGAAATCGAATGCCAAATCGTCGTCCTCTTCGTCAGCTCTGTCTGGAATGCTGGCTTTGTTCTTGGCAATCGTCACTATCGTCAACAATAGACTTCAACGAACATAGTTACTCACATCGGGTTTGGGAGGGTGAATGGCCTTCAATTTTGCTTAATCTTTAGTACCTAACAATCAATACTGTTCTATATTTACATCATCATACGTAACACAATGTACTTCGCTGCGGATCGAGATCGATGCTTTTAAAATATGGGTAGCTTGTTTATTTTTTTCAACAATTGTGGTGGATTCGAACGATTTGGTTTGTAACATTTTGTTGTTTTTATATTTTGATTTTTTTCTTCAATTTTTTTTGTTTTTACATTAATTGAATTTATTTTATGACCGCATTGCTATTTAAGATTAAGATTTTATAAGCGCACTATTTTTTTGTGTTAATCAAAGTGTAAACAATAACAATTGACTTTGGTATAGAAGGATTGATTGTAGGTTCCTAGTTATCTGAATGATGTGTTTTTACACAGTAAATATTTACATAAAAGTAACATAACTTCTTTGTAGGTATGATGTTCGTGTTTTTCTATTACTTACATTAATGTACATTAACAAAAACAAATCGAACTACTCAAGTGATTCATTTGTTTTTGTTTTGCAAGAAAAAGAGATAAATAAAAAGCTACTGAGTAACAAAAAACACGACTAATATTTACTAATTTTAATTCGATTTATTTAAGATAGAAGGTTATTAAGTTAATAACATAATCATAGCACTATAAATTTCTTTTCTATATTTTCAACACTTCAAGTAATTTTTTTTTTTATTAAAAACACCAAAACAAAATTGATTTTCAACTTCGTATGTCAAAGGTTGTGAACTTAACTCAAGCATGCATTATCAGGGGTTTCATTTTTTTAAACTCAGAAGTTTAAGAAAATTGCAATTTTGTTTCCTAAAATATGTACGTAATATGTAGTATATAGTATACTCATCCCATTCTTTATATTCTGGATACATATTTGTTTTTTTTTTACATCTATTCTACCTATGATTAAATTAAAACTTAATTAATTCTTTAAGCTAGACGATTTCAATTTGATTGGAGCTTCAATGAATCAGCAAAACGAATACTTTGGGAGTTTATTTTCGAATATTGCTTGTGAAATTCCAAGATAACGCCTCAAATCTTAAACATTATCAGCCCTGTTCTGGCAAACCTCACTGATACCTCACAAGTCACAACAACCTCACAAGGAAAGGTGAAATCGATTTTGTGAGGTTTTCGTACCCTCACAACTGTGAGCCTCACAAAAACTATCGAAATTGTGATCTCCTTTTGAGAAACTCACAACAATCTCACAAGAAATCAACCTCACAAGGCTTGTGACTTGTGAGTTGTGAACCCTCACAAAGCCAGAATAGCCCTGTATATTTATTCTAACTGAACAACATTGAAAACTGTTTTTTTAATTCATAAAAATATACAATTATAATGTATGTATGTATATTTCAAATAAAATGAGACATTTTAAATGAGCCTTATTAAACTCCTATTGACATAGACAATAGTTACAATATACCTACATAATAAAATAATTATTTCTGCTTTGCAACATTTCAACTAAATGATTGATACTAGTTTTATTCATAGGTAGGTATATTACAACAAAATAATTACTACCCATTTCACACAAAAGCTAAACAATCTGTGTTGTTATACCTACAGTTCAGCATTAGCAAAATAATTGCTTAAACGCCTGCGGAAAATAAAAAAAAAACCTGCGGTAATTTATTTTCAACACGAATATACATAAGTAGATAAATATTAAGCAATGAACCACAATGAACCAGAAAGTATTATTATGTATGTAAGTACCTTCCGACGAAAAACTTTTTTTTTGTGTGTGAACAATAAAAGTGTGATTATTTGGGCCGTGTATGTGACACTACCGCGTGCATCTTCAATTATTAGTCAGAGGAAGGTCGTGCGATCGTTTTCACTTAAACATTTACATTCGGCAATAGTTATTATGCCAAATTAGGCGTGACACTTTATATTGATTTTTAGAACTTAAATGCTTTGTAAGGCAACCATATCGAATCGACGTTTATTATTCAAGACTTAATATTTTTTATTTAATTAAAACTGTTTTTAAATTCAAATTGTTTTTTAAAATTAAAATTAATTTGTTGTTTCTATTGGAAACCCCCTAATGCTTCTTCTGTTTTATTATTTGCCTTTGAAAAACTGCAAACAAATTAATTTTAAAGAATAGTTGTAACAATAACTTGGCCAAATTTTGACTTTTTTCATAAGATTTTTCGTTTTGAAAAGACAAAATCAAATATATTTAGTTGTCCAACCGTCCAATATTATTATATCATTTTTAGACCTTAACCTTGAAGATCCGATAGTTAAAATTTAAGTTATAATCTTCATAAACCTTGGGCTACACTCGAGTTGACTACATTAATTGTCAAATTCTTATTTATATTTGCTTCACTCGTTGCTCTACTCGCTTTTCAATTTGCTTTTGAAAAAGACAAGCCAGTTAACGAGCGAGTAGCTAACAGTAATGAGTTGAGGATCGAATTGCAAAAGTTTTTGTGTACTCGTTTGTGTGAATGCATCGCACGAACTTAATCCATTGGTTCAAAGCTATATTGGCTTAATATTGAAAATGTATGGGTTGGGTACGAAATCCCGAATCACAAAATTCCGATTCACAGAATCCCGAATCACGAAATCCCGCCGTTTCAATACTAAATTGACATTTTCATTTCCATAGTAACTGGTGACCAATCAATGAGAATCAAGGAGAACGAAGTTTCCTACTATTTTGGTTTGCAGAAGACCGCACTGGCTTAGGCTCCTCCTCTTTTTAAAAAAAAGTATATAAGCTGGATTCATTTGGAAATAAACCCGCTTCGCGGGTTGCAAGGATTTTAACTTTCTTTTCGGGGGGCTCTATGCCGCTCACGCAACTCCTTTGCTCTGCTTAGGGTATGTTTAGTCGCCAGGCAGGCGCCAATGTAACCTTGCCTGGCAGATTTCCTAATCAAAATGTATTTCATTGAAAGCAAAAACTCGTTTCTCTTTAAAATCATTTTTAGCTCTTAAAAGAACTTTTTTAAGCTATAAATCGTTTCAGTAGCATTCTCAGCTTATTGGTAGAGAATTTCTGGACCCATTTTCCATTAATACACTGTCGACGGCAACAAAATGAACATTTTCCAGGACTATTTTTAGCTTAAAATGCCTTTTTAGCGTTTTGTCATTTGTTCCGTGGCCCCGCCCAATTGGTCAAAAATATTTTTAAAAAATCAATATTTTTCCTCTAAAAATTCATAAAAAACGCTTAAAATGTTATTTAAGCTTAAACAATTTTTTTTTTTTTACATTAAGGCATTTCGTAGAATTGAAAAAAAATCCAGCTTAAAATGCGTTTTCTTGAAATTTTTGCCGTCGTCCAGCCCATTTCTTCTGATTGGCTAAGAATAATTAAAAAATATTTCAATAAAATTACTTTGTCAAAAAATGGTAATTTAGAAATATTTTTTAAAAAGTACAAAATAATACTTTACAAAGAGTAGTGAAAATCCCGTCCAATATTTATAAAAAAAATCTTTTGGCGGGATTTTTATTTTTTTTTTCAACGGGCTTTCGTGATTCGGGATTTCGTTACGCTCCCTCTGATTTTAGGTCTTAAGAGTTTTATTTTTTTAAATTACATTATGTAGATTCAAAATAACTTCTATAAACTAAACAATATATTGGTGCCAGGTCTCTTCCTATTAAAATTGCCTACATAGCTAATTGCTAGAATCTTAACTGATAAAAATTGTTTATTATGGCAATTTCGTGACGCGTTTAAGCGAGGTTGTCACATCAGACGGACAATAGTTATTTGTGTGTACATATACATATGTGTTAAGTGTTGTTGTCCATTCATCTAAGACTATTATTATCTTCTTAGAAAATGACACATTAAATTCATTGGTAAAATCGGATGTTTATTTTAAGATTCTCAAACCTTTCAACAAAAAAGAAATGAGTACATACTACTTAATAGCAAAAGTAATTTGATTGCTGAATTTATAGTATATTTTATGATTCTTATCTAAAGTAACTTAAAGCCTTAAAGTTCAAGTGAAGTGCAGTATTTTCAACTCAGCAATTTTTTTTGTTTTTCTGTACCAGCAATTATAAGTATATTTTACAGTCAATGTTAAAAGGTCAGCAATTTTTCGTTAGGTATGTACATAGTACATTTATGTATGTATGTATATGTATTTTGATTTACTGGATATGAAAATAATTTCATTCTGAAAACAGAACTGACAGGTTTCTGGTTTAAAATAAAAATATGAAAAAATGAAATTTAATTTTTCTTTATTTTATTAAACACTTTTACATAAACTAGAAAAAGGTGGCGTTATAAATGATGATTCATTAAACACAACGGCAATGTTTCAATTACGAGTTCTTATTAACAAAGATTTTCACTTCGTATCTAATTCTTTAAACGCATTCTTAGAAGCAAGGCATTGCTCATTTATACAGTGAATGATTCTCTTGAATTGTGAATACATAAGTAGTTAACGATTGACAATGACATACTCACGAAGTTTGTGTGAAAAGAGCAATCCCAGTTGGAATTTTTTTAAAAATTCAATGGTGAATAACCCGCTTCTTTTGTGCGAAATGCATTGAGGAATTTAACATGGGCATGTCATTGCCGGGGTGCACACAATTTATCGATGAAAATTCAACAAATAAATCACTACTTCCTTGGAAGTTGCTTATTTACCAGTTGGGCTGAGGACACCGATGGAAAATTTGATGAATATTTAAGGAAGAAACTACTAAACAAAAGTAACTTGCTTATTCATGAGATCATTAATTTTTGATGAAAATTCTTTAATGAAATCATAAATAATTTGGACTTGTTTTTTCATTACCTCAATATTTGCTGATGAAAATATAATGAATATTCAACAAAGAAATCACTAAACGAGTGTTACTTGGTTATTGATAAGCTTAATATTTTCGATGAAAATTATGATTCAAATTTAGTAGTGAAATCATTTGGGAATTGGGGTTTGCTTAGTTACTACTAGAGCTCCCTATTACACGGATATTTAAAAACACGGATACACGTGTTCTTATAATATCCGGATTTGAATCCGTGTATTTCGTGTATCCGTGCGTCCGTGTGTCCGTGTATCCGAAGATCCGTGTATTTTAAATAATCCAATCATCGCTGGAGAGGGCCAAATTTATGGGATTTTTTTGATAAAAATACGACAGCGACTTGGTAGTCGAATGTGTCAGTGGATTTAAATTTGGAATTATTTAATTTTTTCTTTAAAAATCGATTTTTTTTTTTTGAAAATCACCAAAAATAAAAATCTATAATATCCATTATCCCTCAAAATTTTGAGCTTGTAAGCTCACCCCTTGAAAAGATAAAAATCAAAAACCATTCCGCGTATTAAGAATCCGTGTAATAAAGATCCATGTATGCTTAATATCCGGATACACGGATATTAAGCAAATAAATACACGTGTTAGGAGAACGGGATTTTTATTTGCGTGTAATAATTACACGGAGTCCGTGTACCCGTGTTTTTCAAATACACGGACTGAATCGTAGGCTCTAATTACTATCTACCTCATTTATTAATCATTTATAAATAAGAAAAATACTTCTGCTTAGTTGGAGCGATTGAATATAATTCAATTAAAAGTTTAAGTGACCTCAACTCCACAATGCATCTCTAAGACGCAAATTATGGTCAATGTTTACCGACTCTTATAAAAACCACAGCATGAACATACTGTTACTTTTATTATTTTTCTAAGGGAATTTGTTTAAACTCAGACACTTTTAATGATCACTGATAAAAGTCGTTAACGGATGAAAGGATGGGATACATTACTTCTCTTCACAGAAATTCTCATATTTATCGTGCCAGGTAAAGGAAAGGGCAGTTTTTATCTCTTCTTTTGCTCGGGAAGACATTATATGAATTGATTACTTCTCATTATAGAAATCACAACATTTTGTAACCTTTGAAAACGTCGATTGTAATTCAGCACCTATTTCAATTCCATAACATTCTGTTAGGCGAAGTAAAAACAGAGCGTCGTGAGAGAATAATTTTTACCTTCTCTCCCAAAGTATACCTTAGAAAGCACGAGTGGATTTAGATAACGAAATGCTGAATTTATGCATAACGGAATGTAGTTTGTGAATGATTCACCATTGCAAATTAATAGTTTAATATTTTTGTTTTTCCATTTATAATTAATCCATCAAACTCATTCAAGGTGTTAAATAAAACTAATAATTAACCATACTTTTTATTTCATTTCAGGTACAAATAAGTATATTCCTATCCTTAAATGATGACATTAGCATAAAAAAACAAATCGAATAGATACAACATACATTTATAAATAAATGAAAAATAGAAATAAAAATTCGAGACAAACTAAAAGAAATGCAATACATACTCAATAAGTCATAATTTAAAGTAAATATTATATCCAGACATTATTTTCTCGTTTAAATTAAATTTATAAATTAAAAAAAAAAATCGATGTATCTAATTTAGAATAAGGAAACGAAAATAAAAAAAAACAACATAATTTTTACATACACACTCGAGTACATAATACTATGTACACATGTACTTGTATTTTTAAATTGGTAATTTGAAAATAAATATATCTATACTCTATACTCTGGCACATTCTTATTTATTTATTTGGAATTTAGGGTAAATTTATTTAATACATATGTATGTATATAAACTGTATTTGTAAGCTTTAAGTTTTCTATTCATTTACTTGTCATTAGCTAATGGCTTGATTTTAATGTCATCTTTAAATTTAAATGGTTTCGTGACTGATGAACTTTCTTTCTAGTCTTACACCTTGAACTCAAACAAAATGGGATGCAGCGGTGGCTAAAAGAATCGCTCACTCGCTGTGTAAAGAACAGAGATCTAATGTAAAACTCAACCTTTTGAAAGGTCTCTTAAATAACTCTCACTTGTTGAGATTTTCAAAAATGATCACTTAATAGCCAGTTTACTAAAAAGAATTTTTTTTTCGGTTTCTATCAGAGAGAAACTTTTATTTTAATTTTTTTTAGGTTTTGATCAACCGGTGACCACTTATTGCTGAGAGGAAAAAATAAATTTCATTTGGAGATTTTTATTTTGTATTGTTAGTTATAAAGGTCTTCTACAAGAATTTCAAACATAATTGATTAATTAATTATTGTACAACGCTTTCAGGTATTCCCTGAAAACGTACTGATAAGGATGCGGGCCAGAATTCCAAATCAGGAATCTAATAACTATAGCCTAGTCAGTATAAACATTTGACCGCGAAAAAATTAAGTTGTACAATTTTCTTTCCTATTCGTTAAAGGGCGTTATTAGAAGCATATTTGTAGTTTGTTAGTTAGTTTTACTTAAAATAGAAAAAAAAAATATTCAAAAACAACCGCAACACTTACAATAACATGTATGTTATATCTTCTTTTAAAGCTCTTATTAATTTTAAGTTAATCGCTAAAAATCAGATGCTAAAATCTTTTATAGTTCTTGAGAAATATCAGAAATAAGTTTAAATTAATTTGGCTTTTATCCTTGGTTTTAATTGCTTTCAAAATCTTATTTCCACTAAAAGACTTATTAGGATCTGGTTTTTAGCGTTTGACTTTAAATTGATAAAAGCATTGAATATTAAATTAAAAATACTACTTAATAACGTAAAATAAAAAAAAAAAATGAGTTTAATTTTTTTTTCAAACTTTTGAGTTTGAAAATTAATTTTTCTAAAACTATTCACTAAAACCATTTTATTTAAAAACAGAATTCATGGATGGATTTCTGGCTTTATAAAGAAGTGTAATATAATATTGAAGTCGTTTTTTTAGAAAGTTGCCCCTCCCGTCTAATCTGGGGGAATAGACCCCCCTTCCATACAATTTTTTTTCTTGCCTAAACCCAACTTACTTGCCGTAGCCTTTCATCGCATCTTATGCAAAACACTCATATCCACCATTATATTGCAAATATCATAATTAGTCATTTTAACTGTTTTTTTATTTATTTTCTAGGGAAACTGTTTAAGGTTGATCATTTTCATTTATTTTTTATGAAATAAGTCAACAGATAAGGGCTATAACTGACGTTAAATGATAAATTTCACCCAAAGACCTAAACAAATAATTTTTAAAAGTAAATCACAGACCAAATCCATTGTTTATATACAATGATAGGGTATATAGGATTGTTGTGTCTGAAAACGGGAAAAAATACTGGTTATCAAATACTTAAACCCAGTATTGTGCATGTACATCTACAAATATGCAAGGTTTTTTTACCATTTGCTTCGCGGAATTATTTGAAATATTCGTTTGAATGTTTTCAGTTGAAATTTGAATTTAATTTTGTTTGTACGTTTTTTTTTAATTAAGGAAAGCACACGCCATGAAGCCGTTTGTCAAGATGTATGTTAACACATCTTAACCTCGATTCGTGGCCTTCACACATTTTTTATTTTCTAATTATGCGAAATAGTCGTGTTTTTTTTTTTTAATTTTTTCTTATCTTTGTATACCTCATAGGAGAGATAAGAACGAAAATGTTATTTATCGGTTGCTAGAAGGCTCTAAGTCAGCCGCAAATCGAGTCAAAAGATTTTACGATTGCTACAAACATATACCACCCCTTTACGGATCAGGACCACGTTTAGATTGTAACTCACTACGTTATGACGATGGGTTTGTGGGTGAAATCGGTGAAGGGAACAAAGTTCCTCACCTCTCTCACCCACAAAATCATAGTCATGGCGTAGTGAAAAATCACAATCTAGACAGGGTCCAGGAATAGAATTGTTGTGTTTTTGTATCTTGTGATATATACCTCAATGGGAAGGTGGCAGTTCCTAGATGACATTTATACGACGCATACCTAAGCACTTTGTGAGTGGAAGAGGTTTTTTAAGTACCTTGGGCCTTTTTCCGTTTCAAAAAACCCATAAAACGGAATGAAATCCCATGCAAAACATGAATAAACGGCACTCATTATAACAATAAACTCTCTTATTATACCTATTCTCTTTTTTTGTAATTAAAACGGTTGGAGAAATATACAAAATATATATTATAATAAAAATTATATTAAATATTTTAATTGAATTATGTATATAAGAACCTAATTTTAAAAATTTAAATTGAATTATGCAATTTTTGGAACAATTAAAAGTCTTGCCTAGGTTTTTCCAAACAATATTTTAAAATTTATAGGATTAATTTACATTTTGTACATCACTTGAGTTTATTTTTTATGAACCTATAATTAATTTTTCACATGAATTCTTGATACTCAGTTTTCAATTTCTATAATAGTCATTTTGAATTAAAAAATACAATAGCAAAAACAAAAATAATAATTTTCTTATTATTTGTATTTTTCTTCTTATTATTTAAAAAAATATATTAACTTGAATGGCTATCATAAGTTCTGTCATAAAGTTCATAAAAGATTCCATGTTTTGTTCCTTTTTCCTCTTTGATGACAATACAAACGCTAGAAAAGACAATCGTTTAATCTGAAATAATAATTGTTATTTATTTCGGAATTTGTATTTTGTGCAAAACAAATTGATTGACAAATGTCACATTTTTTCAAAACAATTTAAATTTTGTCCTATGTTTCCATATTGGGAAATGAAAATTTTTGAAATGATGAAATGATTGAAGAACCGGTTTTCATATTTCACTTTCATATTTTGGTACTCCCTTCTAGTTGTGAATTTCTTTTGTATGAAAATTTAATTTACACTCGAACTGGGTACTAGGTTTAATAAATAAAATTAAATTAAACTGACTGAGGTAGCAATATTATAAAATTTAGATATGGAAACAAATGTGGAAGGATGAAACCGAAATAACTAGACCGGAAATTTAACTTCTGTTTTGCAATTCGGATTTGTATCCTAATTTAAGAAACGTATTTAAAGTTCTTTGTGTGCTACCAGTGACGTTTGCAGAGCCAATACTTTCGTTTTCCACTTTGAGACGGTTAAAAACGTGGCGGTAGGCCACATCAACTACCTTGACGGATTGAATATTCACAAAAAAATCGAGTTAATCCCTGAAGTTATAGTGAATAAAAAAAAAGGAGAATGGAATTAATCTTCCAAAATATTAAAAAATGAATTGAATTCACTTCATAACTTAGTGAGTGTTTTTTGTGTTTTTCCTTTTTCCTTTTTTGGTTTTCTTGATTTTCATTTTTGTGTAAGTGATAGATTAAAAAACTTAAACCAAAATTGAGATCAAGTCCCCCCCTCCAAAAGAAATCCTGCGTACGCTATACTATCCAAGAAGTCTTGGATGGATCTTCTGCATCTAATGTCGTTTTCCATTGGTTTCACTCAGGGATTAACTCATTCTGAAATCCAATGGAACAAAGTTACCATTCTTCTACTCAACTTATAAATTTTTTCATTGTATTGGTGAATCATCGTGAACATTTCATGTATCGAACAGGCATACAATCAAACAGAGTCCGATATGTTTACTTTTGACATTTGAGTGAGTTTGTTTTGAAGTTATAGCTGAAATGTATTAGTGCTTCTTGAGTGGATTCTGATTTAAAATCGAGAAGCGAAATTTTCTTCTGAGAAGCGTCGGTTGCCCGTATTTTTGCCAATGGAATGGTTTCATAAGAGTTCTTTTTGATTCTGGACGCTTCCAAACGTCCAATGGAAAACGACATAAGACGAACTCAGAAATGAGTATGAAATAAAATGTGATAACATTTAGAAATATAAGAAGGTTTTTTTTTTTTTTTAATAATACAAATTCTATATACTATACTACTGAAATACATCAGCCAAGTAGAAGACTTAGCACTATTTTAATGGAGTTTGTTGAATTATTGATTCAAAATAGCTTTTAACGGCCTTTAAGTCCTACAAAAATTGGCGTTTCGTCCCGGCGATCTTACTTGGACTCATCAGTTGACTATAGTGAGGGCCTTTGTCAATACAAAATGTTTGCTAAGTTCAGTTCATCTGAGCTATTTTGAATCAATAATTCAACAAATTCCATTAAAATAGTCCTAAGTCTTCTACTTGGCTGATGTATTTCAGTAGTATAGTATTAAGAATTTGTATTATTATATATATAAACTAGCCAGGCCCTGGGCTAAAAACAAAAACAAAAACTTCCAATTTAATGATTAGAAATTCTAGTCTTGTTGGATATAGTTCACACTAGGTATTTGTCACGAAATCTATGTAAGATGAATTGAACTTAGCAAAAATTGCGTATTGACAAAGGCCCTCAATATAGTCAAACTTAAGAAATATGTTCTCACTTATAGCAGCTTCCCCTCTGATAACATAATATGGTAAGACTCTTTCCATTGAGCCATTATCTACCAGATGCACTAAAATAATGCAGTTTACCGACAAAGGCCCCAACTACGGCACGCGCAAGACTTTCATATTTGGATATGAAAAGTAAAGATCTAAGTATCTAAAAATACCGCATTGAATTTTTGCTATCAGTAGTCTATTACTAAAAATAAAAATTTTCTTTAGATTTCAAGGTTATATATTATTTTATTTTAATGGCACCCACAACTCTTAACAATCATATTTTTATATTTTTTTAAATTTGCATTTTCTTCTTTCACATAGTAAAGTACACTAAGTGGTCCTAATCGAGTAGGAGCACAACATGGTTTGGGAACTTTTTTTGGCTCCAAAAGATGTACTAAGGTTTGCACAATTGCATGGTTAGTAGCATTCATGTGTGCGTTCAGGGGGAAATTACATTCTCCACTGCAGTAATAAGCCCCATAGCCTTCAGGAGCAATAATCCAGTCCTTATAAATTAGAGAAAAATATATTGTTTATTCATAACAATTTAAGTTCAAAAAAAAAATGATAACCAACCTGCCAATTAAGATCTTTAAATGCTATATAGAGTGTTTGCAGCTGACAACTCTTAACTCCCTCACCATAGTGTGGATCTAATAAAGGATTATTTACTTCTGATTTTCTGATACGTCGAACACGTCCAGTGTCTCGTTTGGGTCTGCTGCTTTGATTTTTTGTTGCCTTCAGTAACTATATATAAACAAAAAAATAAATAATGTAATATTGTACATAACTATAATAATGAACAAGACAATGTTAGTACTGCGTTATTGATTTAAAAAGTTTTGTTCTCAAGGACTCAAAGTATTACTCATGTGTTACCGCAGCCAAAATTACTTATGAATAGGTACTGCCGAATGAAAAAAAAGTTATTTTTGAAAATAATTGAATCCTTTTGAAAATAAATGCAAAATTTTTAAAAACGTCAGATTTGAAGAATGACACTCTTATTTATAAACCCATTCCAAAGTATGTCTAACTCTGGACAGGTGTCAAACTACAAAATCTTATTTATAATCATGTTCCATCGAGTGTCTAACTTAGACACTGCAATTGGTTGTCCAAACCTATTCTAAAGTGGGTATGTTCAATGCACAAAAAGCTGAAAATTAAATGAACGTATCCAAATGTTCACGAAATTGACAGATTACAGGGATGTTTGTGAGTGTTTGAGAACATATTTAGACAGCTGTTGGAATGCCTTTATAAATAAGGAGATGTCCAAATATTTAGACAGTGGCTAGTTGCAAAACTGTCCAAGAGTGTTCTAAGGAAATCTAATAAATACGACTGTGAGTCTTCAGCTCAGTGGCGGATCCACGGGGGGGTTTAACGGGTCCAGACCCAAACCCATGAGCATTTAAACCAAATATTTTTGTATTAATTTATTAAATGTTCGACCATAATTTGGTCTACGTTTGACCTACTTAATTACAGAAAGCCCATCTTTTTATAAAATTTCGACTAAACATTTCTTCAAGTGTAATAAGTGGGTATACCTCAAAAACTTCCAATGCATCTTAGTGGAAGAAGGAGTATACCTACTTACATTAGATTGCGCAACAGTTTTATGATGGAAACTTAGTTCAAGGGCTGAAGGTATGTTAAGTTTTGAGGCAATTTATCATACCTTCCTCTCTAAGAAGTAAGCAATTCTATTTTCGATTTTGAACAAAAAAACTGTGGTGCATTGTGCTCAACTTGTGCTGCGATTTGCCGTAAATATTTTTGAAAATTTTTAGGATGAAATTTTTCTAAAAACCTAAAGTTGTGCTGTTTTGTGTTCAAAAAATGATTCAACGGAAGAGATACAAAAATTATTGCATATTTCCAACTTTTACGACCGAACGCAAATGATGCAAAGGATCTTAGTGTGAAATTAGCACCATCATTTTCGATTTTCCAAAAAAAGTTGTGCTGTATTTTGCTCAATTTGTGCTGCGATGTACCGTAATATTTTTTTTTAATTCGAAAATTTGCAAATTTTAGGGATGAATTTTAACTTCGCAAATTTGCAACTTTTTTTTTCAAAATTACGATTTTTTTAAAAGTTATACATGTGCTGTTTTAAGCTCAGTTGTGCTCGGTTGTATTTTTTTTTTGAAATTCGAAAATGGCGGTGCTTACTTCACGCACATTTAATAATGTAGCACAAAGCCCACGTAAGTTTTATTTTTTTAAGTTTTCTATTTGTAATTGGACTCCCCTATGACCAAATCCTAGATCCGCCACTGCTTCAGCTTAACCACCATGAAAAGTATGGAAACAAATTCCACATCACTATAAAACAAGTACAAGCCATCAACTACGTTGACTTATTATTTGGATTCTCAAATCATTGCCTTTTCTCTATCTGTGCGACAAGTACGAAACTTTCTACGTTTTGAAAATGAGTGCATAAATTCACAAATTTGTTATCAAGATTGGGTTTTCTGCATTATTCGGGCTTTTTTCGAGGAGGAACAAATAACATAAATGCATCTCTTCATTTACTAAAAGAAAGCCAATTCTGAAAAACAAAAAATGTTTAAAAAGCTATGGACTTCGAATTTTTAATTAGTTTTCAGTTTATCAATGTGATTTACCAACAATTTTCGGCGCCTTTGAGCTGTGTATTTCAAAAAGTAAATTTAGATTTGGTACAAGCTAAGAATCTCGCTAAAAATTTACGCCATGAACATATAAAAGGATTCGAGCAGCAAGAAGATGCGTTTTCTGGAATTTATGAAGCTTCAAAAAAATTTCTGAAACTGCGTTGATTTAAGAACATGAAAGAATAATGGACAGACAGAAGAATAGTTAGGATTTGAAGTTAAAAGTACAGAAAATTAGTTTCGTATATGAATGACTCTTGGAACTTGGAGGGAGATTTACAAATCATAAAAATATCAACGGTTAAAGTGCAGAACCTCGTAAATCGGTTTTGCATATTTTTCAGAAATAAAAAAAAACCTGTCAAATAGACTACTAAAATACTCGAGATTGTGAAGAGTTTCAGTGTGATCTTAATTCGTTTTTCGATTGGTGTGTTCGTAATTGTTTGACTCTCAATATTGATAAATGTAAAACTATTACTTTTACGAGAAAGCTATCTGTATCTCCTGCAAATTATTTTCTTAATGGTGTATTATTGTCACGAGTTAGCGATTTAACTGTCCTTGGTGTCCTATTTGATCAAAAACTTGACTTTATACAACACATCAACTCCATAACTAATAAAGCTAATTCAATTCTTGGGTGGATAAAGAGAGAGTCAAGGCAGTTTTCCTTTTGTTATCAAACAGCTTTTTGTGACATTTGTGCGACCCATTATTGAATATGCTTGTCAGGTCACCCCACTATGACTGTCCCCTTATTCCCCAAAGGAGCTTGAGGAATTGTCCGGATGCATATTTATTTCAAATTATCGGACTAATTACGAACGATTTTCTCCTCTCAATAAAATGTTTAAATTATTTAATTTTTTCAACTGTAAATATACTAATTTGTTCAACCAAACTGTTAATACTTCAATTAAATTTAAATCAACTTTTTTTCAATTTTGTAACATGTACATATAATTATAACCTTTAAAGCTAGCAATTAGCTGAGCTAAAAAATAAATAAATAAATAAATAGACTTGAGAACTACTGAACCAATTTAGTTGAAATTTTGTACATTTGTTCCTTAAACGGCGGTATGGTTTAGAAAGTGGTTTGAGATAAAATCCTTTTTCAATTGAAATAGTTGCAAGACCGATTGATCGCTCTTGGGTCATTGTTGAGCGAAGATAATTTTTATAAGCTTAAGCTTCGTGAAGCTAGCTTCCGAAAACATTTACAAGAAACGTTAATAAAATCCTTAATGCCGTTAATAAATTCGGATACAATGCGAAGTGCGAAACATAATAGTAAAAAATTGACAAAGCTTTGAAATCAACAACAGAAGTTTGGTTAAATACATACATTAATTTCATTCAAGGTATATTTATTGTAGTTATAATATTCTTTGGAAATTCGTTGTCAATTGTTGTTGGTAGGTATGGTTTTGCTTCAAGTTGTTACCAGTTCTTTAAAATATCACGCAGAAATCCGAAATATTGAAATTGATACCGCGCAATACGCTCATCAAAAGAAGATAGCGTATAACATCGATGACGTATTAAAAGAAATCATATTTAAATTTCAATTTTGTATCGATTATTTCAAGAGATTGTTCATATTGTTTCAAGAGATTGTTCATATTGATAAGGGGTGGGGGGGGGGGGCTACGATGTAAGGTTCATTGAATCGAAAATCGGAGTTCTTGACATTGTATAATTTTTCAAACAAAGATTCCTTAGAACGGTTTATGTGAAAGTACTGTCGCAATTTATCTAAATTCTCTAAACAGTTTAAAAAGTCAATTGATTTTGATTGGAGCATTTTCGAAAGGATATTTATAAATTGCATAAAAACTTGTTTCAAATTACTGTTGCAATACAAACTTGAATTTGTGTTCGGCCATCGCTTCGGAAAACAAAGAAGAACGAACAGTGCAGGGGATTAGTTATTGAATTAGACTGATGTGTTACGCTTTTTTCGCATTAAAATTTATTGTACTGATTTTGCCGCTCTATATACAGTCAAAGTGTTCCCCTAAAAATTGCTTGTTTTGCCTACCTACAGGCAGGACAAAACAAAACAAAATAAAATAAAACCAGAACAATTATTAACATTGTTTTCAGGTTAGTATAAGTCTCCAAACGGACACCTCATAACCGGACCGATTTCAAAGAATGGAATTAAATTCATAGTAAAAAGAATATGGATACGCTCGGCCCTATCACGAATTCCATCGTAACCGAAAACTTGTTACCAATCCCAAAAAAAAAAAAAAAACAATTACAAATTGTATCTTAGTAGAGAATCTCATCTCATACATAGTTATCATTACGAACGGATTCCATGATAGCTTTTTTCGGGATTCGGATAAATTTCCGATTACGTTGGAATTTATGTCTATTTTCTTAAAGATTCTTAATTTTACTTTTTTCCTCATAAGCGGGCACCTCTCATAAGTGGACAAATTTCTAAGACTTAGTATCCCGTTATGAGAGAGTTCATTGTATATACATACAGTCCGTAACATTTGAATAGCCTCACACTCGAACTTTCTTACATTCAACTATTTTTGATACTTCTTTGATTTGTACACAAGGAAATTTGTATTTAAAGACAAGGTATAAGAGAACAGTCTCTGAAGTTAAGACAATTTTGCTTACAAATTTCTTAAAGTTAACTAAATTGTATGTGCTTGTTTGTTTGCAGTCACTAAAACGATATTTTTTTTTTTAACATTTGAATAGCTTCAATTGATTTAATTCCACATTGTAAACTATAATTTGGCAGTGCAAGTCTTGAAAAGTTATCAGGAAGTGATAAAACAGTTATGTTTTGTGAGTTTTTCAATTTGAAAGTTTAAAATGGGCAGACAAAATTCATTAACAGCTACAGAGATTGCCAAAACAGAGGCCTATCGAAATCAAGGACTGACGAAACGTTTTATTGGTCAGAAAATTGATCAAAGTCTCAAATTGGTATGAATTTTTTTAAAAAATCCGTAAATGTAGGCAAAAAAATAGAAAAAAGAACGTACTTTTTCAATTCTATCTTTTCTATCAATCACGATAATATGATAAGCTTCCAATTGCAACCACTCTCTGAGCTGTGTTAGAAGTGGGCCGAATGACGGGTTATCAGATGTGCCGAACACCTAAAGCACTTAATGCTGATGAAAAAACCTCAGTTAAACAATGCGCGTTAACTATAGCAGCTTAATTTAGCAAGATGCCGAATACCATGAAATACTGAAGGCAGCATCCATTCAAACAATTGGCAAAAAATGATCTTTTTAGTTGAAGAGAGTTCAACTTAAACAGACCGGATGGAAATACATAATACTTCCATGATTTAAGAAAAGAAAATTTGTGTTTTGAGCGCTATACATAGCCGTGAGGGATGAAGTATGGTATGGGGATGCAGTACCATTTTATTGCACTGTTGATTTAGATTTTGTAAACTGTAAAATGACATTGAAATAATATAATACCTTATTGGAAACATTCTTGCTTCAGTTTCAGTGTATTTTAGGACTGCTACCGATTTTGTTTGCAGCAAGACAATGAGACGATTCACACAGCTTTTATTAAAATGTTGCAAACCTTAAATAAACAGCAATTATCCTTCCCACCCTACTCTCAATAAAAATGTGTGGAGTTCTCAAACACGCAAGTTTTATGGAAATGGAAGGATGTACACAAGAAAAGTAAAGTTCATCGTAGCTATGAAAGTAGAATCGTTTGCGATTGTTTAAGAAATCGAACATTGATTTTGTATGATTCCTTAAAGGATCGCTTTTTGAGGTTATTCAAAACAAGGAGGGCTCTTAAAAATTCTAAAATATTGTGTCAACCACAGAAAATGAATACAAATTATTTTCTTTTAAAAAAAATAATCAATTGGTTTTTATTTCTACTAAATAAATACTGTGAGGCTATTTTAATGCTAACAGCAAATAATACACATTTTTGTGACTGTTAACAAAACTAGTTGAGTAAATTGCTTTAGCTTTCGAAATTAGTCAAATCTTCCTTTAATACTAGTAACCATATTCTACCTTGCTACTCAATACAAATTTTCTAATAAGAGCTCAAAGAAGTACCAAAAATAGTTTATTGTAAAATAAACTATGTGTGAGGCTATCCAAATGGTACGGACTGTATGTACATATATATGAACGTACCATTGGGTACGTTCAATACATTACGTTTTACATCAGAATTTCCAGAATTCTGAATTTTTAGAGCTTCTGATTGGCCAGCTGTCATAAAAAGTTAGATGAGTTTTAGTTACGATTAGTTACGTTTTATCTGAATTTTCAGACAAGAAATTCTCATCTGAAAATTCAGATTAAAGGTGTTTGTGGTGGGGGAAGTGCCAAATCAACTGAAGCACTGCACATTGCACATAAAAGCTGATCTTTATAATTTCCGCTTTGTTGGTGGTTTATTTTTTTCGCTTTCGTCATGAAAATTCGATACTTATTTAAATGAACGAAATTTTTGTTTATTGTTTAGTGAATTTTTAAATCAACTATTCCTTATATTGATGGTTGGAAATTTTATCTATAATTTTGTAGGCCATACATATCAATAAAAAGACTTTTAATGAAAATAATAAAACCTGTTGCTGATTTAGTAACATATAATTACATCCTCACAACTACTCAATACTACTCACGCTCAATGTTTAATATACATTGGTACGAATATAATTAAAGTTCTATTTTATTTCGCTTAAATGTAAATCTTATAGGTAAATGCATGAATTTGACACACTGACTTCGACTGAAATTTCAGATTTTTTTGCGTTCAACGACATAAATTTAGTAATCTGAAAAGTCAGATATAAAGCGATTTTTATTGAACCCGCCCATTGATTTCAGAACCAAAACATTTTTTAGCAAACGCATACGACAGTATGCAACGGATGTTTTCAAATGACGTTATTTGGTGTAACAAAAATCATAAACGATAATTTTATGCCTGTATTCAAAGTTCGAGCTGGTTCTCTTTTACCATTACAAGATTTTTTATCACAAATTTAATAAATTGCCATTGCTCGTGTCAGTGAAAGGCATGTGGCAAGTATGAGGATACAAAAATCTCTTCCCTATCTACTCCCAGGCTTAAAAATAACCTTTAATCTCATACTTTAATAAAATCGCGGCAGGTTTGTAAGGAAATAGGTACAATTTAATTATTAATGGAAAAGTGTAAGTAAGTTTAAAACTGTCTTGAAGTGCATATAGTTATTCTAAAAAAAAGTTATGGGCAATTTTTTTTATTGGTTTTTTGTAAATTTTTCGTGCTTAATTTTTTTTTAACTATCCATTTTTATAGAAAATTTTATTCTTAAAAAAGATTTTATATTAAATTAGGCTAAATTTACGAAACATATCAAATAATAAAATTCTTTTTTTTTTGGTATATTCAATTGCCTGTAAAATCTGGTCTATTGGAATAAAATATCAGCAGTTATATAGGGTTACCTACATTTTGAATTATTAACTGACATATATACTTACATCTGGCCCTCGAAAGAATCCAATCATAAATGGCTGATATTCCTCTTCACCACGCAAATGTATCAAACCAATATTATCTAGTTTTGTTTCGTGTTCTGGGTGATTAACTTCATGGGCACCAATATAAATCCCTCTGTTTGCACTGGAATCGATAAGCCATTTAGACAGACCTTCTGTTATATTCATTTCTAGCCAACCCTGATAGTCAGCAGTGGTGTTTAATGATGATAACAATTCCAATTCTCTCTCGCCATCAACTTGCACAATAGAATATACAGAGATTGTAAAATTCTTTCCACTTTTTGCCTCCTTGCCTTCAGATGGCTTTACATAAAGTCTAAGCTCAGCCATCATTAAGTAATTGTCATCAGGTACCTCAGAAACGTCAAACCATAGGCGCCTTCCATGTTCGTGACGTACTTCATCAACATGGTGGTCTGGAGGAGATTCCCAAAATAAAAATAAAACATAAAAATAAATAACAGGTACCTAATCATTAAAAAAGTAATATGGAATGGGTATATAAAGATCAAAAGATAAGAAATTAAGAAGATAAATAAAACCACAGACATGAAGTGTATCTTATACCTTTTGATGAATCATTTCAGAATCAAATGTGTACAATGTGTTTTATTATGGAACTTACTTTTATTCAGAAACGTCATTATAATATCACTCTGGTCTATTGCTTGTTTATCTAGGTCAGTTATGAAATTATCGTGATTCTGAGTATCACGTTTCGATCGCATTAAGTTATTGTCATCATCCTCATCATTTAAACGACGATAAACATCTAAAAGGAATTGCGGCGCGGATTTTCTGAAAATATATTGAATTACCTTTGAAATTAAGTTATTTTTATTTAATAAAGCATTAAGTATTTTAAACTAAAAAATATGCACGAGCACGACTGGTTTGCACGAACTTGCTTTTGTGGTTAACAACTATAAAGAAGCTAAATATTAAATATGCTTATGTATGTTAATGGTTAAATAGTGTAATGATATCTTTAACGAAAAAATGTACTAAACCAAAATAACCAAAATAGAGGGACTAAAAAATTGATTTGTTTCCTTGAGTTTTTTTTTTTTGTTAAAAAACAATTATTTTCAAAAATTTTAAATGCATTGTTTGAAATATTTAGAAGCAAAAGATTGGTATATGATAAAAAAAATCGCTCAAGCCATTAAAAGCTTTAGGTGAATAACTAAAAAATAAGGAAATTTTCTCAACAAACGTCAAAGTCCGAAGTTTGCTTTTACAGGAAAGAAGTTTAATAAAAATCGTTAGGGCCGTTTTCGAGAAAATTCGAAAAAAATGTTAAAAATTTTTGTATGCAGCAGTTAACTCGTTTTAGATGAGCTAAAAACAAACAATCGAGGGAATCACATAAAAATGACATCTATCAAAATTTAAACAAATAATTTGTTAAGTAAGTCACCGTTGTTCAATTGAGATAAAATGATTACAAATATAAGGTTAGTTCCGTGTTTACCCTGAAGAGACCTGGGAGCCCCGAACTCGCTCTGAAGTGTTTTAGGTATGAAGAATTTTTTTCGCCCTAGGTTATTTGCACTGTGTTCGATGTATGCTCGTGGTGACTTTCACTAAACCAAAGTCTTTTCTTGGGGTCAGAGTTTTAATTTTGACAAGAAGTGTAGTTTCAAAAAGACAACAAGATTAATGAATATTGATGACATATTTTTATGGAAAATATGAGATATTTCGTAAAAAAAATTTGTTATATTTTGTATTCATATACATATAATATACAGGGTGTCCCGAAATCACCACCTCAGAAGAAAACCATGAGTTCCTGAGGTCATTTCAAGTCGAAAAACTTAAGAGGTAATTTTCTCGTTTTCGCTTCGTTTTCGACTTATAACGGTTTTATGATTTTTATTCTTTTTTCCTTTGACTGGCTCCAACTTTGCCAAGCTACAACCGATTTTTGAAATTTTATTTAATCAAAAATAGATAGAAATTTGTATCTGCCATACAACTTTTTTCTGTGTGAATAACGGTTTTCCCGCAATTTATTATCAAACCCTTTTTTAAGCATTTAAAGGTTGGTTTTTGGACTTTGATATGATTTTTTTCTAAAAAAAACACGTTATTAAGTATAATTTTTTCTTTGTATTAAGAAAGCCCAATATGTGTTCTTAAAAATACTTAACATTTTTTTATCTAAAAATACATTTCAAATTTTTAAAAAATAGAAAAATTGGCAGTTTTATGAAGGAAACGAACATACCTTATAATACGAGTTTGTTTGTTTGAAACGCTTTTTAAACATTAATGATGCCAAAATTTTAAAATTTTGGGGCAAAAGAAAAAATCGTGGTGGAATATTTTTCAAGCTGAACCATTATTTTGTATAAGATAGTTTACTTAGGGCCAGTTGTACAAATATTTAAACCGTGGTTCAGCAGTTTTTATCCACCGATTTCGGCGGATTAATTGAGTTTCTACAGTGGTTTACTGTTCAAGTGTGTGATAATAACCAATTACATACTTGAACCAGCGTTGAACCTTAGTTAATCCGCCGAAATCGGTGAGTTAAAATCTTGAACCGAGGCTGAGCCACTATTGTACAACTGGCCATTAGTAAGTAATTATAAATGTGCCAAAAAACAAATGAAAAAATTTATAATTAATATACTAAATATTTATTAAATAAGTAAGAATTTTAAAATTGAATCAAAAAAAGAAAGATTCAATAAAGAAAGCTAGGTTTGGATATGCCAGTGTAAAAGTAAAGTATTTAAGAAATGTTATGTAAAAAGTTTACATTTATGTAAAATATAAAAAATTCATTTAAGTGTTTTAAGGCCCAGTTTCAAACTCGATTAAGTGTAACTTAAGTGCTAAATATGGAAAACTAATGCAAAATTTCACAATTTAAACTTATCGATCGACACTTAAGTCTCCCATGTTGGCCACTTAAGTTTCACTTACTCAGACGGTAATACTGCGGCTAAAGTGCCAAAATGGGAAAATTAAGTGCCACTAATTGTGTTAAGTGTGCACTGTAAAACAGGCCCTAAGACTTCAATTTGATTTCAATCAATTTCACGCAAAATGTTCATTTTCCAACGTACGACCACTAGGAAAAAATCTAAAGTGTTTTTGAAATTTGTGACGGTTGTCAATCAATTTGTTTTTCTCAAAATAGGTCTGTTTGGTAACGTGAAATTTCTTGCAAATTTATACAAAATTTCACAAATATAGTTTTCACATAATAGTTTTTGGAAATTTCCTGAAAAAAAGTTACCAAACTAATATAAATTCTGAAATAAAAAAAATTATTTCGGATTAAACGGTTGTCTTTTCTAGAATTTTTATTCTCTTCAAGGAGGAAAAAAGAACAAAGTACGGAATTTAAACACTCTTTAAGGAACTTTTCCAAGATTCTGATGACAGTCATTCAAATTATAATAATTTTTTTTCAATCAAAGTGAGTATTGGAAATTCCAAACTGAGTATCAAAATTTCATGTGAAGAATTAATTGTGAGTTCATATTGAATTTCCACCTGTATTTTGAAATGTTTTTATTTTGCATTTTACGGGAGGTGAGACTAGGTTTAAATTGTTACTAGATTCTTGAATGTATTCCCCTTACCGCTCTTGAATGTAAACTTTACAATGTCTTTTGCAAATATTTTAAGAAATATTTGACTAAAGATGATTTATTGACCAATTTGGAATTCAATTGATGAGTGGAAGTGATTTATAAATCTTTCCGTCGAATTTTTTGGTCACTGTAGTTTTTGCAATGAAACAAATATTAACAATATTCTGCGTATCTTCAACAGATTCCACCCAAAAATCCAGTTCACTGTTGAAATGGAACAAAACAAAGCGATAGCTTTTCTCGACGTGAAAGTACATCGTGTATTCGACTGGGTATCAAAAAATACAGCATCGGACAGATTAATAAACTTCCGTTCCAACCAAGCCAGACACATCATAATAAACACTGCATCCAATCTCGGGAGTAAGGTTTTTACACTGAGTGATGAAAGATTCCACTTTGTAAATGAGAAAAAAGTCACAAAAATCCTCATCAACAATGGCTATCCTTCAGTTTTAATTCGTGGTCTGCTTTTAAAGCACAGACAAAAAATTCCCCGCGAAAAAAATAAAGATCCGATTGATGGTTACTTCAAGAGTATGGTACGTGTCAAGTCGTATTGAGAACTTTAAAGAAGTCATTAGCAAAAATGTACCCGACGTTCGCTTGGCCTTCAAATCGAATAAAACCCATGCACACCTTTATACAAAACTTTAGACCAAACCAAATAAACTGATGTCATCTACAAGATCGATTGCAATTGCAAGCCGATTAAACCTTGCAACCTGTGCTACATCGGCACCACCAAACAATTCCTTCCCCAACGTATTAATTAAATAATCCTGCGAAGATAGCCTTGGCAAGCCACAGCTTCGAAAATGGTCATTCTCCAGATTTTGATGATGTCAAAGTTCTGCAGATGGAGAAACATGTATCGAAACGATATACTCTGGAGACATTACACATAATAAACAACAACAACAACATGAATAGAAAACAAGACACAAACAAAATTTCTGCTGTCTATTGCTCTCGCGATAGGCATTGAAAGAAGGAATTTTCTTCTAAAATACATTAAAAATAATTAATTAATCTTCCTAAATTGAGATTCATGCGAACTTTACTCGTTTCCTTCACCAACTAGTGAGTTGTAAGTATTTTATTGTTGCTTTTTTGCTACTGTTTAATTTTATGTTGTGTGGTTTAAAGCTTTATGAGTTATGACAATTGCTTTTCCAATTAATCATTGCAAAAAAATTAAAACATTTAAAAAACCTGATCTAGTACTGAAAAAATGTTCCACATACGCCACCGTACACCTTCATTAAGCTTCATAAAAATTGTTATTATTGTTTTTGAGAGAATCAAAAACACTTTTTACTTTCACGACAAATTAAAGTCAATTATAATTAGCACTCTCTATATAATACACTGGATAGTGAATATTCTATAGTGTATAACAGTTTTTGTGAGGAAATTTTTGACGGGGTACCGGCGCTCTATACAAACGAAAAAAGAGATTAAAGATATTTGCCGTAAGTGAACATTTATTTGATCCAGGTCCAGTAGCGTCCATACCGCTGGCGCCGCTGTTATACTGTTATATGAGGGGACCGGCCACGACTATATTTTTACCTCAAAAATTTTGTATGAATACACTATTCAGTGTATATAGAGATCAGTGATTAGCACTAACTGGCATTTTCAAAAACTTTTCTTAATCAAAAATTAAAATTGCCATGGCAACCATAATATTTAGGAGAATTTTGCAACCAGTGTTTTATTTTCAAGCCGTGTGATGTCCACAAAAACTGTTATAACTGTTTATCAAGAGTGCATTAAAGGGCTTTGGGCGGTAAGAAGTTCTGTTCCCGATCTCACCCACAAAATCATCTTCATGGCGTAGTGAAAAATCACAATATAAACAGGTGCCGTGAATTTGTGTGAATTTTTTTTTTTCATTTTATGTATACTTTTGAGAGAATTTTTTCCTTGCTCTTCCAAATTTGACAGTTTGTGAGTTTCTGTGCAGAAAGTAAAGCATCAGATATATTATTGTTCATTGAAATTTATTTATTGAATCAAGAAATTTGATGAATTCTTATGGAAATTTCACAATTTGGATAGTTTAAAGTTATCAAAGCGCTTAAAAGCTCGAAATAACAAAATTAAGAATTTTGAAAATATTTCTATCGTTCTCCCTGGTGTATTTGATTAAAAATTCTGACAGTTCACCGTTGTAAAACAGCAATAAATATAAATTCTAAAGCTACGCGCAAACCAACGCGATGGCGGTGGCGTTCACGGTAAAAATGTGGATGCCTCATATAAAAATCATAGGAGAGGCACACTTTATTCGCGTAGATATGTGCCTCTCCTTTGATTTATATGTGCGGCATCGACATTTTTATCGTGATCGCCACCGCCATCGCTTTGGTTTGTGGATACCTTAATAGCGTTTTCATTTGGTCGTCCGGAGGCATTCCAAATGCTTTTGAAATCGTTCGTTTGACGATGACAGTTCTTCTTCTGAAAAGAAGAGAAAATCGATTCTGGATTTAAAGAATAAGAATTTAGAATAGAATCAAAACCAGAGGAACACACACATGCACACTTTTAAAAAAGTAGGTATGTACATATGCAAATTATGAAAATGAATTCGACCTACTTTATTTTATTTACTATTTTGGAACTTATAGTTGTATTATCTTAAATGTATTCTCTCAATTTTCTTCGCAAATCAAATCCAAAATCTTCCAAATAAATGTTCGCCATATTTACAAAAATAATGAAAAAATTAAACAATTAACGATATTCACACAATACAACATGACACAAACTTTAGAAACATCAACAATTGTTGTAATTTATTCGTTTGTCATTCCGAATCCGGGAATTCCAAAGACTTCTTCCATATTACCAAACGAAAACGTTATCTAATAGCGAGTTTCGTTCACGAAAAGATTTGCACTTTTTGGCAAAAGATGTGCCCTATTCTTATTTTAAGAGTTTCATTGCAAGAAAAAGTGCAATTCTAGGTCAATTCTCAGCACGAAAGAAGAGCTCTCGTATGGGGTGAGAGATTCGATCTGAATACACAGCTTTTTCTGTCAAATGAAAAATCTTTTGTTGTTTGTTGTGAACTTCTGTCGGCTAGTGCTAAAATAAAAAAAAAATAATTATGGAGGAATTCATAATTTGAATTTCATAAATTTGTTAGAGTTTTTTGTCAAAAAGCAAACGACAGGCATGTCAAACTACTAAAAAAAAGTTTCATTGAAAGTTTCATTAATTGATTTTGAGAGCAATTCTTTAAAATTTTAATGAAACTCGCTATCTAAATTTTTGCGATCTTGGCAGCTGTCAAAGATACAAAAATTAGTGAGATTATTTCGATTTATTTATTCATAAGAATTTTACAAAATGAAATTTAGTCATTTTTAAACGTAAATCTCCAGATTATAGAAAAAATCACATCACTAGCAAAACGTTAAAATTTAATACATGGAAATCCATGTGTTAAGCAGTATACATACTAACGCCCATATTATTCACTCGATACATCCAGTTTGAAACTTAAATCCGGATGTATTTACGTTGAACTTGTATAGGTACTTTACATCTGAATTAAAGTTTTAATCTGGATGTATCGAATGAATAATATGGGCGTCAACAAATGAAATGGCATTTTAATGCAAGTGTTGTTGGTTGCTCTATTTTATAGTACGTACATACAGTAGTTAGTACACTTAAACTTAATTTTATGTTGTTTGTTATTTCGATTTATATATTTATGTTTTGGTTTCAATCTTCAGATTCTTTGCTTTGGAGCGAACACAGACTTGCTCTTTTATTCTTTATAAATTAAATTATGTTATATTTGACAGATTGTTTGATTTTTAATGAAACAGAACTTGGGCTGGTGGTGCGGCAATCATTCTGCCCGTCGCTTTCTCTTTTGTATGTAGAAACAAACCCTGTCGTTCAAACTGAAAGCGGATAATTAAAAAGAGATGAGAGAACAAATATGTAACTGGCCCATTCAATCTGTATTTTACAAAGGTGATGGACAATCAAAGATGTCAGATGGGTGTTAGGAAATTCAGATACGAGGATTTATGTAGGTAAACATATGGATAATCAACAAATTTATGTATGTTTTTTATCTCTTCTGTGCATTGTTGCTGCAGAGAAACTTTTCTGTTTACAAGGAAATTATAACAAAAACCGGAACGTCAAATAATGTCCGCGTTTTGTTCACAGAATGCAGAGGGAAACTCTGAGTTCTGCCCGCACCGCCCGCCATCACGTTTTCGAGTTTTTAATGTCAAGTCGGTATTTTACTAAATCAAAATCCGATATAACAGGTGGTATAAGGAAGTAAAGACCGCAATATTTGAAAGCGGGATGGAATGCAGACAGAACAAAGAGAATAGCGAGAGTCAGGCTAGGGAATGAGGTGAGAGAAAGATGGTACTGGAAACAAGAAGAAGAAAGAAGAATGTGCAGAGTGTGTGAAGGTGAGCCAGAGACGTGGGAACATGTGGGAGATTTGTAACCCTTAGGGGATAGGCAATACAACACAATACAATACAATACTAAATCAAAATTGAAAAAATTTTATTGCACCAATGGAAAACCCCATTAAATTAACAATATAATAAACATTAAAATTATACTGATTAATTTTTGTAAGGATTTCCTTACTTACATACATATATCTATGTACTTGTACATATGTATGTTACCAATAAAAAAATAATGAAGTTTCATAAAAAACCATTTGCTTGCTAAATGCGGTGTAGTACCTAACATAAAAAAAGTAAACAAAATAAATATCGTTCGGACACTTTAAATCAATTCACTTACCTACTATTTGTACTGAAATAGTAGGTGGTAAAAAAGGATACGGCAATACTCAACATTCATGGGATTTTTTATTTGTTTTATGTCTTTCTTCCGATTGGTTAAAGTTCTGCAAATTGTTGTAGTTATTGGTAAGGCTAATTAAGATCTGTAAAAATGTCTTTAAATGTTGCATATTTATTTGTTGTCTTATAGGGAAAATGAGAATTTACTTTACATTTGAAGGTAAACAAAACAGATTTTTCCATTCCTATTAATAAAAAATGCTTTATCTTCTGATTCGCAAATCAGCTAAAATGTTCAATAATAATTTATTCACAAAAAAAATATCTTATTTTAATAAAGAATTAACAGAACTAATTTCCGCTAAGTAGCAAATATTATTGAAAATCTACAACATTCATGTCTTGTTGATATTTATTTCACAAATGTCAGAATTGACATTTGCCACCATTTGCAGAAGTTATAACAGGTCTGTTCGCGTACTTGCCCGAAATTGCCAGATTCTGTCAGTTTTATTTTTTTTTATATGAACTTTGACAGTCTTGCGGGCTAAAGATGGTAGAAATGGGTAGGTTTGGGAAGTAAACGAACAAGGTTACCATTTTCCTTAAGGGTGATAACTTTTGCGACACCTGGCAAATACCGTGTCATTAGCTTTTGTTTTCGTTTTTGGCAAAAACATATTAGTTATTTATAACTTTATAAGTCGTTAATCCAACTACTTGGGCCAGTTAGCTAATTAACATGAAATAACTTTAACTTTATTTTATATTAACAGATTTCACACTTACTTCATTGATTTTAAAGTTATTCATGTTTGATTTGGGTTTATTAATAGTAAGTACCTAAATATAAATTCCCACCTTGTGTATGACCTAATTCCACGTCACTAAAGTGAATTTACTTCCCACTAAGTAAAAATCAAGGCTTATTTCCCTGCATCTTTCTTTTTGTTTGGACCGATCAAATTTTATCTTTTAGTGTTTTACCAAATTTGTATTGTGTTTATTTAAATTTTCTTAAACAAAATATGAAGTTATGAAAGAGCAGTAGGTGGGGTTTGCGCATGGCTCAATTCAGACTACATGCGGATAAAGAGAAGTCATATTTACTAAAATCTCAAATAAGTTAAAAATGTAACAAAAAAAAAAAAAAACATATATATCTATGTACCTACGTAGCTAACGATCCCATTTTAAGTCTTGAAAACGAATTCATTCATTTTGTTTATAATTTAAATAATATAACAACACACTCGTACACACAGCATCAACATTGCTTTTAGTTAGCAAAAAAATAAGAAGATTTAAATTTCGCACCTTCAACATTCCTGATAGATTCAATCATAAAAATGAAAAAAAAAACGAACACTTTCCTCCCAACAGATTAAATATTTTTAATGTTTAAATATTTTTCAATTCGTAGACAGAATGGAGCCGTATGCCGTGTTAATTTTTTTGCCTATATCACCCCATTAGGTTGTTATAACTTTTTTTTTTCTCTGCGATTTAAATAAAAACGAGTTTATCAAGATTGTACCTAGAAGTGGTTTTGAATTTATTAATAAACTTCATGAGAGAAATAACAAAAAAAAAACAAACCGACACATCAGAAATGCTTGTGTAACACTTAAAATGATATTAAAGAAATAAAAAAAAAAATAATAATAAATGGTAAGCAAAAATAATTCACACACGATTTCGCCAGACTTACTGTCTGAAGTTCGAACTTACCTCAACGACAAATGACTATGCTTCCTCCTGGGTCTTTCGGGTAATCCAAGGAATTCCAATATCTCATCTTCTACTTCAACTCTTTCAGTATCGTCGAGAATGCGATGCATAATTGTCTGATCGACACCATTGTCCATATAAATACCCGATTGACTAGCTAGTAATATTGTAAAGTTTGCAAATAAAACAATAACAATCATTAAATGATACATCACTGGGCATGGGCAATAGTTCGATTTTGTATTATTATTATTATTATTGCCGACATTAGGTCGGGGCGAGTTGTATGTTTTTATACACCACGGCCACCGCATTATTATAATTTTGTTTTTAATTTTTAACGACTATCTCCCCACAATATATATTATGTATATGTATGTATATTAAAATAATTAATTAATTATAAAATTTCATTTAATATAATATAGTGACTGATTAAAAATTACATTTCCATTGTTTATCAATTTACTATCTTCGTTGAAGAGTTCTGAATTCTGATGTCTCCATGAGGAGTCGTTATACGTAAAATGGACCACAATCAACACTGATGATAAACTGGCAATAATTACAATTTACATTAATTACAACTAAAAGAATTTTTTTTTTAATGAAAACAGCAACCAAATTCAGATAGAAATCGACTTGCGATGCATTGATATATAAATAATTTCCTATATTTCAAATAGTCACACCACAGGTATCTATTGACATGGCTTAGAAATTTGAGCAAAAATAAAAAATGCGTATCACGTAATGTAACAAGCAACCAGCGAACAAACGATTGATTGATTTTTACAACTTCTATAAATTGACTTGATACTACAATCAGATATCCGACGAATATACATCAAGTATAAAAAGAACCGTGTTCGATATAATAAACGTACGTCCGCACTGATCAAAATGAATATGATTTACAGCTTCAGAAGTGCATCTGATGAATTTCCAGAAATGACTGAAAAAACTAATCTAACTTGTCTTGCGCTTTTGCTTTCCTTGCGGGCAGCATCTCTGGAGAAATAATAATAATACAAAAAAAAAAATACAAAAAAAAAAAAACAATCTATAGACAACAAGTATCTTATTTTTGTCGCCTTCATCTCCATCATCAGCAGCTCTTGGCTGAGAGAATGGAGCGCGACTTAATATTCAAACCATCATCGTCATATGTTGTCGTAGTCGTCGAGCTGCGGCGGCGCGTTGGTCGTACGATCGGATTTTGCTAAAATATCGCAAAAGAGAACTAAGTAGGTATAGTATAAGTAAGTAGTGCAAATTCAAGGCTCTTAACTTGTTCTCAAATCGAAGGAATTTTGTTCGTGTTTTTGCTAATGTTTGTATATACTATCTACATCTTTTTTTTTTATTATTTTAGCCAGGCTGAGATTATACACGTTCTTCTCTGTTCAGGGTTGTTGTCTGAACGGAACGTGCGTCGTTGTACCTGTAACGGTTTTGTAAGATAGGTATATACATATATGTAGATGTTTAAAGTTTTCGTTGAGTGTTTTAATTGATTGGTAATATTGTAACTTATTTTAATTTTCGTTTTTATAAATCTTGAATTTCTAGTTCAACTTCGCTGGCTAGTGATAATGTAAATGGATGGAAATTAAGTAAAATAGTTTGACAAAAAGCAGATATTTCCGGAAACAACATATCATCACCAACTTTTCAAAAACTCATGTCAAAAAAGAGTAGGTATGTTTGATTTTAAAACTGATATGCTGGTGTTTTGGTGGAAAATCAAAACCTAACGATCGGTATATTGTAAGCCTAAGCGTTTATAATTTATCACGTTAATGAAACTTATTTTCGCTACCTGTTTAAAAACGTGGAAGGAATTAGTGCAGCCAAAACAACTTAAAGGCGCAGAAAAATTTAAGCATTAATTTTAATTGCGATAATTCAATATATAGGTGGTGGATATGGCCAAGTTGTTTAGCATTTGTAAAAATATAGAAATCGAGATTTCGATCAAATTGAACTTTACAATGAGTGAGAAGCCGAAAAAATGGGTCACAAAATTTGTCTGTTCGGAAATTGCCTAAACGAATGGATTAATTTTCTTTAAATTTAATAAAAGTGTATATATACCTACTTACTGGGTGTTTTGCATAAGGTGCGACAAATGGCTACAGCGAGTAGGTTGGGTTGAAATAAAAAAAAAATTTTTAGGAGGTCTATTTTCTCCCATTTAAAAGCTGAAGTGGATAAATTTTTTTTAATTGACTTATAAGAGGCCTCCATATTTGAAGAAAAAACGAAAAAATATTTATTCGCTCTACAATTTCACGAAACCATTTGTGAGCGGCAATAATTTAAAAAGCATATAAAATATAAAAGAACTATTTATTGTCTTTTAATATGTAGGTTTGGTTTTTGGATAGTTGGCACACAACAGAAGATATTTGACAAAAATGTACCGTTGTACTGTCAGATTTTTGCTCACATTGTTTATCTGTCTAAAACTTTTTAGATATAATAGTAATTTGATTAAAATAAATTTGGTCTAATTATAAATGTATTAAAGGTATCTTCCATTATGCAGCAGTCAAAAATCACAATTCAGTAAAGTTTTGAAAATACATATTGATTTAAAAAAAAGTAAATAAATACAGTCTTTCAACTCATTTTTCCTTATGTGTATTTAAATAATTTTATTCGTGTAATGATCCTTACTGAAAAATTGATATTTCTAAGTACAAATTCAATCGAAAAAATGAATCACTATAACAGAGTATGTTATATAAAACAATACAGACAAATTATCAAGATTTTAGTTCAGATGCAAACCATTTCATAGGTTCTACAAAAACTTCGCAGATTTAGGTGTAGGTAGGGCTCTAGGCCGATTTTATTCACTAAAAGTTGAACACAACTTGAGGATTTTTATTTTCAATTTGTGAATTTCTTTTTATTCATTCAAAGTTTACGTTTTCAACTTTCGATTTTCAACTCTAGAGTTGCTCAACTTAAGATTAGTCAACTCCTGGAAAAAGTAGAAGTTGACCGAGCAAACTTGAGGTTTTAGGTACAAAATTTTTTTTATTTATTTTTTTTTCAAAAGCGTGTTGGCTTCAGTTATCACAATAACAAATATATTAAAAAAAATACTTATGTGCCGAAGTAATTGTTTCTCTTTTTTTTCTTAAACCATTATTTTTCTTTTTTTTAACCATTATTTTTCAATTATTTTTTCACAATTTAGCAAAATTTGATGCAAAAAACACAATTTAACACAGACAAACAGTCAGATATGATTGACAGATTCAAATTAAAATTTAAAAATGATAGTTTTTGTTTTATATTTCACAAATATCCCAGGGATATTTTTTAAACTCGAAGTTGGCCAACTTTAGATCTTCAACTGGAGAGTTGAGAATATAATTAGTGAATAAAAAGAAATTTCAACTTGCGTTTTAACTCTAGAGTTAAAGTCAACTCTCAAGCTGGCCAACTTGAGACTTTGCCTCAAGTTGAGCAATAGTGAAAATATGGCCCTAAAAAACCTATTGAAAAACAACGGCAATAACTAAAATTGCACTTTGCTTTTACATATTTTTTTCGCCGCCAGAAATTAAGTTTTTTATTAGTTTTTGAAAATTAATTTTCAAAATTTAAAATTTTTGACAAAAAAAAAATAATGTGAAATGTTATTTGATCATATGTTCATTAAACTTTAAAATAATTTTATTATTGGACTTGAATGATCATTTTCAATAGATACAATTAATAAAACTCTTATTCATCTTTAGTTTCCCCTACTATACGTTTCGTTGGCTTTTTTCCAGCTTCCACAGGGGATTTTTATGGATTTTTATATATTTTTAGGAAACAATTACAATTTATATAAGAAGGTTTTTTTTAATAATACAAATTCTTATACTATAGATACTATACTGAAATACATCAGCCAAATTATTGATTCAAAATAGCTTTTAACGGCCTTTAAGTCCTACAAAAATGTCCGTTTCGTCCCGGCGATCTCACTGGGACTCATCAGTTGACTAAGCTGATATATTTCAGTAGTATAGTATATAGAATTTGTATTATTGAAAAAAACCTTCTTATATATGTATGTAAACTAGCCAGGCCCTGGGCTAAAAAAAAAACAAAAACTTCCAATTTAATGATTAGGAATATTAGTCTTGTTGGATATGTAGTTCACACTAGGTATTCGTCATGAAATCTATGTAAAATGAACTGAACTTAGCAAAAATTGCGTATTGACAAAGGCCCTCACTAGTCAACTGATGAGTCCAAGTGAGATCGCCGCCGGGACGAAACGCCAATTTTTGTAGGACTTAAAGGCCGTTAAAAGCTATTTTGAAAAAAACTTTATTATTGTTCTTATGAAAAATCTTTTGCATCCTATAATTATTTGGATATTTGCTCTTAGATTGACATTTAAAAAATTTTAATTGCTTGGTTTTAAAGTTGAATTTTTTGAAATACAAAAAAAGTTTGATCATATGGAATGGAGGACCAAGCATCACCAATCATAATTCGTAATTAAAATAAGTTAACATTTTATTAATTTTTTTTCATTTTTTTATTATAAACATTTTAATACGAAAAACAACTTAACAAAAAATTAAACACAAAAAACTTACCACTTGAAATCATTTCAGTTTTCATTGAAACAAGAAAATAATTCAATTAAATTTTTTTTAATCTTAGGTGGCTTTTTCGAACAAAGCTCCCGAAAGCACTTTTTTGTAAATTTCTACAAATCTAAATCTCCACGTTTTCTTTAAATAAAAGTGGATATTTTATAGTTAAATAAATCACTTTTTCGAAAATGAGATAATTCTAGATAAAACTCTCACTGCAATTTTCCAAAAAAATATACGACTTGTTCGAAACACCACAAATTCCTCGAGTGTTTGAAAACGAAAATTTTTTGACAGGTCATGATGAAACGAGGCTATATAGAGTAACATAAAAGGCAGTCAATATTACCACTGCGGTGGTTTTAAAATGTATTTTAGGTTTAAAAATTGAAGGGTTTCGTGGTTGAAGGGTATCATTGATCCCCAGTTTCTCCTACTATTTTTGTTTTTAATAAAATTAATATAAATTTTAAGTCAAACCAAAAACCACTTAAAAACCAAATGCTGAAATGTTTTTTTATTTTTTGAGATAATTGACAAAATTACAAAAATAATTTTTTTTTGTTGGTTTAGATTTCTCTAAAGATCCTGTTTGCAGTTAGTAAGTATATTATAAAGTAGATTTTGATATTTTCAATTCCCTCAAAAAGAAGAAGAAGAAGATAAGCACTGGTTTTAAGTGTTTTATTTAAAATTGTTGAGAGCAATGAATAGTATAAACAAATATACCTAGTACTTAATATCGTAAAGCGGCATATACACACATCAAAATCTCATCAAGCATGGAAGAGTGTGTTAGTAAAACAAGTTTCACATTGAATATACACACATCAAGCATGAGTTTTCAATCACTCATTTATACGTACTTGTTCAGATGAGAAGACATGTGAGGATTTTTATCCGCTGCCAGTTGCCTCATCGCTGTTCAATATGAAAATGAGCACATGCATGATCAAGCATTCAATCACAAATATACACTACGTCAATCTTGACTACTTGATTGACCAAAAATCAAAAAGTTTTGATTTTACTTCAAGCATACACACAACGTATACGTGTGGCAATTTTACTAATACACTCTCCCATGCTTGATGAGATTTTGAACTGTGTATATGCCGCTTAATGTTTTGAAACAAAAAATAATCAGTTTGAAAAAAAATTCTTTAAGTTTTTTAAAACTTATTTAAGTTTAAAAATTAATTTTTTCAAAAATATTTAGGTATTTACACATATGTACCTACTTGATTTTAAAACAAACTTCAAAAGGAGGGTTCACATTCAACGACCTGTAGCCCCACCCGAGTCGTATTGCTAGCGTTCACATTCAACGACCGTTTTCCCGATTTCATTTGGAAATAAATTTTCATACAGCAAAAATGGCGCGTATTTCAATATTTACTGCAACACTAGCTATCGTTTTGTTGTTTTATTTCGATTTCTATTCTCTTTTAATCTCAGGAAAAAAAATTGAAAGAAGATGTAAAATTGAAATTTTCGGTCGGCCAACTGTAGTTCACATTTACTATACAGCGGTCGTTTGACAGAGCAAATTATTAAAAAAATTGAACTACAGAGCTAGTCGATCGAACGGTCGTTCGGTTGGTGTTCACATTACACAAAATCTAAGGACACGACACGTGTTGATGAACATGTCGTTGAATGTGAACACCCCTAAAAGCTTCATAAAAAAAATATCGAATGAGATTGTAATTATAACCTACCTACGATCATTATAACCAACTTTTTTTCTCGCTAACGGTTTAAGTGAATTCGATTTAAATTTTTAAAGTGAAGTCCTTTTAAGTCGAAATATAAGATATAAAAAATTTCAAAAAATATTTTTTGAATTAAACAAAAAAAATATGTATTTATTATTATTTTAATTATTTATTTTATAGGTATGTATGTATACAACTCTTTTCTCACTTCTTTTGTCCCTTTTACTCTGTTTCTCTGAATCGTTTTTATCAGATTTAAACTAGAAAAGGTTCGTTTGTGAGTAAAGTTGACATCGGCATTGTAACAGCAATTTGATTTTCATGATTTTTTTTGTGGGTATCATCTAGTGCTTCAATTGACTTTTTATTAGAGCTTCCTATTACACGGATATTTAAAAACACGTATACACGTGTTCTTATAATATCCGGATTTGAATCCGTGTATTTCGTGTATCCGTGTATCCGTGCATCCGTGTGTCCGTGTATCCGAAGATCCGTGTATTTTAAATAATCCAGTTGTCACTAGAGAGGGCTAAATTTATGGGATTTTTTTGATAAAAATACAACAACGACTTGGTAGTCGAATCTGTCAGTGGATTTCAATTGAGAATTATTTAATTTTTTTCTTTAAAAATCGATTTTTTTGGTTGCCCCACTCTCTCTTTCCTGTTGAACTTGCCAATATAAAATAATTCAAAAATTTCTAGGAGAAAGGAGAAATAAGTTTTGTAGAATATTATTTTTCAAAATTCTTAATTTTTTCATCAACTTTTGCATTTGCCTCCCCAATAATTTTTATACAACAATTTAGCCTTTATTTTAATACCTTAATCTTGAAGATCCGACAATTAAAATCGAAGTTATAAGCTTCCTAAGGCAACCATATATGTACATAAGTCGATTTTTAAGATTTTAAATAAAATAACGGAATTCTCTCACTGGTGGATGATGGTTGGCAATCGACCAAGCAGAAAATTTCTATGATTTTTTTCGATTTATCGATTGATTTAAACTTAAGATTGTGATGCTTGTGTAGCTCGTACAATAACGTTTGATATATCAAAACAATCGTTACTCGTTACTTATCTACTAAAAACCCAATCAATCGGTAACTTTGAAAATCAATTTTTTCACTAAAAATAAAAATAAAAAATAGCCATTATCCCTCAAAAGTTTGAGCTTGTAAGCCCACCCCTTGAAAAGATAAAAATCAAAAACCATTCCGTGTACATATTGGGTGTGTTTCATTATTTTTTCCGGATAAAGAATAGAAAAGACAGAATATCTATCCAGAATTTTCAGAATGGAATAGATAAAGAAACAGATTTTAATGAAAAGAATATCCAACTATCAGCTGTTTATTTTCATGTCAAACAAAATAATTTTTATAATTTTTGTAAATTATCAAATTTTTCTTGATGGGCTTGATGACCTTTGAGGCATTTTATATCTCCAGGAGACCAAAGAATTTGCATCTTGAAATAGAAAAAAAAATAAATATTTCACTTGGTTTATTTCCTTTATATTTTCTACAAATTGATTTTCATCAATGGCAGACAAGACAACAGGTAGTTGTTTACAATGAAAAAAAATGAAATGTATCTGTCAAACTAGAGAATATTCCATTTACAGTACCTCTTGATTGGGAACAAAAAGCATAGATTCCAATTATTCTGGAAGGAAAAAAGAAAAAACAAAAAAGTTTATCCGGAATTTTTTAGTGAATAAAGAAACGCAAAAGCGGTGTTCCAGATATTCCGAATAATCGTTATGCTTCGATGTTTTCAACTCGATGAGAGTTGATGGCAGATGGCCAGGCAGCAAGAAATTTTTGATAAAATTCGACATTTTTAATAATAATATTACTATCAGCTGCTTTTTCGTCAATTTCGAATAAAGCATGATTAGTAAATCTTTCTCCAAGATCCATGAAAGGAAATGGAAGTCCAGTAATGGATTGAACACCGTCAAAAGAATTTAATCTTCTGATAGATTCTTCTTTCTATCGACTATTCTTTTCGGTATCAATGTCAACAATTTCACCAATTTTTTTGAAACTTCATAAATCTCTAAAAACGCATCTTCTTCTGCTCGAATTCTCTTAAGTTCAACGCGTATATCTTTGACGTATCCATAACTTATACCAAATCTAAATTAACTATTGAAATTCGCGACTCAATGCCAACGAAATTTGGTAAACTAGATTGATAACCAGTATACTAATCAAAAATTCGGTATCGTTTTTGAAATGTTTGTCATTACTTTCCGAGGGTCTCATTTCATCCAGAGTTTCGTTAACAAACGGAAATAATTCACAAAATTCATCAATAGCATCATACTTTGACACCTTTCGAGTAAAATTCAGTCTATTTAAAGTTTTTGTTCTTGGAGTTTTATCAGATTCTTCGATAGTGATTTCCAGAATCGAATTTGACTTATTAAATGAATTAAGGGATGCATTTATGGTTTATGAGTTTTATCCTTTCTCTTCCTCGAAAAACAAGCAAAAACGACTAAAGAGGCTCTGCACTTTAACCGTCGATATGGTTGTTGCTTTACAAAGTTTAAAACTAGAGTTCTAATGGTCTAATCTTCAAGGTTAAGGTCTTGAAATAAAAGTGAAACGTCAGTGTATTTTTTTGTTTTCTTTTTATTTCTTGGCGAATTATCTATAATTAACATGAATTAACTTCAGTTTTGTTTTATTGCAGTAAGATTTCGGAATTATTTTACCGATTAAAAATAATTCATGTTTGCTTTGAATTTATTAATAAGGGGAGATTTTTGATTTTTCTTGCATTACGTTTCATTACGAACGTTTAGTTATAATAACTACCAATTTTCTATAATCTATGTATGTCGATTATTATAGATAAGAATTTAAGTAACGTTATTGAAAGGCGGATTAAATATTTAACCAAAAATTAACTAATTAAACTTTGGGAGATATTTAAGGAAAATCTGATAATTATGTCTTTAAATTTTTTTTTAAATTGCAGCCAGTTTATAAATTTTTATTTTGTTGCAAACATACATTTGTAAAATATGTTTAATTATTTTTTCTTATAAAATGACTGAAAGTTTCAAAAATGGTCCATAACTTCGATAATTATTTATTAATGATCACAAAATATGAGATGTCAAAAATAAATAATGACTATAAAAGTATATTGACGACCAAGAATCAAAACAATGAGATCGAAGTGAGAGAGAATCTATACTTATAATAAGGGTATTCATGCAACGTCGGAAAAGCATCGTAAACGTGTTAAACGTCTTAAAGTTTACGACGACGTAAACGAACTGTCAAAATTTGTATGGGAAACGGGCATATCGAGGAAAAATGAGGTTTTTTGTTCAAAATAGTGTGAGTTACACAAACACAAATGCATTCATACATGCACTTATGTGTTGATCACAACAATAAACATACTAACCATCATTTTCGCCAAATAACTCAAGAATATAGATCATTGAAAGCAATTTGTTCATATAATTGTATAAATTTACTTTTTTGGCTTATTTTGGGCATTTTTAAATTGCGGATGACAAATTTTACGAATGTTAAAATTAAATCAAATATTTTAAGCTGTTTGACGTTTAACGAACAGCTGATTTGTTTACTATATTTTACGACATCGTAAAGTTTAAGACGTTGCATGAATATCCTTAATATGTAAATGATTGTACCTACTTAAAGCCCTTCCACACTATCCCACTGAGTATTAATACAAAGTGGAAAAGAATTCCATGCTACTGCCAAATTTGTGAGAGAGAAATTTCTTTTTATTTTTTGACCACAACAGTTTAATTTAACCTCAATAAAAAAGTGATGAAATGTGTGACAGAATTAGAACCATTTCTAAAAATTCTCATGTATTAACACAATATGTCAAATCTTGTAGGATGGGAATATCATATTTTGTTTCCACACTATTATAGATGATTTGTTTCACACTTTTTTGACATGTACTAATACTCAGTGGGATAGTGTGGAAGGGCTTTTACTACAGAAAAGCGTAAAAAAGTTCACTGCCGTTGCCGTCGTGCGTCCACTTGCTGACACGTAGTTCAGAAAATTGAGTACAGAGCCATTCACAACATAATTATACAAAGTGGTGCAAAAGTTGTCACCGGCGGCAAAAGTTTTGACATTTGTAAAGAAAACAAGTATACAAAATACACGTCAACAGACGTGGTAATAATTGTTTCGAATTTTATGAAGAATATAATTTGTGAGAATTCCAATAGCATATATGTAGTTAACCAAAACATATTTTTTCAAAACTAAAACTTCAAGGCGGGATATGACAATGACTAAATTAAATATAAACAAACTTAATTTACAAAATACATAAGTATAAAAATATATATTTATTATTAACTTATCCTATATTTCAGTTATTATTAATTATGTATATAGTTTTTAATGGCACCCACAGCTTTTGACAATCATATTTTTATATTTTTTTAAATTTACATTTGCATCGTTTATGTGATAAAGTACTCTCAGAGCACCTAACATTGAAGGTGCACAACAAGGCTTTGGAACTTTTTTTGGTTCCAAAAGATGCACCAAAGTTTGTACAATTGCATGGTTTGTTGCATTCATATGAGCTGTAAGTGGAAAATTACATTCACCACTGCAATAATAAGCGCCATAGCCTTCAGGAGCAATAATCCAATCCTATATATTTAAAAAAAAAAGAAGATGTTATTATTATTATTATTTAAAATTAAGTAGATTAACTTTTACTAACATGCCATTCAAGATCCTTAAAATCTATATAAAGAGTTTGCATTTGACAACTTTTCATGCTTTCGGCAGAGTGATGCTGTTCCAATAATGGATGCATTTCACTTTTTCTACTTCTTCTCGATTGGCCGACATTTCGCTTTCGTCTTGTGTGACGTTGTGTTGTTTTTATGACCTAAAAGTATGCAAGTAATCTTTTTTTGTGAACAAGAATAATATAAAAATATAATAAAAAATAATATACCTGATAAAACTAAGGTATTTAATGTTGTTAAATTTGTTCTTGTGTTTAGTTTCTCAAAAACAACGGCTTATTCCTCCCAACAATAATTATTATAATTATTATTTATTGTATTATTCATACTTGAATGTCAGTTTATTAGACTTGACCATTCTTTATTCTTTATTTGTTGTTGTTGTTCAGAAATTCAATGAAATTGACGGAATAAAGAATGGTCAAGTCTAATAAACTGACATTCAAGTATGAATAATACAATAAATAATAATAATAACTTAATAGTCTGGTCTGTTGCCGATCTTCCAACCTCTCCCCCTTTGATACGTACTACGAATTGTAGTCTATTGAAATAAGGTATGGAGAAAAATGGAGGCGGAACAAGACAGCATACTTGAAGGCGCTTAGAAAAATGCTGATGCTCCAAATGCATTTGATAAACAAACGATACACATCTCGACCTGTGACGTCAGTGGTCTAAAGTAGTGGAATGCGTAGTGCATACGACTTCTAAGAGTGAGCAAATCTGATATGCGTGGGTTCGAATCTCATGGTGTGCAGAAAGTTTTTCATAATAAAATTGGATTAAAGCTCAGCACCACTAATAAGGAGACTGATGATAGGGCTTGGCACCCCTTGAAATAGCTATATCTCCAGCCAAATAATTAATTAAAACGAATTATAAATTAATTCGTATACCATTGGTGGTAGCACCTTTAAGTTGTTGTTGTTGTTCAGAAATTCAATGAAATTGACGGAATAAAGAATGGTCAAGTCTAATAAACTGACATTCAAGTATGAATAATACAATAAATAATAATAATAACTTAATAGTCTGGTCTGTTGCCGATCTTCCAACCTCTCCCCCTTTGATACGTACTACGAATTGTAGTCTATTGAAATAAGGTATGGAGAAAAATGGAGGCGGAACAAGACAGCATACTTGAAGGCGCTTAGAAAAATGCTGATGCTCCAAATGCATTTGATAAACAAACGATACACATCTCGACCTGTGACGTCAGTGGTCTAAAGTAGTGGAATGCGTAGTGCATACGACTTCTAAGAGTGAGCAAATCTGATATGCGTGGGTTCGAATCTCATGGTGTGCAGAAAGTTTTTCATAATAAAATTGGATTAAAGCTCAGCACCACTAATAAGGAGACTGATGATAGGGCTTGGCACCCCTTGAAATAGCTATATCTCCAGCCAAATAATTAATTAAAACGAATTATAAATTAATTCGTATACCATTGGTGGTAGCACCTTTAAGTTGTTGTTGTTGTTCAGAAATTCAATGAAATTGACGGAATAAAGAATGGTCAAGTCTAATAAACTGACATTCAAGTATGAATAATACAATAAATAATAATAATAACTTAATAGTCTGGTCTGTTGCCGATCTTCCAACCTCTCCCCCTTTGATACGTACTACGAATTGTAGTCTATTGAAATAAGGTATGGAGAAAAATGGAGGCGGAACAAGACAGCATACTTGAAGGCGCTTAGAAAAATGCTGATGCTCCAAATGCATTTGATAAACAAACGATACACATCTCGACCTGTGACGTCAGTGGTCTAAAGTAGTGGAATGCGTAGTGCATACGACTTCTAAGAGTGAGCAAATCTGATATGCGTGGGTTCGAATCTCACGGTGTGCAGAAAGTTTTTCATAATAAAATTGGATTAAAGCTCAGCACCACTAATAAGGAGACTGATGATAGGGCTTGGCACCCCTTGAAATAGCTATATCTCCAGCCAAATAATTAATTAAAACGAATTATAAATTAATTCGTATACCATTGGTGGTAGCACCTTTAAGTTGTTGTTGTTGTTCAGAAATTCAATGAAATTGACGGAATAAAGAATGGTCAAGTCTAATAAACTGACATTCAAGTATGAATAATACAATAAATAATAATAATAACTTAATAGTCTGGTCTGTTGCCGATCTTCCAACCTCTCCCCCTTTGATACGTACTACGAATTGTAGTCTATTGAAATAAGGTATGGAGAAAAATGGAGGCGGAACAAGACAGCATACTTGAAGGCGCTTAGAAAAATGCTGATGCTCCAAATGCATTTGATAAACAAACGATACACATCTCGACCTGTGACGTCAGTGGTCTAAAGTAGTGGAATGCGTAGTGCATACGACTTCTAAGAGTGAGCAAATCTGATATGCGTGGGTTCGAATCTCATGGTGTGCAGAAAGTTTTTCATAATAAAATTGGATTAAAGCTCAGCACCACTAATAAGGAGACTGATGATAGGGCTTGGCACCCCTTGAAATAGCTATATCTCCAGCCAAATAATTAATTAAAACGAATTATAAATTAATTCGTATACCATTGGTGGTAGCACCTTTAAGTTGTTGTTGTTGTTCAGAAATTCAATAATTATTATACTCATTTAACAGTATTTACTTTTTAAATAAATTTGTTTGCAAAATTGAAAATTATTAATAAAAAAATGATGAAAATGCTATGATTTTTGTAGGAAAAAAATTATTGCTGCTGCCTTGATACTATTCGTAGAATTTTCAGTTTCTCATCTTCAACATTTAGTAAGTTTTGTGCAGTCTCAAAAACTACTTTGAATTTCATGATGATATTTTCTCGAATTCCTTGGAACTTGTTTGATATTAATTCCACATGCTCCAGTCCAGACACTAAGTCGCATGAAGAGCATTGTAAGATCTTACAAAGTGGCAATGTATACGTAAACAAAACGCTCAAACAATACAAACTTACTGCAAAATCATTAGCTAAAATAGATCTTAAAAAGCAGCTTGAAGTTGCAGATTCCTTATCCCTACACAACTCTTCTAAAGCAATCGCTTTAAAAACTTCCTTAAATCTGATCAACCCGTCATGGTTTTCCACCCAGCGAATTTCACACATTGCAGTTAAATTTTTCCAGTTATTTTGCGGATAATTCTGTTTGAGTTAAATGAGTTCTTGCAACAAATCAACAATATTGCGAATAGGCTGAATTTGGCAGGAATGCCCCCTGGTTAAGGCCAGATTTAAAGAGTGTGTGCTACAATGCACGTATAAGGCTTCTGGACGAGACTCGCGTTTTCCAGCTTATACTCCGTTAAAACTGCCACTTATAGCAGAAGCAGCATTGTACCATTGTCCAATCAAATTGCTGCAATTTATGCCCATGGTTTGAAGTGCAAAGAGAATTGTTCTAGCTAAAAAAATAATAATAGTAATAAAAATATCTTCTTTAAAATCGACGTATCGAACACAAATTGACATCTGCTTCTTACGTGAAATGTCAGTAGTTTCATCAGCTAGAACAGCGAAACACTGCAGAATTTATTGCTTGAACTATTTTTGTCTGAACGATTTCCCCACATACAGCGATTAATTAGTTTTGAATAGTTAGGCTTAAATACGTAGCGTTCAACGACAAACTTTCAGAATATTTTTTAAGATTTGCATCACCACACTGGTGTGATGACAACTATGTGCACACTTGTATAATGTGCATAGGCCGCTTTAGATATACCGTATGCAGTTGAAGCAAAAGGGGTTATGTCGTTTACGGTTGTATTTAAAAATTGTCAGGGTAGGTACGGTAGGTACCTTACTATGTTCATTAAAAATTATGAAGAAACCTAGATATTTATACTCTTTATACTAAAATCAGAAAATTTTGAACATTATTAATAACTACAGCAGAAATTTGAGTAAATATCATACCTATTGAAGCGAAAAAGTATGATTTAGAAATGCACTCTTCAAACATTTGGGGAGGGGGGGTCAAACCCCTGTGATCCCCCCCGGCTACTGCCTTGGCTAACATACAAGCCACTCCATCAAAATTGCAAGTAATAGAAATTTCTGTTGAACTGAAACTTCAAGATTTGGTGGACCACATATAGGAAAGAGATAGGCTATTTACCTATATAATCGAGAACTATTATACAAAAAATACAAAAAAATTATTTAATATTTATTACAAATTTTGATCCCGTTACTTTTTTACTACAGTGTTTCACAACAACTTGGTCACTTAAACAGTTTATAAGATATGTTGAACAAAATTATCAAAAATTGGTTCCTTAATTTTATGCATCCACTGTGGTGAAAACTTTGCAGCTTTATAATTGTTCACAGGGTGTTCTGTGAACAATTATAAAGCTGCAAAGTTTTTTTTTTTTTACAAAATTCGTATAATTTAAGGTGATTTTAAAATTTTTCTTTAATTCCTTTTCCTGTTAATTCTTCTTTCTAAAAAAATCTTACTTCAGACTAACATTTAAAAACACCCTATGAAACAATTTTCTTAAAAATTAAAATTTTTATAACATTGGAAATTTCCTTTTAGAAGAAAACGTAATTGTAAAATTGTAGCGATATCTTCATGCATTCGAAAGTTATGATTTCTGTAACTAAAAAAATAATGTTTAACCACACTGGGCCGTTAAAATGTACTTAGATTAGACCTGTTTGTCAATCGAATGTAGGATGGTAATTTTTAATACATTTTATCAGTTCAGTTTAATATTAATAATATTTTATTTTCAAATTTAGTTTAGTTTGTATAAACTTCTAATAAATACATATGTTACTACATATTTACTAAATAATTTATTCTTTCTGTTTTTTTTTGTTTTGTTAAGAACTCGCAATCAAATATAAATATTTTTTTTAGTCAAGATGTAGGTAAAGACCAAAAATATTAAAATTTCACTGTGCCATGTTGTTTTATCCTGGTTCTCATGCAAACTTAACACTTAAACTTTTAATGTAACAAATGGAACTATCAAAAGTATATAAGTAAGCATTGTTGAAATTATTATCATTTGCTATGATGATTTATATTTGGTTAAATGAATTTCCAGTTTTGTGAGTTCAATAGTAAATCCTGTTAATTTATCTTGATTTTCATGTAAATTTAACAGTTTTAATGAGAAAAAAGGTGAAGTAACTTGCTCTAGAACTTGGCTGGGTATTTAACTTTAATAGGCGTTTTTCTTTTTTAGATCAGAATAGAGTTCTGAACAGATTCCGAGCATATCGAGCATGCTCTGAACATCCTCTGAACAAAGCGTGTTCTGAGCGCTCTGAACTATTTTTGAAACACACCTGAACACTTAGCTTTTTTTTCAATTTCACCTGTCAAATGCTTGTGTTCAGCATCGGTCTGCTCAGTTATTTTATTCTGAGCTCATAGAGCGCGCTCTGAACAAGCTCAGAACATGTTCAGAACGAAAAAAGAAACACAAATTTGAAGCTCTGAACGTTCAGAGGTAAAAAAGAAACACAATTTTGTGTTTGACAGTTCAGGCTCTGCTCTGAACTAAAAAAGAAAAACGCCTAATATAAGTCTCCATAAGCCAATACGGAGTCAAACATTTATAATTGTGTATTTTCTTCTCTCTTATATCTATATACCCGGTTACTCATGATCAAATAAACAAAAATATTTTCATATAGGTACTCGTAAACTCCACATACACCCCATCACCTCGAGTCAAATAATCCAAAAAATATAGATTAACGTCTTCTTCTTAAAAAACTTAACTAACCTCTGGTCCTCGAAAGAAACCAATCAAAAATGGCTGGAATTCATCTACACCTCTTTGATGCACCAAACCGATATCATCCAGACGGACCTCACGGTCTGCACTACTAGCCTCATGAATTCCAATATAGATTCCCTTATTATCCTCCGGATTGGCCAGCCATTTCGCAAGTCCTTCGGTAACATTAAGTTCCAGCCATCCCTGATAGTCTGTTGTAGTATTTAATGATGACAGAATCTCCAATTCACTTTCATCGTCGGCCTGCACAATCGCATAAACAGCAATCGTAAATTCTTTGCCTGCATTTCCTGCCGCCATTCTACCTTGATTTGTTTTTTTATATATCCTCAATTCGGCCATCATTAAGTAATTATGACTGGGCACTTGGGAAACATCGAACCAAAGTCGGCGCCCATGCTCATGACGGACCTCGGGTACATGGTGGTCTGAAAGGAAAAAAAATATTTTAAATTTATTTCATATCTTGATAAAAGTTGTTTAAATAACTTTACGAGGGAGTTGTTTTATGAGTTTTGATGGCGCTAATTAAATTTGAAATGATTATTTTTGTTATTGTATGGCTGAACTAGCTAGATTTGTTTAATAGTTGTTGTTTTATTAAACGATTAAAATGAATTGGTAGGTATGTATAATTTATTGTTCTTTCGACAACAATAAGTTATGAATCGCTTAAACAATCCAAGAAATAAACTGTTAACTCTTGAGACTTGAGATGCCTTGTAAATAACTGCGCAATATCTGTGATAAATTCATTGACATCAATTTATTTCTTTTCTGAGTCTATAAGCACAGCGGGATGAGACCTGATAAGTTCAGAAAGGAGAGGATCAAACAAATTAGCCCACAAAAAAAAAAAAAAGAAAAACCAAATAACCTTCTTGGGCTTTTATTCCTTTTTTAGTGAGTCATATTATGAGAAGAAAAGAACAAAGAAACGATTGGGATAAGCCGGTTTTTGTTCCTGGGATCATCGAGATGGAACTCTACAAAAAATAAATAAATACAAAAACAAAATATTCCCAAGTCCTCTATAGACGTACCTACCTGCAACCACAACTGGCGCTTAAGTTTGGAATCGATTTTAAATGGTCAATAATAATTGAGGATGCTTCTTTTTTTTGTGTGTGGTAAAAATAAACATCGCAATGCGATTGACCATCGGCATTTTTAAATTGAATTTTGTTTATTTTGCTCAGCTCACAGGGTGGCATTGTTGTTGAATATTTTTTGTATACCGGGGATTTTTAAGAATTTTTTTTTATTATTTTTCAGTGTGAAAAGTAAACACTTTTGTTATACGAGACGGTAGTTGTGACTTTGCGAACTATAACATGAATGTTAAAAAAATGCAGAACTTTAGACTTTTGGAAATATATATGTAAAAGTATGTACAAATTAGTGAATCCTGCGACGAAGTTTTTTTTATTTATTAAAGGATCTTTTTGAGTGTTGTTGTTATTCGACGTAGGTACATATATAGCCATACCAAAGGAAGACCGATTTAATTGCTTTATTATACTAACATATTTGCTTTGAATGAGCTGGAAATTCTAGAGAAATAATTTTTTTTCAAAAGAGCCCAAATATGTAGAAATTGTACGGAAATGCAACGAGCGAGAACGGAAGATGGGGCCTAGCTTTTAGTCAAATTCAGGTAAAGTAGTTTTTAGTAGCAGCGACCAGACAATCGAATAGCGGTCCTCTTTTGAACATCTATTAAAAATTTATTCACCTATGTCTGTCAAAATCATCTATACAGCATATTTTTTAAGTTCAGTTTCTATATACGTTCGTTAAATCTCGCATTGATAAAATTGGTCGAGAAACATTGAAAAATGGAACAAAATTATGAGATAATTTGTTTTAATTATCATCGATTCTGGACTAAATTTATCGAGGCGAAAGTAACAGAACGTAGGGACAGGAGTGGACAATTTGATTGACATACCAAATACAGTTCTATGTATATTGTTACATTATTGAGGCCATATTTCGGTATATATTTTTTCAGGGGCTACAAGTGTCAAGTTCTCCAAGAGTGTTGTTTGTCAATTGGTCTTTTTGGTAACGTGAAATTTCTTGAGAATTTGCACAAAGTTTCACAAAATTTCACAATTTGCTTTCAAAACCCCTAGAAAAAAATGAGTTTTTGGGAAATTTGTTGAAAAAAAAGTTACCAAACAAGCATATTATAAAGTGCCTCTCATTTATAATGACATTTTCGATTGGTCACCCAGAAGCCTCCTGAATTTCAAATAAAATGACAGTTCCTCTTTTTGAAAGAAGAGAAATTGCTTCTTGAATTGAATTCAGAATCGAAACTAGAAGCACTAACCTACACTTCAAAATCGTTAACATCTGTTTTGAAGGGTTCGATTGGCATTTCTCTTCCAGATTACCAATCAAAAACGTCATAATAGCGTTTTGGTTTTTTCGTCCGGAAATGTCCAAAGGCATTGCGAATGCTTCTGAAATGGTTCGTTTTGCGCTAAATGACAGTTCTTCTTCTGAAAAGAAAAAGACTCAATAGGCATGTTCAGGCAAATGAGATCTCTTCAGCAAAATTTCTCAGCTTTGTTGATGAAAAAAATCTTGGATTCGCTTGTTCACTTTTTGAGCACGCCAAATAATTTTGAAATGAAAGAATTACTTTCTTCACTTCACTTGAATGGCATTAAAATCTTATGTCGAATTCCATTCAACCAGAGAATCGAATTTTTTTTTTAAAAGAATCGAATTTTTCTGTGGTTGAAAGGTATACGCAAAAGATCGATTTTTTGTGTGATTGTGTGTGTGTGACTTGACAGCAGCAATTTTGAAATAAAGCGTCAAACAAATATTCAATTTGGAAATTAAGAGAAGGTCAGTTATTTAATTATTTTTATTAATTGAAAAACAACGCACAGATATTTAATATAAAAATCACCGAAAATTCGTTGTAACCAAAAACTCAATTTTGTTTTCTTCTTAAAACAATTTGACATTTTAGAAACATCAAATCTTGCTAGTGTGTGTGCAAATCGGTGTAAAATTTTGTTTGAAACTGCGGCTAAATTACCAACATTTGTTTTTTTGTTTTGACAAAAAAAAATCGATTCTTTGATTGAAAGGGATTTGACATTAAATAAAATGCTGAATGTTGGAGCTTAAAACTCAAACCTCAAAGGGACATTTGACAGATCATTTGACATTTCAAAATACGTCTGCTACAATTTGATTCATTAACCGCGTTCAGATTTGTATCCAAAGCGATTTGGATAGGTAATTGTGTTATTGTAATCCCTTGTAAAAACACATCTGATGTCAAAGTTTCTGTTTCCAAAAATAAATCTCAAGCTATCCTAAAAATTCAATTTTCTGTCAAAACCCATTGAAGAAAAAAAACATTTTCGGAAACCTAAGTTAAAAAACAAGCATATTTAGCCTGCATTAAGTACACATATACACTTTCTGACAAAGTCTGAACTTTTGCACAAATACTTTCTCGTTTGAGCTTGTAAATAACATTTATATGAATGTGACACTAGCGTTTGTTTTGTTTTTATCATAACTCGTCAAATCGCCTAATTAAAACTAATTCATGTTTGATTTGAGTTTATTATTATGGGTTTTAATGTTTTACTTTTAAAATATTTCTTTTTTTATAAATATTTTTGAGCTACTTGCATCGAACAGACCCAATCTCTTGACCTCCGATTATACTCGTATCATCAATAAAAATCAAGTTATTTTGATATGTTAGCATCAACATAACAAAGTAGTTATTTTTATGTTTAATTATATTCATAACATTAAATAATTTAAATACGTACCGATATATGGCTTGGCTTGCAATTAAAATTGCCTTCGAACTCGTTGAAAATGGACCTGAATGTGTCCGGTATATGGTGGTAAAGAGATGTATGATCATTTAATTAAACACCTGTCAAAAATTCGTATAATTCATGCATAGATTTAATATATGTAGTGTAAAACATAATTTGAGAACAAGATCTGTTTCTAATTTCCCTCAATTTGACAGTTTGACACACGATTTTCCGTCAAAATGTCAAATTTTGTGAAAAGGACTGTCAATTCGTGTGAGATGGACTGTCAGATTTTGACATATGTTTTTATATACTGTAAGATAATGTGGAAAGTAGGTACTTTAACTTTCCAGTTTATAAAGTTTTTTACAAACGGTGAATTAAATAATATTACTCTCAATAAAACCCATATTTTATTTTATTCGGATAATTAACGTTGATTGCTAAACAATTAAAGATAGATGTACCTGCGCATTCTTATGTTTCATAAACATTAATTAGTTTTATTAATATTAATGTTTAATTAATGTTTTCATTAGATTTTTTCCTTTACTTTAAATTTCTTTGTGAATTTCTACACTAAACTCAGTCAGAGTTCATATAAAGAAAAATAAAATGTATAGAAATTCACACAAATGCACAGAGTTTCAAAGTAAAGGAACGAACCTTTTTTTAGCATTATTTATTTCTTACAAATTAAGAATAAATGTTATAATTATTATGGCATTTTAAATTGGACATTCGCAGATATAGGTATGTAGGTATACATGGAATGTTTCTATTTGTTAACCTATACCTTAAAATGAAACTCAAACCAGAAATGTCTTCCAAATTTAATCGAAATTGGAACCCACTTTTAAATGCCAAGAACTTGAGAACAAATTTTTTGATGTTGTTTTTGATAAATTCTATGGAATGGTATTCAATTCATTGTCGTTTGCTAAACTCATTTTTTATTTAACTACAGAGTACAGTTTAAGATCAAATGGATCAATATTCATTAATCCAAATTAACCTTCTGTTTTAATTAAAACAAATGTTTATTGATTAATTCTATTTCAAATAAAAAATAAATAAAAAAAAAATTATATGACAAACCGCATATAAATAAAAATCAATCTCAGAAAATTAATTTCAATTCACTTTAAGCTTAGCAACAGTTTGAAAATAACTATGAATACGGTACAATAAATTAAAAACGTTTTTGCTAGATTTATGATGATATGATATATATGCATGTATGTATGTAGGTAAAATCAAATTGAAATCAACAGTTCTTCCGCATTAAGTCTGTTTGATAAGGTGAAATTTCTCGCGAATTTGCACAAATTTTCACAATTTTTCAAAATTTTCTGTTAAAACCCATAGGAAAAAAAATAAACAGTTTTGGAAAATTTGTAAAAAATTTAAGTTGTACCAAACAGGCATATTACAAACCGAAAAGGCCATTACAAAATGATTTTGTACAACCTTAAAAATTTACAAAAACAGGTCTGGATTTAAGAATTGTAGAAAAACTTAATTCAACTAAAGATAACACATTACCATTTATATACCTTAAGATATTTTGTAAAGGTACTTAACCTCCAATCACAAAAAAAGAACACACATCACCGTTCATATATTACGTTAAATTTATGGACGGTTCTAAATTCCGATACCTTTTCATATAAATCATGTTGTAAAACAGGTACACACTTGTTTCTTCTTAAATATAAATACACAATTTGAAAATCCTTATAACTTTTAACAAAAGGATCTGTCTTGTGCTAATTGGGATACTTGGAAGCAAGTGCATTTATTCTATTCAAGGAATACAAAAGAACAATGGAAATTCTACCTGTATCGTACAACACATAACAAGCTGCGTTTCAATAGCTATAATACTTTAAAGAACGTATATAAATTTAGAGGCGCTTAGTTTTTCGAACAAAAAGAAGACAAGTCATCGAATTTTAGTGTTCCTTCATTCCAAGAGATTGAAGTATAAAAGAATAAGAGATAGTGAGGTAGAAGCAATTTGCAAACAAAAAATTAAAATAAATTGAATTGATAAAACTTTGTGTAATTTATAATAGTTTTCTTTCATCCTTTAAAGCCCTTCCACACTATCCCACTGAGTATTAATACACTTTAAAAAAAGTGTGAAACAAATCATGTATAATAGTGTGGAAACAAAATATGATATTCCCAGCCTACACGATTTGACATGTGTTAATACATGAGAATTTTTAGAAATGGTTCTAATTCTGTCACACATTTCATCACATTTTTATTGAGGTTAAATTAAACTGTTGTGTGTGGTCAAAAAATGAAAAGAAATTTCTCTCTCACAACTTTGTATTAATACTCAGTGGGATAGTGTGGAAGGGCTTTTAGCAGTGGCGATGGCGTAACTATAAAAATGAGGGTCGCAGCTAATTTTGTAATCAGGGCACCCTAAGCCTAAAAGTTTACGCAAAGTTAAAAAAAAAACTTTTATTTAAAACACACTTTAGTGCAACTAAGGAAATGCCAATCTATAACAGTTTTGATATAGGTATACTGTTTATGCGGCCCGGGCAGGGTGTGTGTGCCGCACCGGCTTAAATTTAATAATTGTTTCAACACAGTTTTGAATAATTCCTGAAGTAAAAATAACGTTATTATTCTTTATCAGTTAAAATCATTTACTAGTCGAAAAATCCTTAGTTAGATCTTTGTCTTAGTTTTGTTGAAAAAAATTACATTGTAAAAACGATTAAATACGATGTTAAAGCATTGTTAGTATGATGGTAGGTTAAAAACAGGATTTTCCAAATTTCAAACGAGTTAGCATCAGGCTATGTTTTTAAAAATTTATTAAAGTTAAAATCACCAAAAGCCTATTTTAATTTGTTAGTATCATACTAACTCCAAATGTCACTTTTGACATTTGAAAATGCGAAAATGGTATGTTGGCACGAACTGTCAATTTTTTAGGATAGACTCAGGAGCATCAAAAAACTTCGGATGATTATAGTTCGGTTTGAAGTAGAGAATTTTCTCAGAGAATTTTCTCACTCAAAAAGTGTGGAAGCGAATCCAAGATTTTTTTCCTCAGAGTTTTGACAACAAAGCTGAGAAATTTTGCTGAGAAATCCTGTTCAGGTAACTCAGATTGCTGAGATCTCGGAGATCTCATTTTCCTGAACATGCCTATTAAATACATCTACTAATTTTTTTTGGCTCTTACTGATTGAAAATTCAATGATACGTGAGACACATGTGTAAATGATTAAGCTAAGTTTTCTCAACTCAACAATTTTTCACAAATTTCTCAACTGCATTCAAAATTTCGAATCGTCAGTAATTAACTGGAAAATATTTCGCAGTCATTATGCTTTTTTTTCAAGCTCGAAGGAAATTGGATGAAAAAAACTACGTCGATGCTAAACAGTTTACATGTTAAATGCAACAACAATTCATCCCCTGCGGGCTTAGCTAATCCCAGACAATTCTCTGGGCTTAATTTAAGCGCGCCGAAAAACTGTATTACCGGCTTGAATTACATACATGTTATCGATAGTGTGTATGAAAACTCCATTTTGTTTCTGTGATGGCGTCGCTAACCCCCGTTGTCGTTTTTTTAAACCAATTCCACCTGGTCTTTCAAAAAAACACGCCTGTTATTTCAGTTTCAGTACAGTGAATGCGCCCTAGCAGGGCCGACGCGACCGATGTCTATGACTGACTTGAGTACCATAATTTATGAAACTTCCACCCTTGAAGACTGGCCCTAGACTTCTGCGTACTTAAAGCCCTTCCACACTATCCCACTGAGTATTAATACATGTCAAAAAAGTGTGAAACAGATCATGTATAATAGTGTGGAAACAAAATATGATATTCCCAGCCTACGCGATTTGACATGTGTTAATACATGAGAATTTTTAGAAATGGGTCTAATTCTGTCACACATTTCATCACATTTTTATTGAGGTTAAATTAAACTGTTGTGTGTGGTAAAAAAATTAAAAGAAATTTCTCTCTCACAAATTTGGCAGTAGCATGTAATTCTTTTCCACTTTGTATTAATACTCAGTGGGATAGTGTGGAAGGGCTTTTAATGGACATTCCAAAAAAAAAAATTGTTTTGTAGAGAATGTGATTTGATTCATGTATGTATAAGTATATAGACCCTTACTAACAAACTAATTAAAAAATAGGAATATTAAGGATGAATGAATTAATTATTTTACAAAATATCAACTTACTTTTATTAAGGAATGTCATGATAATATCACTTTGATCTATTGCTGTCTTATCGAGATCCGTTATAAAATTATTATCATAAACATCTCGCTTTCTACGAATAGATTCACCATTTTCTTCCTCATTTAATCGATTATAAACATCAAGTAAATACTTTGGTGCAGATTTTCTGAAATCAAAAAAAAAAATATAATTAATTAATTTTTAGATACATACCACATTGCTTTAAATGAATTTAAAATTTTTGAAAAAAAAAAACAGGGTTCGGACCTGGCCGTAAGTGTGTGCTACTGGAATAACGTATTTGATACATCGTTAGAAAGAAAGTGTGAAAAAGGTCAAAATTACTAAAAAAAAAAAATTGGTTTTTCTTTGAATTGTTCTTATTTATAAAAACAAAAATGCCGCAAAATTTTTGAACAACCTGAAGTTTTAGTATTACCATGAGACTACTCAACACTTTCCTAAAGCTCTTTATAAGAAGGATCTTAATTTAAAACATTTTTTAACTAAACCTATTTCCTTCAAAGGCCAGTCCCACGAAAAAAATCTGTGAGGGCTTTAAGTGGAACAAAAAATAATTCATTCTAAAAGGTTTTGTACTTAAACAATTAGATATTTTAGATTATGATTAGATTGGATTTTATTGGTTACCATTGTTTTAGATTGATTACATAGTTTACAAAAAAAAAGCATGGCATTATTGCCGTCTGCCTAGTTGACAAAACTTAAAAATTAATACATTAAAATTAGATTTTCCATCAGTTACAACTATCTACCAATTGTATATGTATAAAAAAAAATTGTTTTAAAAACTTTCATTTATAATTCTATTTCTATAGAGAAGAGCCAGTCTGCAGAACTTGAATAATTTTTTCACATCCATATCCATATTGTTAAGTAAGAGTACAACTTGGCAATTAGATATTTTAAGCAAAGTCGAAATTTTGGTTCCAGAAATTCAGTACTAGAATCTTATCCCACGGAATGATTCCGCCTCCGTGAAATTGACATTGAGCTCTCAGTGAGAGCCTAATGAACTACAGCTGAATACGCCTAAAATGGTGAAATTTCATGAAAAAAAGGAATAAAACATACAATTTTAACATATGTAAATGTCAAAGTGGCATATGGACTTCGTATGGTAATAAAATAGACATTTTGTTGATTTTAACTCTAACAAAAAGAATACGAATACTCGAATACGTGTTAAAATTTGGGAAATCCTGTTTTTAACCTAACATCATATACTAAAAATGCTTTAACATCGTACTAAATCGTCTAAAATTCTGCGCCAATTATTTTAAAATGTTTAGATAAATGTTTTATTATGTACTAAACAGTTGTAACTTATACGATCCGACGATTAGAACCAAAATTATTCATGTCGATTATGAAATCCGCGTGATGCTCAGTACAATGTTCTCTTTTCTTGTCACGACAAAAGGGTAGAGAAAAAAGAGTACTGCGCTGCGAATCACTGCGGATCCATATAATCGACATGATTATTTTTTTAGGGAAGCACGAGAATTTTTAACTGGTAGACGATCATTAGGTGTGTTTTTTTGCAGTCCCGGGAGCAATTGGTTAAAAAAAACAACAACGACGCCATCACAGAAAAAAACATGGAGTTTTCATACAAACTATCGATAACATATATGTAATTCACACAGTTTTTCTGTGCGCTTAAGTTAAGCCTCGAGAATTCTCTGGTATTAGCTAAGCCCGCATGGGATTAGTTGTTGTTGTATTTTACATGTACATTTTTTAGCATCGACGTCGTTTTTTTCATCCAATTCCCCCCGGGCTTGCAAAAAAACACGCCTGCAATGACCTTAACTGCCTTGTACACAGTTTTATTCGTTTTTTTTCCTTTATAAAGAAAGAAGTCAACTTAGATCGTCTGCTCTTTAAAGTTCCTTTCAAATCGGACTTGGAATACGATTATTAAAAAGAGCGATGAAAGTTGTTAAAATAGGAGATTGACACTCATTACTCAAACCGATCTGTTTGACAGAGGTGCATATCTTGTTTCTATAGATCTATCCATGAGAATCTTTCTGAAATTGCTAAGTATACTGACAAAAAAAAATATGAAATCGAAACAGAGAAACTAAAATGACCTTTTCGATTGGTGTTGGAATGACAGTTTTAATAAGAAGAGGAATTAGCCTCTGTATTTGTTTTCAAAATCGTTCCAGAAGTGTTCACACGTATTCAATTATTCTTTTGGATTACCAAATCGAAATAACCATAAGTTTAATGAGGGAAAAAGAACTATAGAAAAGAAATATAAAACTTGGAAAAACCTGAGTTTTTTGACAGTTGATTGATATTCCCCAGGTCGCCCGAAGACAGAGAACATCGAACAAACCTACTTATAACCTGCTAATCAAATCGATTACATGATTTATTTGAAGTTATACTTCGCTACTTTGCATAAGTTAAATAATGTGTGTTTCAAGAGCAAACCAATTTAAATTGTTTTATTTACTCAAAACAATAAATATATTACAAAGTCTTGTAAAATGTCAGCCAAGACATTTAACTGTAGGTAAATCCTATAATTGATAACGTATTTATTGTATATGCTGTACATATAGATTACATATACAATTTTATAATTATTATTCAATCAAGTCTATAAAAGGAGAGAAATGTAATTTAAAACCACCACATATTTACTACACAAAAATAACAAAAAAGGACCACACCTTTGGGTTATACAAAACATCGTATACCAAAGAATCACGACATTAAATTGTCAGCTGCTGTAAAGGATGGTGACAGCAGATGTTGACGGTTGTTCATCTTTTAGTTTCATAAAAAAAAAAAAAAAAAACAAAAAAAAAAAAACATAAATATCCATAATAACCAATAAAAGACCTCGTCCATCAATCAACCACTTGATAGCTTGTAAAATCTTATTTTCCTACCACATATAGAACTCACAACATATAAAAACTATACCATCATCACAGCAGTAGAATTTTAATTTTTTTAAAATGCAAATTTCTGTTTATAACTATGTAAACGGTAAGATTTATACAACAATAATACCTAATAATAACATTTACAGAGTAGGCCAAGCCTACGAATAAGTCTATTTCGCATTTCTTTTTCTTGAATCATCATCATCAACATCATCTCCATATACTATACAATGTCATGTCTAGAGCAGCCTTACACAATAGCATACACTGATTAGGTATATACTAAAATATACCTACCCCATTTTTTTAGCAGAATACAAAATAAAATCGTAAAATTAAAAATGTCGTTTTTAATAATAATTATTATTATTATAATAATTTTTAATTTTTTTTATCCCATCAGTCAATTAGTGCGTTCTGTTTAATTGATCACTTCATTTGCGCATCCCGGTCAAGCACCAGTATATAGTACAGCACACATCATCTTGAGCTTCAAATTGTTAATTACTTAATTAAAATAAATAATATTTCTACAAATCTCATGTATAATTATAGTTTAGGAGTTATAGTTGCATTGTGGGAGATATTCTATAACCGCAACGCAAAATATTGAATACACACAAATTCAATTGATAAGAACACAACGTAGCTGCAGAACGAGCTGGACGAGTTCAAAGACTTTTAACTTATCACAGCACATTTTTGACATTTCAAATTGTTAGAAGAAAAATTTGGCTTAAGCTAAGTATACACGATTGGAAGATCATCCAATATTGGCCGACTTTTCGCAAAAAATGTTCACCAATTTGAGTTGAGTTATAGTTGCATTGTGGGAGATATTCTATAACCGTAACGCAAAATATTGAATACACACAAATTCAATTGATAAGAACACAACGTAGCTGCAGAACGAGCTGGACGAGTTCAAAGACTTTTAACTTATCACAGCACATTTCTGACATTTCAAATTGTTAGAAGAAAAATTTGGCTTAAGCTAAGTATACACGATTGGAAGATCATCCAATATTGGCCGACTTTTCGCAAAAAATTTTCACCAATTTTCTATCAACCATGTAAACATCCAATTTTATCTGGCAAAATTGACAGAAATAAAATTGGCAGCCAATCGTCGTCCAATTTTCTATCAAAAAATTGGCCGACTTTTTGCAATCGTATGAACTCATTTAAACACACAAGTTTTCTTATTTTCAGATAATTGGACGATTGTCAGCTAATTGGATATTGGATGATGTTTTTGCCAAAAACATCATTCAATTTTTAATTGGCAGATAAATGTTTTCTATTGTGAAAGAACAAACAAAATTCATTTATTCGCTTTTGAAGAAAAAAAAATTGAAAAAGTGTTTTTTAAAACGACGAAAAAGGGCACGAGTACGATAACATGGCGCAAAGAATTGATTACGGTTTTTTGTAGGATAAAAAACAAGAATTTTTTATTTTGGGAGGGGGTCTATCTCACCCCGTTTATGAGGTAGGGGCAGTTTTAGAAAAAAATTACTTAAATTGAAAAAAAAAATATTAAAAAACAACGGCAACACTTACAATAAAGTACTATACCGGTTTTGAAAGCCAGCTATAATCCTAAATTGAAACTAAATTATTTATGTCAACAATTTTTGAAAAATTCGCATGCAAACTCAAAATTTTGATAAAAAAAATGAAAAAAAAGTTTAGACCAATTTTTTTCAAAATTGTGAAATAAAGTGCTAAATTGACTTTTTGTGGTCAATGTTAAAATCAATTCTAAATCGAACAAAAAAAACCGAATGGTTTTATGTTTATGTTTTATACTTCACTTCTGAAATAAAGTTTCAAATTATTTGCCATCTGTCAAGAAAATTGTCTTCCAATGAGTCTACCAATTTTTTTATCTCTAAAGTCTTCCAACCGTGTAAACAGAAAGTTTTTAATTGGAAGACAAAAAATTTGTCGGCAATTGTGATCCAATTTTCTACCAAATATTTGTCTAATTTTTGGATAAAATTTAACAACCGTATATAATCAGAGAATTTTCACTTGATAGAAAATTGGCAATTGTTAACTCATTGGATGCTATTGGCAGACTTTTGACAGTTCGGCCAATATTGGAAGATCTTGCAATCGTGTATACTTAGCTTTAGCTTTAGCCCGGGAGGAATTGGATGAAAAAAACGACGACGGTGCTAAGCAATTTACATGTTAAATGCAACAACAACTTATACCCTGCGGACTAGCTAATCCCAGAGAATTCTCGGGGCTTAACTTACATAAGCGCGCCGAAAACTGTATTACCGGGGTGAATTACATACTTGTTATCGATAGTTTGTATATGAAAACTCCATTTTGTTTCTGTGATGGCATCTCTAATCCCCGTTGTCATTTTTTTTCAACCAATTCCCCCGGGCTTGCAAAAAAACACGCGGTGTTTTAAAAAAACAAATTGTGTTTTTGGTAACGAATTTTGAGTAAGCAAAAATTGTTCGTCATTGAAATTGTGAACATTTCAAGACATTTAAGTTTGACTCTCCGTAGTTAGTGATTAAAAATTTAAAGAGAAGCAAAGTTCCCAAAAATCTGTTTTTTATGACATTTTAAAATTTTCCGATTGACCGTGGTCACCGAGGCATTGTAATTTGTAGCGAAAAGTTCGGGATAAGTACAGTATTGAACTCACTTAGTTTTAATTATTTATAAACGCGGCTAATCCGAAAACTTAAAAATTTCATTTGCTAACAACTTCGAAAGCGTTAAAAGTTACACTTTTTTATGTTTTTCAATAACCTTCCCAAATAAAAAAGTGACCGTTTGCATAAATCTTCACGAAAAGACTATAGGACTTCCGGTTGGATTTAACACACTACAGGTACTTCGAGTGACAGTAACTTGGAACTTCAACATTTTTAGAAACCACTATATTTCCAACTTCCAACATCTTACATCTACATGCCCCTTATTTTTCCTCTTTATAGATTATTCGATAATCTGGGAGTATATTCTATTCCCTTACAGCATCAAAATACCACTCGATCTGAAATGATTTTATCATTTGCAACGGTTTTCCCCAGACTATTTAACTTTCGTAGACAACTCGGAGCCGAGAATATCTCTATTTAAACTTGTTTTGTTTTCCCTAAAATTAATTTAAAAGTTTTAACTCACAAACTGTGTATAAAGTTCATATATTTTGTACATATATTAACCTTTTTAATTTATACATTATGCATAGATACCTACTTAATATATTGTTATCTCTACATGCGACTAACTTATTCTTACCTTAGCGAAAGATGGTTATGTCTCCGCCTGGGTCGTTGAGATAATCCCAAAAAATCAAGTATCTCATCTTCCACATCCATCTTTTCATGATCGTCAAGCACACGATGCATAATAGTTTGATCGACTCCATTGTCAAGATAAATGCCGGACTGACTAGCAAATACTAGAGTTATATTTATAAACAAAACACTTAAAATCAATACCGATTGCATTGTGGTGCAAATACACTGGAAATTATGGCTCTTTATCATAACTTTACGATACATTTCATTTGTGAAATATGTATCTATGTATGTATACACAAAAACTTAAAAATTTGTATTTCAAAATTCGGATTTATTTTCAAAGAAATTTATTTCCGATGATTTTCTTTTATTTCTTTTTCTTTCTCTCAAAAACAAAAAAAAATAAATCACTAAACTTTATTTCACGAATAAACTTTGAACTTCGAATTTACATCGCATCTTTTTTCTGCAGATACAAATTCAATTACATCGATTAATTCAATTAACTCCAAATCAATATAAACAAACGAACTTTAGCTTCGTAGCGATGTAAATCGTTTTTTGTGTGGAATTCTTTAAACAAAAAAAATAGGTGGTTACCTATCTAACCAAACATTTCAATAAATTGAAGATGAATATTTTTATTTTTTTTATTTTACCGTTATACCGTTGATAGTTACACGAAAAAAAGTCAACAATCAACAAAAATCTTCGACGAACTTGATGATGTTCAAATAAACGAACACAATAGATACGCGCCGCACTCACTATAACTGTCTAGGTTTAGTGGAATTTATAGATATTATTTTTCTATAACGATAATAATATAATTCCTCTCTTCCAGAAGTGCATCCGATGAAATTCCAGAAATGACTGAAGAAACGAAACCAAGTCGTCTTGCGCCTTGGCTTTCTTTAGTGGCTGGCTGGCTGACTGGCTGGCAGTGGTCGATCGGCCGGCTGGTGTTAGCTGGCATCTCATCTCAGACAAGATCTAGCTAAACAGGCAGGCAGCAGGTAGGTAAAGGCATTCATCTTAAAGCCGTTTACGTTTCGTATTGTTGTCAGTTTAAGAAAAAACATCTTTTCCGTGTCTTTCAACAGCAACAAGCCAACAACGATATATACCTCAGAGGAGCTCAATTCAGACGCCATCCACCAAGCATCTATACTGCTAGCAAGCGCGCTAGGCCAGTCCGAATCGAATCAGATATCTGAATTTTGCTGCTTAGTGAAGAGAAGAGGAAAGAACATAATTAACTAAAAAGTAAAAATGTACCAAACAACAACAAAAAACAATAAATAAAAACAAAGGCAAATGCGCAAAAGAATACTCTTCTTTTGATCATCATCATTATTATGCCTCTTTTTCCAATATTGTTGAATCTTTTGCTTTTCATTGGCGGTATAGTATAGTAATTGTAAATTCATGATTGCCACTTCCAATCTAAAAAATACATCAATTTCTACGAAATTAATTTTTTTTACGAGGATCTTTGAAGGACTGAGCTAAAATATACGCGAAAAGATATAATGGGTCTTAAAGTCTCGAAGAAAATACATTCCAATGTTTAGTTAACAAAATGAAGAAATACTGAGCAGTCCGATTAGTTTTTGTTTAACGCTAAAAATGAAAAATGAAGAGCTAGCGAGAAATAAAAAAAACGGATCTCTACTTACTTACTTACTTACTTATTTAGTTACTTAATTATTTACTAACTTACTTACTTACTTAATTACTTACTTACCTACTTACTTACCTACTTACTTATTTACTTACTTACTTACTTTCTTACTTACTTACTAACTTATTTACTTACTCACTTACTTACTTAATAACTAACTTACGTACTTACTTACTTTCTTAATTACTTAATTAGTTTCTTACTAAATTTCTTACTTACTTATTTACTTACTTACTTTCTAACTTACTTTACTTATGTTTACACAGAATAAATAGCTAACTATTGTTTATATTTTTTTCCTTAATAAAACAAAGTGGTAACCATAAGTGTATTGCATGTTTACCTATCTGGGCAAAGAGGTGAAATAAGATTTTCAAGTGGCGCTCAGAGTTACCATAAAGATTCAATAGAAATTTAGATATATGTAGGTACGAATGATTATTGTGTGTTGATGAAATATATTTTTTTGTTGATTTTCTTAGAAAAATTTCGAAAATTTACTTCGAACTTTTCATGTTGATTGCGTGTGCATAGTTCAATGCCACAGTGTCGGATTAAAAGATTAATAAAATAAAATTATGTTTGGGCGATCGATCGTCTTTATCTTCGAAGGGCTCTGATTCTAGTAAAAACTGATTTTTACTTGTTCTGGTGGCCAAGTATTGGTTTCGGGTAAACAAACAATTCTAAGGTTTTTCTAAGGATTCATGTTACGAATTTTAATTGAGAAGTCTAAAACAGACCTATGAGTCCAAACAGGTGTAGACCAATTTGCTTCAAATTTGGTCCAGCGCGGCTCATTTTTCCCTAGACGGAACATTGGAATTTTGATTCTATCTCGTAGTTTTTTTTTTATATAAAAGAATCAATTTTTAAATAATTTTGTCATACTTTACCGTTAGCAATACCCAATAGTTATGCATATATGTATGTCTGTTCGTTTTGTCCTCCAAAACTGCGGATTTCTACGAGTTCATATACAAAAATTACAATTGTTGAACTTACTAAAATTTGCTGTGTTTGACAGAACACGAACAGACCTAGTGTGTTTGTAGAGGCTAAAGTTCGATTGACACATTCGTTTTAAATTCCAAATTCGTTTTAAATTGTCAAATTCCTGCCTATAGCATTTTCATTTCAGCGAAATAAAATAGAACTTTAATTATATTCGTATATTAAACGTTGAGCGTGAGTAGTTGTGAGGATGAAGTTATATGCAGTAACTAAATCAGCAACAGGTTTTATTGTTTTCATTAAAAGTCTTTTTATTGATATGTTTTGCTTCCAAAATTATACAAAAACTTTCGAAACATCAATATACAACATTTTTGATTTAAAAATTCACTAAACAATAAACAAAAAGTTCGTTCATTTAAATAAGTATTGAATTTTCATGACGAAAATTAAAAAACCAACTATAAAGAAGACGAAAATTTTAAAGTTCAGCTTTTATGTGCAGTGCTTCAGCTGATTTGGCACTTCCCCCACCATAAATAACTTTCATCTGAATTTTCAGATGAGCATAGACATGTTCAAGAAAATGAGATCTCGGAGATCTCAGCAATCTCATTTACCTGAACAGGATTCCTGAACAATATTTCTCAGCTTTTCTGTCAAAATTCTGAGGAAAAAAAATCTTGGATTCGCTTGCTCACTTTTTGAGTGAGAAATATCTCTGAGATCTCATTTTTCTGAACACGCCAAATTTCTTGTCTGAAAGTTCTGATAAAACGTAACTAAAAGTCATCTAACTTTTTATGACAGCTGACAATTCAGAAGCTCTAAAAATTCAGAATTTTGAAAATTCAGATGTAAAACGTAATGCATTGAACGTACCCTTGTCTTTCTTATTTCAAATATGACATGGAGAAAAAAAAAATGCAACACAAACAAATATACAACGACAAATCACAATAGGTGGAAATTTTGCTGCCCTGGCTATGCAGCAGTGAATAAAACACACCTAACGTTTCTATTAACAATTGCTTTAAAGGTAAAACCGTACTCGGCTGAACTCCACTTCAGCAACACCACGCGCCATTTTGGCACGAAACTGAAATGTCGCGGCAAAGTTGGTCAGATTATCAACTTTGCCGCATAGTGCCGCACCGTGAAGTGGAGTTGTCGCTTAGTGCGATATAGGTCATACAATTTCCCTGAACCTATGCCCCGCTGCAACTGGAATCGGAGCTGCAGCTGCATTGCTCTAAAAAAATGTTGTACGTCGTTTTTTTTATCTGCCCACAATCAGCTGTACAGCTTTTTATATATTTTAAAGGAAAAAAACAACCACGAGTTTATTATTCACTTTTTTTATTTCCAATATTTTTCTTTTAATTATTATTTTTTTTTGCGACACAAATGAGCACTAAAAACTTCAATATTTTTTTCCGGCTCTTTTTTTCTTCATATAAATTGAAACGTCAGAAGTGCTGCACGTGAAAAAGTTAGTTGGTGAACCTTTGCAGCACCGTCTGCAGCACCGACTGCAGTTGCGTTGCGTTGTGTTCGTAACATTGAATTTGTGTGTATTCAATATTTTGACAGCTGTTCAGTTGCTTGGTATATTTTATATTTTTCTGTCGATGAAAAGTCAAAATTATTTTTTTTTAATCTTATCTTAGCGGAATTCTAATATAACGGATAATATCTATGTTCAAATAAAAAAGGCTTTCATTTGGGTTAAGAAGACTACCCGCTAACGTTGAAAACTTATCTACTTAACATAATTACAATTTAGAATAAACATTTTTTGATGTGTGCCCTTAAATTAACCAAATAAATATTTATAATTTGAAACTTTACGCGCGTTAATGACAAAGAACATTTTTTATTTATCTAAAAACACACATGTCCAGAATTTGTCTAAAAAAACGTATTTTTAAACTTGTTATCAAATTAAAATAATACAAAACATTTAAATGTATGTACATACATAATTAATTTTATGAAGGTCAATTGAGTCACTTTAAGGGCCCCACAGAAGTCTGTGCATATGGCTCCAGCACCGTCTGTGCACATTGCTATGTGAGTGAATTGGACAGGTTGTTTATTTTATTTTTCAGGTAGGTAAACTAACAATCTTGCTCGTTTGTTTTTTTTTTTTTTTACGCTAAAAGTTGGGAATATATTTTTTTTTATGTTTTATATAAAGTTATAGTTTCTTCTCTTTTTGTTTAGAATTTAGGTATCTATAGAAGTTTAGAACCTGACCAACGACCATAGGCCGAAATGTCCGATGAATGGTCGATATCTGTCGATGATCATGATTTATTGCTTACCCCGACATGAGGCTTAAATCGACTTGACGATTTTTTGACATTTTCAACTAGAGAAAAGGTAGACCGTTTCTATACGTCTTCTTGGTTTCATGATTTTTTTTATTTCATGGAAACCATATAACGCATAAACCGTGAGTTAGTGCACGCTGCAATTTGCTCATGAGCCGAATCTGTATGTGGTACTGTTAACTGTTAAGTTAATTAACTTAACAATTGAATGCAAGTTAATACTGAGTACCTTAACTGCAATTCAAATTGATTCGATTTTCATTCAATAATGAAAAATAATATTTTCACTTGAATTAAGGGCAACTAAATTAAAAATATTTTTTAAATGGTAAACTTAAGAAATTTTTAAATAAACCTACCCCATTTTTATATCAATGAATCCCGTATCGGGGGTATATTGATACAATTTTTTTTTTTAAAGCATGCAGAATCGACCTATAACTGTGTATCGACCTATTAATTGTGTAAAAATAATTTTTTATTGTAGGTATTTATTAAAGTAAAAAAAAACATTAAAAAATAATTTTCAAGAACAAATCAATGTGCCCCATACTTGGTGAATGAATCTGCCCCATCGTTTCACTTTGAGAAAAAAATTGATATAAAAAACAAAACTTAAGGGCTCCGAAATTTGTACCATAATACGTAAACTTAACTTATTTTACTTACCTATTAAATCAACGCAACTAGAATTTTTGGTTAAATATTGAAAAAAATTTACTTTAAAAAATAAATAAATTTAACTTATTGCCCCCAAAACACGCCTTGACACTTTACTCCTAAATTTGCAAGTAAATTGGCTCTCATTATTATTGACTATGCGTGAGTCCATATACCTATAAGAATATGTGAAATACTCCAGCCGAAAAACATTGTATGTACCATTTTTGTTTATATTATTCAATTTTCTTCTAAATTTTTAGTCAAACACTACTAAACTGGATGCTTGAAAGTCTTCTAGTTTTTGAGAAAATTGAAAATTTTTGTTTTTAGTTAAATTTTTTTTTAAATTGCCCCTCCCATCTGAATGGGGGGGGATATACCCCCTCCTATACGATTTTTTTCTTGTCCAGACTACTGACTCAACCAATACGATCTATGCACAATCAAATTCAATAAAAAATATTCCATCTGAAATTTCTCAGCTTTCTATAATAAAATCGACTTTTTTTGTGGACTTCAAATATTCGTAATGACGTTTAATATGGCCAGAAATTATATACCAGCTTGGTCTGGTTCACCTCCCAGTCGTGGCAACAGAGTTTTTCTAAATAAAATTGAACAAAATAGACCAAGCACCACAAAAAGGAGTCTGACAATCGGCGGCGTGGCAGTCGTGAAATATCTAATCTCCACCCTATAAAAACTTGGTGGAAGCTCACTCAAGTGTTGTTGTTCATTCAAACCTTCAATATTAATATGATGGTGCGAAATCTTGGCAGCCTAACTGCAAGTGTGTTATCACACAAAAATCCCTTATTATATACCATTTTGTTTGTCAATGGGCGGGTTCAATAAAAATCGCTTAACATCTAAATTTTCAGATTTCTGAATTTATGTCGTTGAACGCAAATAAATCTGAAATTTCAGCCGAAAGTCATTGTGTCAAATTCCTGCATTTACCTGTAGGATTTACATTTAAGCGAAATAAAATTGAACTTTAATTAGATTCGTATATTAAACATTGAGCGTGAATAGTTTTATTATTTTCATTAAAAGTTTTTTTATTGATATCTATGGTCCACAAAATTATAAAAAAAACTTTCCAAACATCAATATATAGAATTTTTGATTTAAAAATTCACTAAAACAATAAACAAAAAGTTCGTGCATCTTAATAAGTATTGAATTTTCATGGCGAAAACTAAAAAAATAAACCACCAACAAGACGGAAATTATAAAGTTCTGCTTTTATGTGCAGTACTTCAGTTGATTTGGCACCCCCACCACAAACAACTTTCAACTGAATTTTCAGATGAGAATTTCTTCTCTGAAAATCAAGATAAAACGTAACTAAACGTAACTAAAAGTCACTAAAAATCATCTAACTTTTTATGACAGCTGGCCAATCAGAAGCTTTAAAAATTCAGATGTAAAACGTTATGCATTGAACTTATCTTATATAATATTAAGGGTATTCACGCAACGTCGTAAGTTTACAAATTTTATAAAATGAATTCATTTGGTTAAATGCAGTGTAATTGAATCAGCTGTTCGTTAAACGTCAAATATGAAACTCCAAAATATGTATGCAAATACGCGTGTTCAGATTTCGAAATTATTTTTAATTTTTATTTCCCAAACTAACTTGAAATCGGAGCAGAATGTCTCGGAACAGAAAAAAAATGGAAGGTAGGTACACGAAAAAAAACAGTTTTTTTTTAAGCCTGATGGGAATTATATAAGAAAACGATTTCGGGGTTAAATGCAGAACTGTAATAGTCGCAAACTCATGGCAGTGATCGAACGAAAATGAGCGAATACAAGAAAAATCATATGGCACGCCCATAATGGTGCAGGATATCTACTTTTGCTTCAGTTTAGTTCACTTTCGTTTTCGGTAGCAAAAGTTTTCCTGAGCTCAACTCAACTGAAATTTGATGAAAGAAGACTAAAAACAATAAGTGGTTCCTTTCTCTTCAATGGCAATTCGGAAACCATAACAAATACAAGTAAAAGCATTTACTTTTGTATGTCCATTGTCCATATGGCCCATTATATGGATTTGTGTAAATAAACAATGCATAAACAATAGTCACAAAATGTGGATGTCCTAATTATTTTTTTTGTATAAACAACGGTTTTATTCACAACTTTCATCGCCAACTAATCTCAATGCGATAGTTACAGAACGGGTAGAGTTTTTTTTAGTTCTCTTAGATACCTAATTATCATATTTCTAAACACGCCTTATTCTAAAAGTCACAATGACGTTTGGTTAAGTTTACCAACAAAATTTGGTTAAATTTATCCAGCAAAAGCCTTGGAGAATTTTAACCAAATTGTGTAAATCATTTCTCATACAAAATTTGAAAGTTCATTAACCAAATGGTAAACTTAAACAAATGGTTAACTTATCCAGTGTTTTACATCATTGCGTGAATACCCTTATTATCTAAAAACAAGTATGTATAATGTATATGTATCAAATATTTTTATTTTTTTTTTTGAAAATGTAACGATTTGCGACTAATTCGAAAATAAGTATAATCAAGTCCTAACTTTGAATCGTTTTTCGTTTATAACTTCTAAGTTATTTGCTCTATACATAAATATTGTACCTATAGGTATTTGTTGATAATATAAATAGCAACAAAAAAGTGTTTAATCTGTTTTTCATAAAAAGTATCACTGTCAGAGAAAAACGGAAAAAATCCTATTTTGCAAGATATCGCGGGAACACTACAAATCCGAATTTACCACAAACTCAGATTTATACTTAAAACTAACCTCCCTACAATACTGCATTCAATCTTGGATCCCTTCAAAACTTTTCTCAAATGATTCCCTATTGCCTCTACAATTTACATATTGCATAATTTTGGTTATTTTGAACAATTTCAAAATATGTACCTACGCTTTTTAATAAAAAAAAAGTTTTAGACATTGTTTTTCTTCAAAAATTTTAGCTATATAAAAGTATACACAACTAATAAATAATATCCTATGTAATTAGTAATTACCATTCAAATCAATTTTTTTTTTTATTTATTTATTATTCAAAAATATTTTTACAATTTCATATATTCCTGCGAAGCCTAGGCTTTTCTGCAGAAGATTGTTTTTCTATCATTTTAAATAATAATAATAAAGTGAGCTTTAATTTAAAGTTATAAAAGTTAATAATTCCAAGTAAGATTTTGATTTCAAATTACAGATTTTTCAGTTACTTTTTTAACTATTTTCATTTAGAAAGTAATATTTTAATTGTTTTTTTCTTGTTTTATAGTTTTGTATTTGTTTCAGTTCTTGAGGTAAAGAATTAATTATTGATGGAACAATGTACTGCAGCTGTCTCTTACCATATGTGTTGTGGTTTCTTGGGATTTGAAGCATACCTTGTGCGCGTTGTCTGGTATTGACTTGATGTTGTATCGGTCGGATGAAACGGTTATCGTCTTGGTATTACAAAACTGTCGTCATCTTGAAGATTTGCTCGACTTTAAGTACCCTAAAATTGCCTTCAGTTTGCTGCCTGTTATTATTTTGAATAATTTTTAGAGCTGCATTTTGAAGTCTTTGGAGCTTTTTGATGTGAGTTGTTGCTGCGTTTCCCCAAGCGAGTATACCATATCTTGGTTTTGATTCTAGTAATGCATAATAGACTTGTCGCAAAACGTCCTCAGAAGCATGGTACCGCAAGTGTGACAGTGCATATAGGCCCTTCTTCAGATCAGTCCGTAGCTTGTCTATATGTTTGTTCCAAAGGAAATAACAATCGATAATAACTCCCATATATTTTCATATATTTTATGACTTTCAATCTCTAAAATAAAAAAAAGGTCTGAGAGACTTTTTTTTAAATATCTGGGAGATGCCGCGTTGATCATATTTTTGTATGAATTCAATAAATATTTTTATAAATGCACGGAATAAAAGATTTGTCACCCAAAATAGAATAGTTTTTACAACATAACACGTGCCATAAATCACGCCTTCATCATGCTAATGTCTATTCTATACATTTTGCATCATGCTACTTGAATCAAATAATAAAATAATTAAATAATGCAACTAATATCAACCACCAAAATTCATTATGAACGTTTTATTAACTTTTTCTACTTGTATTAGTACTTTTCTGAAGTATTTTAGCCAAAAGACTTAAAATAAGTTAAAAGACTAAAAATAAGTTAAAAGACGTTAATTAACTGCAAGTTAAAATAGTTATTGACTAAAACCAAAACAAGGCCAGTACTGAAGACTCGAGTGACTTAAAGTTTAAAACCAGATAAAAAGTACTGCAGTCAATTAACTTTTAGTCAATTAAATGCTTTTATTAACTGCTCGTCAGAATATTAGTACGATATACAGACTGCGGACTGTCCGGATTACAGTTAAAGTCTTTTTGTAAGTTAAGGAAATTAGTCTTTTTAGTCAATTAATTGCAGTACCGGAAAGACTGGAGTCTTTACAACTTTGAAGAATAGGAGGTTAGTGCTCTAACCACAACTTGGTTGTCTGACATGATGGCAATATTTTGGTTTCTTTATGGAGTTTTCATTTGGAAATGAAAAATTGTAAATATCTGAATTGTAAGATCTCACAATCGTACCGGTTTATCTTAGCTTAAGTTTTGATCTATAGGTCCATAAATTCATTTTTGATGGATAACCATATTCATATCCATATCCATTGCATTTGGTATTTGCTTTCGCTTTTTCCACCCACTATGTTCTGCTACTTGAATACATTTCTCGAAATTAAATTTTTTTAAGCATGAGTCATCTGTTGGAAATGGTTTCCGAATAACTAAGGATGCCCCGCTGCTTGGGCACACTATAGGATTTGCGGTAGGTGCGAGGTTGGGTATATGCAAAGTTTCTTTTGCATTTAAAGAATGTGGATTTAAAGAAACTTTGAATTTTCTAAATATACATAGAAAAGTTCCACATTTAGAATTTTCAGATATGAAAATGTAATGCATCATACAAAATTTTTTAAACGGCAAACAAATAAAAGATATCAGAAAAAAAAATTGCTAGGGCGGCAAAAATTGGCTCTACCCCAACGCTACGCCACTGATTTAAAGTGTTGCTGTTGTTTTTTAATATTTTTTTTCATTTTAAGTAAGTTTTTTCTAAAATTGTCCCTACCTTCTAAACGGGGTGAGATAGACCCCCCTCCCATAGTAAAAAATGCTTGTTTTTGACCCTTCATACCTACCTCACATGTTTATATCGCCGTAATGCTGGGTGCTAGCACGGTTGTCATCGAGCCATAAACATTCGATTCTAATTTCCTTTTTATAAAAATATATAGTAAAGTAATTCAAGCTGGCAACGTGGTGGGATATTTTTGATGTCTTCTGTCAAAAGGTTCGATAAAATTCTATGACATACAAAAAGCGCATTTTTGACTGGCAGTCTGGTTATTTTTGGCACAAATTGATAATTGCTAATTTTAATTTTTTAACTGGAAAGGAGGAAATCAGAAGTATCCACCACGTTGCCTAGCCTTTGTTTTGTAAAATAAAACCCATGTAAGTATAACACATTACATAGATCATTTGAAATTGAATTCCTAAACTGAAATTGTATTTTTTCTAGAAAATAAAATCATTTCAAGCATTTCATAGAATTTGCAGATTTTATATGTGTTTTTTTGTTTCCTATTTTGGAATTGACGAAGCAACAACGGTATTTATGTAAGCATGCAAAAAAAACAAAAGTCTCACAAAAAAGTATTTTTAGTAATTTTCAATTTTCTCAAGAACTAGAAGACATAAAAGCATTCGGTTTTTGTGTTCGATTCAAAATTGATATTAACATTGACCAAAAAAAGCCAATTTAGCACTTCCTTTCACAATTTTGAAAAAAAAAAAAAAATGTTTTAAACTTTTTTTTTCATTTTTTTTATCAAAATTTTGAGTTTGCATTCGAATTTTTCAAGACGTATTGACATAAATAATTTAATTTAAATTCAGGATTAAATAATGGATTTCTTTCTGGCTTTCGAAAACGGTATAGGACTTTATTATAAGTGTTGCCGTTGTTTTATAATAATTTTTTTTCATCTTAAGTCATTTTTTTCTTAAATTCCTACTTCCAAAACGGGGCGAGATAGACCCCTCCTCCCATAGTAAAAAAAATGCTTGTTTTTGACCCATCTACAAAAAACCGTTATCAATTTTTGCGCCAAAGTTATCGTACTTTTCCCGTAAATGTAGTTTACAAATACAATTTTGTGTTTGTAAATTGTATTTGGTGAAATAGGCCCCAGGTGATGATATACAAAAGAATGAAATTCCTTTTTTATTTGCTAAAACAACTAAACATATTTTAATCTCAAAATAAAAAAAATCATTGGAGCGATTTTCTTAAAAAATATTTTTTATACTTTACTTACTTGTTTATAAAATGATTTTAGCATTGAAAAAAAATTGGCAGGTATGCCATTTTTAAATATTTAATAATACCTAAATCTTTTAATAAAAACATAATTTCATAATCATAAACCCGTTTTGAAAATACACATTTTTCAAAACAAATTGAAAACATTTTTTTTAAATTTGTATATGCAACATTATCCTGTATACATTTTTTTATTCAAACTGCACTTAAGGCGGTTCTATGGAAGGTACCATTATAAACAGGGGCCGAATTAAGGCACCAGTTGGTCTGTTTGGTAACGTGAAATTTCTTGCGAATTTCCACAAATTTTCACAAAATTTCACAAATTGCTGTCAAAACCCATAAAAAAAAAAAAACTCAGTTTTTGGGAAATTGGGAAACAAAATATCGATGATGTTCGATAGTTCGTATGAAATTTCCCTCACGTGTCGTTCAGTCACTGATGCCGTAATTTGGCCCGTTTTTGATATTTTTTTTGATTACAATGCGAACATATCTAAAATAGTAGTAGGTATAGTAGGTACCTACACACTATTTTTTTTGACATAATCACTAGAACCGTTTCTAAGACACATAAACTCTTTTATAACGGTTGTATGGCACGTACCGTTATTTTTGGAGCCAACAAAATTTCAATTTCACCTATAGGTATAAGGAATTAATTAAAAATATTAAGTTCCAAGTTTTAAGAAAATCGCTTCAGTTACTTAATAATGTAGGTCGAGGTACAGACAGACACACTTCTTACGTGTTCTCTATCATAGTTTGATTGAAGTCTCGAGTTAAATTTGTTTACAAATCCAAAACTTTCCCTATATGAACCTACCTTTCTCACTGGATGCGCCTTTCAGTAAAAAGACCCAGCCAGCTGACATGCTTATAGTTCTTAACATATACCGAGGTACATACATACCTACCTCAATTTTTAAAACATTTCCCGAAACCAAACACAATTGTATCTCAAACACCAAAGATATATTTTTTGTTTATCCCACAATCTCACCTTAAATATACACATATAATCTTTACTAAATATAATGTTAACAAAATTTTTGATTTCAATTGAAAATTATCGATTAGGGGTGCACCAGTAGGGTGTATCGTGTATCATTAAAATATTTCAAATGTGTAAACAAAATTTCTTAAAACAAACAAACTGCTATAGATGCTTCTACTTCAAACTTAAGTATAAAAAATAATTAGGTACAATGTTTAGGAAAGGTTGGCTATGCGTACGCAAACAAATAAATTGAGGCGTTCATTACCACAAAGCGCGGCGCGCCGCTGTGTCGGCCGGCATAAATATAAGCGAGAAAAGGAAGATAAATCTGTTTTTAAAATATAAATTTTAAAAACAAAAATTTTGTTTGTAAATAACTTGACCATGTCAATCTCACCTTTAAAAAATCCGGAAACAGTTTTGTAATTAGATATATCAGAAATGTGTTTTGGATTTGGAACGTATTGATAAATTCTCAAATTAGCTTTTTGTTTTTGGGTTTAATACCAAATGTTAAGGTAAACATAATTAGGTATTATTTCCTTGATGGCGCCCAACTACACAAAAAATAGATAATCTGGGAATTTTACATTATTGAAAGTAAGGAAAAAGAATTGTATCTAGGTACATATACATTTTCAAGTGAGTGCTAGTTTTTCCATAAGAAAATTAAATTCTTTCCAACGTTCTATGAGAATTAGGGCCAGTTTCACAGTGCACACTTAACAAAATAAGTGGCACTTAGTTTTCCCATTTTGGCACTTTAGCAGCAGTTTTACTACCTGAGTTAGGGGAACTTAAGTGGCCAACATCGGAGACTTAAGTGTCACTTATTCCAATAAGTTTACACTGTGAAATTGGGAATTAGTTTTCCATATTTGGCACTTAAGTGACACTTACTTCACTGTGAAACTGGCCCTTACTAAGTTCACTTTCACTTAGTTCTTCAATAAAATGTATTTATTGTCTATTATCCCTAAAATCCCATACAAAAATGACAGCGAAATCATAAAAAGAAAAACAAAAACTTACAGCATTAATGATTCAAATCTTGTTGGATATAGTTCACACCAGACAAGCGTCATGAAACCTAACCTACATTGCGCATTGACAAGGCCCCAACTAGTCCACTGATGAGTGACGAAACGCCAATTTTTGTGGACTAGAGGCCCGGCCGTTAAAAACTATTTTGGAAAAATTAAAAATTTATCATTTGAAGTGAAAAACTTCAAAAAAATTATAGGCTGAAGCAAATAATTTGCTTAGAAACTTTCTCTTTTCATCAAAATTGGTTGAGTGGTTCAAATTTTGTAAAAAAAAATATGTGCACGACTGGGTCGCACGAACTTGCTCTTATGTGCGATCACACTGTGTTTTTTAAGTTTTAATATATCAAAAACTATATTCATCTTATAAAAAAAATAAATTGGTTTTGGGACCTACATTGTATACTAATTACCACCTGCTTAAAACGTAGTTAAGTTTAAGGAAGTATTATGCGAGTATGGCACATTTATTTATGAACACTATAGCACCGTGTTGCAAATATGCATGGAACTTACAGTTTAGACTGAAAAATTGTAAACAAAAATATTCACCCCTGTTCTGATTTCCGTTCCGAATCGAATCCGTAAACGCAATTGATTTCCACACGGATTGAAAAAAGGTGTTCTGATTTTCACTTTCACGTTAGCTAGTATTCAAACCTTTTTTCTTTCAAAATCATTAAAAACAAAATTCGAAACGTCAAATTTGTTGAAAAAAAAAATTAAATAAAACACAAAAAAAATCTAATAATACGTAATAATACCATTTCAATTCAATTCGGACATGAAAACTCAAATGAATTTTCAAATTACAATTATTATCAATCTGATCAAAATCAAAGCAAGTATTGAAAGCGAAAAGTATTTCAGAACACCAGAGTTTGAAAATGAAAGGATTTTAAAACCGATCGGAAATCAGGACAGGGGTGATTGTATTAAACATAAATTGATTAAACAACCTCGCTGAAATTCTTTTGACACCAATGCGATGCACATCATCCGATTTCTTAAGGAAATCTCAATTTATGAGGAAAAAAAATTGAAAATCGTTGGAACGGTTTTTTAAAAAATAGTTTTTTATATATAAAATTTTGAAAATATTCAAAAAATAAATGGTACGCAATTTTGTAAATTTTATTTATGTGGAGTCAAAAAATTAATTAAAAAAAATATCATCTACCCATTTTCGAAAGATGGAATTTTCAGATTTTTTTAAAAATTCAATAATTATCCTTTTGAAAATTTTGGTATGCAATATTATTAGTACTTATTTGAAGCTTTTGTGTAAAAAAAAATTCATTAAAATCAGTTCAGTTCTATGAGAGATACTATTTTTAAACGAACGATAATCTTTTTTTCCAATAATATGGTAGATCGTACAGATATTAGTACACACAAAAATTTTAATCAAAATCGTAGGAGCCGTTTTTGAGAAAAATGAGATTTTCAATACCGGTTTTTAAACATTTGTATGGGAGTTACCGTTATTTTTAGTTATAACAATAATTTTCATTTTAAATCTGCTAGATAATGTTAAAAAACTGCTGGATGCCAAGTTTAATAAAAATTGACTTAGTCGTTTTCGAATTATGAAGTTCTCAAAAAAAAATTTTAAAACTTTTTTTAAAAATCTAAAAAAAAATTTTGGTATACAAAACTTCTCCATAAAAAATGGATCAATGTTGAACTGTTTATAAGAAAATCGAAAATCAAAAAAATGGTTCTATGAGAGCTACCATTTTTAACCATTTTTTTGAATTTTTTTTATAAAATGGTTGCCTTTTTGTAAAAAAATTGCAGAATTTTTTTTTTAAGTTGTGGGCACGTTTTTGAGAAAAATAAGATTGATTTGCTAAAAAAAAATTATACAGCATGTACCGTTATTTTAGGTCTTAAAAAAATGAAAAAAAAAACGTGTGGGGGGAATGCCCAGAACACGCTAGGTACCAACTTTGAAGAAAATCGACCGACCCATTTAGGCTGCAGCCGAATTAACAGACAGGCACACGGACAGAATTGCGAGACAGAATTTCGACTTCGCTATCATCGTCATGTCAACTTTGATCAAAATCCCGAGTTCGATTTTTTTTTACGAATCCATAACTTGCCATATAGTACCTGTGTGTATATGAATGTATATGTATATCGCAAGTAAAAATCTTAACCTGTTTTTTTTATCAATTTCGTCGATTATATGTATATGTACCTAGGTATTACATTTTCTTAAAAAGTAGGAAAGACAAGGCATGAGATTAGTGGATATGATTTATTATATATTTATTATATACATATGCCTTTCATTACCATATTTGATTTTTATAAAAATCGGTTGAGTGATTCAGGGGTGGCATTCTATATGGCTAAAGCGAACAATCGTGTTCGTTTTTGCTTATATTTGTTTATGAAAAACGAACGATCGTTTTCGTTTATTACAGAATCTGGCCCCAGTTTTATAAAATTTTGTTCGCTCTCATACAAAGTTAAAAAAAAATTAAATAAATTAGTAGGCTCGTATGTAGAACTAGGGCTATGACTTACGTACAACTCTCAACCATTCCTGAGTGCGTGTTACTGGTAGGAATGGAGGGACCTACACTTTTCTGCCAAATCCGAACGGCTTTGGGGAGAAGCACTTTTTCACTTTACAAAAGAGATACTTTGGAGGATTTGTCAATTCCTCGCAAGAGGCCCATGGAAAACATTTCTGTTTTTTTAGGTGGCATAGACTGCGATCTATAAATAACACCCCGCCCCGATAGAAACCTAGATCTAATGTTGTTTTTTAATTACCTACGTCATTGACCTATTATATAGTCAGTCAATGACCTACGTGTTAAAAAATAACCCAGGCCCGTAGATAATCACCCCAATTACAGCCCTATCCGCGGCGCATTAACCGGATTCTGTAATCAGGGTCCTATTTCATGGAACATACATCACATACATTGTATGAATGTATGTACCTTAAAGTAGTCGCCACATTTGGCTCATTGTAAATTTTGAATTTTTAGAAAAACTATGCGTCAACTTAGAAAACGCATTACTAAAAAAAATTTAAAATTTACGCCCACTCATATGGGGCCTATTTTACGTCACATACATTTCTGTAATGTATGAGATGTATGTTCTGTGAATTTGGCCCCAGGGTGAATAAAACAGGACCATGACAGACGAGTGGCGACTGATAGTACGTAATGTACCTACATTCTGAATGATAGTCTGTCGCGCAAATTTAATCAGAAATTTGCTCTGAGCATGGAGCATGAGTAACATCAGTCGAAACTTTCAGTCATGATCGATAACACAAGTCAGCATGAATTTTGACTTTGAAAAAAGGGCATTCAATTTATAAAGCTGTACCTATAGTCACTCGAAAAACAAATATATTTGATAGAAAAGTTTGCTTTTGTAGCCAGGAAAACGTTTTAACAGGTTATTTTTAAAACTATGATTTAATTTTTTAGTTTTTTTTAATCAAAACAAATAAATTTTTGATTATTTGTGTATCTTTAATTATTGAAATAAAATTATTATTAAACAAAAATACTTCTTAATAATGCAAAATTTTAATTAATTCTCAATTTTTTTAAATTTTTTTTCAAAATGTTGTGTTTAAAAATTTTTTTTTAAAAATTATTCACTAAAATAATTTTATTTAAAAACATGATTAAAAGAATGGATTTCTGGCTTTTAAAAAAGATATAACATGACACTGTTTTTAAATATTTTGTTTGTATTTCAAGTAAATGTTTTAAGAAAATTCCAAGATGGCGGCTTAAGCTCCAGTCCGATTTTCCCGAAAAAATACCCATGTCCTCCTAATAGCCCCCTCTAACGAATTGTGAAAGAAAAGTGAACATGTAAAATTTTTTCTATATCAAATGTTTATTCCTACTGGGCTGATACACTAATTTAAAGGCAAAAATCATGAAAACGTTTTTTGTAATAACTATTAAAAAAGCAAACTTTTATATGAATATTGATATTATTTATTCATTTTGGTGCATAGTGAATATAAAAATCGTAGATTGGATGTTAGGACAAGATTTTTTTTTTTTTTTGAGTTGTGTAATAGTTCTGTTCGCTACTTGCCCGAAACTGTCAGATTCTACCAGATTTATTTTTTTTATATGAACTTTGGCAGTCTTTTGGACTAAAAATGCTACAAATGGGTAGTTTTGGGAAGTAAACGAACAAGGTTAATATGTCTCTTTTTTTTCTATGGTATTTGACAGTAAATTGTGCTTCGTCGTACGACGTCGTACAATATTTTAAGTTACTAAACAGAAAAATGTGTACCACGCTTAAGTTTTCGGTCGGGAGAAAATTAATTCGTCGTAGTTGTGTTCCATATAATCATCCACACGAATTTTTTCGCAGTTTTAATTTGAGATAAAATATGTATTTGTTTAAAATTTTTGTAAACGGAATACATTTTTAGGTTAGAGTTTCTTTAAAGAAAGTACAGAAAGACAAATTTTGTAAACTTTCCCCCTAGTAGACGTCGATATGTGTGGAACAGTCTGAAAATTAAATCAAAAATGACATCTCTGTTTTTACTTCTAAAAACTTTTAAAAGTTACTATTTTTAGTGGGTTTGGGTTCAATATCCCGCTTTTTATAATCCCGTTTTTTTAAATCCCGGTTTTAAAATTCCGCTTTTTATAATCCTGTTTTTTAAAATCCCGCTTTTTCAAGATCCCGCTTTCTACAATCCCGTCTCTTATAATCCCGTTTTTTATAATCCCGTTTCTTATTATCCCGCTTTATCAATTAAAACTACTTGTTTTAACTCCCACCAAAATTTCGTTGGGACTTAGTTCATAAATTTGGGAGTTAGTTCATTTGGGACTTATTTCATAATGAAATAAGTCCCAACGATTTTAATAAACAGTGAGGTATGCATGGGGGGGCATGCTGTCCCCCTGCAACCCCCCTGCTTGGGCACATTATAGGATTTGGGGTAGGTGCGAGGTTGGGTGTATGCAAAATTTCTTTTTATCATTTTGGTAGTTGGCAGTTAGTTCCTAAAATGATGGGAATGAGTTCATAATTAACCAAGTTTAATACCCAAATTAATTGCGAAAAACGGGATTGGCGGGATTTGGCCGGATTTTAAAAAGCGGGATTTTAATACATTGGGATTATGAATAAGCGGGATTTTAGAAGACGGGATTTTAAAAAAACGATATTTTAGTAGACGGGATTTTAAAACTTTTTTTTTGGGATTTTCGAAAAACGGGATTTTAAAAAGCGGGATTCCGATACGCTCCCTTTTTAATGAATGTTAAAGACTCTCCCCCAGCGCGAAATACTCGAAGCAAAAAATCGACGATCGAAGAGTGTTCAATGATTCGATCGTACCGCAACAGTGTGGGTTTCTCATTTATCACCGTGTAAATTATTTTAGACAGGCAAAAGTTTCGTTGTCGCTCAGAAGTATTTGCGTTGGTTTGGGATAGCCTTTTCTTTGATCAAATTGAAAAGTTATCATCTCTCTGCACTCTTTACTTCTTTAAGCGAAGTTCACAGAGTGGGCGACCAAATTAAAATAATACATACTCAGACAGAAAAAAAAGATAAAAGAATTTAGGCCACAAGATTAAATTGCATGGTTTAAAACCAGTTTCAAATAACCGGGAACGGAAAAGAATCCAAGATTTTTGGGAAAGTAGTATGGATATAGGAGTGTCAAAGGAGTAGGATAGGTACTCCGAACCACAGTACACATACTGTACTGTGACTCCGAACATCCAAACAAAAATTACTAGAAAGTGTTTTGGTATCACTGAACAGCTAAATTGAATGTCAAAGTGCATTAAATGGTGTCGTTGCCATTCAATACTATTCAATTCTTGTTTTGATCAAAACATAAAAGTTATTGTTTTAACTTTTAAAATGATTTTAAAAAGTGGAACCATTATCCCATTTATGTTCAAAGATAAAAAGAAACTAATTGCAATTCCATCCCTTAATAACAATAAAATTCTTTATTTTTATGATCTTGAAAAAGCTATTTATTCGGCCTTCGAAAATTTGAAAAAGAAGTGCGAATTTTATAATCCAAAGATTGGATTCCAAATACCCGAAGAACTCTTGATTCCATACTTGGGACAACGGCACGATTTGACTAATTTTATTATAAAAATTGTTGAAACTGACGAAGAAAGGGACGAAGTTGGTAAGCAACAACATCCTCGGGAATCACAAAAATTCATTGAAAGTAAAAATCCTAAAAAGAGAGATAACAATGATGTTTCTTCAACTCAGATAAAGAAATTAAAACTAGATTCCATCGATCATGATCTAGAAACTATTCTTAAGACATCAATTAAGGGCCAAGCAATATGCAAAAACTTCGAAAGTTGCAAACTTCTGACTGAAGAAGACAGGGCTGCTCTTATAGAACTAGTTATAAATTTCGAATTCAAAAATGTCCTCAAATCCAAGGCTCCAATTGTTATTAATACCAAAAGGATCATCGCCTTATCTGCTGCTATTGTTCGTAGGTTTCCAGGTGAAGATTCTTCGAACTACTTTGATGAACATTGGACATCTCTTAAGCACATTGCTGGCGGAAAACTCTATGAACACTTTCTTGAAAAGAAATTGCAGTATATAAATATGGAAAGAATTGACAAATTCTTTGACGGAACGGAGGGGACTATCGAAACTGATTTTCCAGAGCTTGAGGAATTGCAAGAAATCACTGGCGATTGGCACACTTACTTCCGGGCCTGGAAGTATACCTTTAATATGCGCATTGCGTACTTTCGCCACAGTCTCGATCCAATGGGTTACTTTGAAAAACTCATCTCAAGTCTTAACGCTAGGACCAATGATCTGGTGGAGTATGACTTCGAAAGACTGCACCCGAAGAAGAGCAAAAATCTTTTCGACAACTGGGATCAGTTGAGCGAGAGAATTTTCACCGAAGCTCTTGTTATGAGTCGAAAGAGTGTGCCGCTTATCCTGGATACGTATGGGCACATGTCCGAGTTATCAGGTTTAATGATGCTTAGTTACTTTGTCGAGAACTACGAGCTTGACGTAAAACCTTTTGAGAAAGACGATCCCAAAAATATAGTTATCCATATTGAAAGTATAGATGGAGATACCAAAGAATTCTTCAAAGACTACAATGACGCCTATAACTTATCCACACTGGCACCGTTGGTCTTTGCGACAGGGAAAACTAAAGATGAACTTAATTTCTATGTTCTGGTTGGAAATAATTTGTTTAATATGGAAACTGCATTGCAAGCGGTTGATTTTTGTTTTAAATGCTATCAGATTTTGCGATTGCCTTATCCCAGCGAGCAGTCGATAAGTTGGGAAGTGATTCAAAACGCATTTTACGATATACATACTAATAATGATTGTATGGTATCTGGGAAGATTTTGAAGATTTTAAAGAACTCGTAAGCCCTATTTATGGAATCAGATATTTGAAAATAATCTTTAACTCATTCATTATTTCTTTTGTTGACATATACCTATTAAGAGCCGTACAGAAAATGAAATTAAAGTTTGAGTTATGTATGTATGTATATGTATTAGCAAATCGATTAATGGAAAAAAATAAAAAAAAGTGAAACTAATTCAACACAAAATTTTGTTCGAATTCTTGAACATATTACTTTCGAATTTACGTTTTTTCGCTTGGTATGGTGTAATACTGTTTTTAGACGACTGAAATTTTTAATGAAAAGGAACGTCTCTCCACACTCTTTACCCTGCAATTTTTCAACCTAAGCAACTTTGTTTACCCCGACCACCACATATGTCCCCGCCTAAGTGCTTAAAGATCCCAGGGGGTAATTGCTTGGTGAGCCTTTTAAACAAAATTATCTCCAAACTATGAGGCCCATAATCAAAAGTGGGATATGTTATTTTCTAGAGTCAGCTCACGAGCAAAATGAATAGAAATTCTGTGGAGCTGCATAAACAGTAGCCATATAATCAAAACTGTTTTTAATATTTTGGCATACCTTAAATTAATTCCTATTATAGAAGCTTTAATTCCAGCTTTTCAGGCCGTCATGGCCATAGAATTCTGTAATTTTGAAAAACGCGAAGCGATCTATATTTCTTTAACTATGTAGCTTTTAAAGTTATCGAAACTAACCGCCATATTATTCACTGCATACATTCAGTTAAAAAAAGAAACCGCGGTATTTAAATTTATTTTATATTAATTTACATTTAAGTTTTAAACTGGATTAAACGAATAAATTATATGGCGAGCAGCGATCCTAACATGGAAAATTCTCGCTTGTATTTTTGAAGCTACACTACGTGCGAGTTTCGGCTCAAGCTTCGATTTCATCGTAGCTCGCATCGCTGCTCGAATCGTTTATCGCAGCTCCAACATCAACACACCCTAAGCTGTGAGCAATGAAATTATCTTTTATTAGGATGTACATTTTCGAGGTTAAGTCGTTTTAATATTTAAAAGTTTCACTTTCTATGTCATTTCAGTTATGTTTTCTGTTGCTTCCGTCGTATGCGTTCCCTATGAGTCGCTTCCATAAAAACGTATGTGTTTTTATATAAGTTTATTGGCCAATGTAGTTGATATTTTGTTGGGTGGAAAATGTATTCCATCACCTGCTTTGGTTAGGTATACGAGATGTACATTAATTATAAAACAATGATTTGTAGATACAAATTTATTAATAGACTTAACAATTACGTACATATAGTATCCTCTTTGTTCTATGAAAACTCCCTAAGTCCTTTTTTCAAAACTGCGATACCTTTTCTTAAAAACGCCACAGTTAATCAAATTTCAAGAGTTAAGATATTTAAGTCTCAACTTTAATGGTGTTTTAATTCTAAATTCAAAATTACTCAAACACAAAAATGTTCGAGTTGTTGTTAGTAAAAGATCCATAACTAATGCAAATGTTTCAAAAAAAAAACGACTGGGAGTTTTCATAGAACGACCACGATAATTCACTCATTAGAAAGAACACCGTCATAACTCAACCATAATTGCCAATATTTATCAAAATAAATTTCCCTGACTCTCCCTGACCAATTTTAAAGTTTTCCCTGACCAAATTAAAAAAAAATTTAAATAGTAACTCTTTGAGAAACATAACTTAATTTTTGTGACGTCATCATTATGCGCTTACCAAGTGCTAATTAAGTACCCAACAACAAAATTAAGTGCTCCAGTACTTTTCTTGTAAATTAATGCAGTTAGCAGAGCAATAACCGGACAAAATTTAAAACGTAAGGAACAAAAAGTTGTATTCTAGTATTTTGGAGCTATTTAAGAGCTCTAGGAATCCGAACAAAAATTAAAAAAAAATCTCAAAAAATAGCCTAGTGTTTAGTGATCGAATAAAAATGGATAATAGTTTTAAATACTAAAAGATAAACAGGAACCTAATAACGTATGTATGTACAAGGGTGGTTCACGTTTATGAGGTAAAAAAAAAAACTAGATACTAGATGGCAACCCACCTTAAAATTTTGTTATACCTTCCTATAACAACATGTGTGTGAAATTTCAGCCTTTTAAATTAATGGAATTGAAATATTACATTTTAATTAAAAAAATGAAGTAAAGTTAAATCCAGGAAACTTAAAGAAATGCGTTAATTTATATAAAAAGTTGATTTATTAAAAAACAAAAATAAGTCTTAACACATCATACTATACATTATTTATATTTTCATATATTTTTAATATAATAAAAAATATAGTTCATTACAAAGAAAATAAGGTTTTTTTATTTAGAACTACTTCTACTAAAACTTTTTTGGACGTATCAGTGGACACCATTTTTCTGTTTTGTTTAACCACCTGAAGGATAAACTGCATTTCTTCTTCATCCTTGGTCAAAACTTTATTAAATCATCAAAAAGTTTAACACCCCTTTCCGCAATATCGTTTACTACACGTAAATTCCTAATGCTATTTTATCCTTCGAGAAAATCGAAATTTTCATTCCAAGTTTCAGGGGGGTAGATGCAAAAATGACGAGGCTCTTATATCTATAATGTCAAATGTTTTCAAGGACCTCTTGGAAGCAAAGAGTCCTAAAGATGCATCAATTGATAAATAAACAGAATTTCCACTAATCAAACGAGGGCTGGCTTCAACATTCATGCCTTCAACAATCGCTTTATTCTCGGCACAACTAGTCTTGTCCAAATACAATGCGAAGGATACTTACTAAATCATTAGATAGATACCACAATAGCTTCGTAAGCTTTCAAACTCTTTCAAAGTTCCAAATCATCACCTGGGGCCCAACTATGTAACTCGATTCGAATTCGCAAAATCTCAGCTCGCTAATTCTTTAGCAAACGCATATAAACGGAAATAGAACAGCGCTAGTTGAAGATTCTGGGGCAAAAAGTCGAAAGCACCAAAATTTGATCCCACTTTCATACATATTACCACTTAAATTAAGCATTGAAAACAACTTTCGAATGGATTCGAAAGTAGAAGCAAGTTACATAGTAGGGCCCCTGGTGCTTCTGCTGCCAAGGGAGCATTAACCCAAGCTTTGGTATAAACAAGTGCACCAAAACTGACTAGTGACTAACCGAGAAATCTGTTTCTCTTCTCTTTAAGAAAGATTGAATGTATCACTTTGACTTCTGAAGAGAAATATTTTTGTAGCATACAAAAGTTTAGCCATCCAACGAGCATGATTCACGTTAGTCAAAGCAAAACGTTTACAGTCGTTGAGCACCAGGTTGCCCTTGAGCAAATAAGCTTAAATTTCACATGGTTAATGCAATATACCTATGTAACAAAATTTTAGTGTGGGCGACCAAAAATTGAAAAATGGACCACCCTAATGTACATTTTTTTAAGAAAATAAAATAGTGCACTTAGTTCTACGCGTGAGATTTGAACCCTATCTCTCATCAGAACTTAGAACAGCGGTTTCCTAACTTTCACTGAAATTAATTGATGCGAGTTACATGGTAGATGAGCTCCTTAACTATTTCCAAGTTGCTGATATCAATAGTGACTTTTTGTCCGGTGGACAGGTCTTCCTTGTTAATGCCTGCCCCGAACACTATCTGCCACAGAAAGGAATTGAAGAAATGACATGATATCACATCACCTTGTTTGTTTGCAAGCAGATTGGGTAAAGTATTGAATAGAAGATATAAAGAGCCCAGTCCAGTCGTCGGGTATGCTTTCTTCTACCGATATACTTCGCTGATAATTTTATGCATGTACATTCGCTGGTAAGCCATCAAAACCGGCGTTTTTTTTACCTAATTTTAACTTATCTATACTGCATGGTGAAACTGGGACTTCATTGGTCATTCTCACCCTATTACTTGCTCTATTCGAATCCTATAGTAGACTACCTGCGTTCCAGTCTTAAGACCAGCGGCAAAATGCTTATTTTTATGTGTTAAAACTTCCAGATATTGTTTCGGTTGCGAACTAGGAAGCAGCATACTATTCTTCTCACGCAAGATCTTCTTCTTACTTCTCCTAGCTCAATTTTCTATCCTCGCTGTCCTTATTTTGTCCTGCAGCATTTTTGCATGTGCATCTTTTGTCACCTTCATCAGGTATAAGAATTCATCATCATACTTTATGGGTCTTTCCTCTATGGTGACTGGTACCTATAGCTTGCGGTGGTTTCGACTACCTCTTTGCTTATGTCGTGATACTGGGAGCACTTATTGCTGTCGTCTTTAAGTGCATAGCAGGGAAGTTCTTAATCAGGTGCTCCTGCAGACTCTGGATAATCCAGGTGTGATAAAGCACCTTATTTCGAAATATTTCTTTTGTTTTTTTCGTTAAACAGACGAGCTCTTATTTTCGACGAACTAAGATTATAGCCAACGTTGACATTTTACCATCGAAATGTATGCACTCCTTTTGTTGGATACGTGCCTTGAGTCTATTAGTTCATGGTCGATTCAGTTGAATAATTTTTAATATTTTTAAAGGTTTTGTATTTGATAATAACCTCAAACCTAAAAATTTTTAGAACAAATCAAATCAAAAGAGTCCTTATAAAGATGTGTACATATTTTCAATTTAATATAAACAGATAAATATCCAAGTTTTTAGAACAGAACAAATATCCCACATACGCCCTAGTAAACCGCCAACACAAAAGCCTCCTACCAATCGAATGTTAAATACGAGTGTAACGTTAACGTATACGGCATTTGGCCAAGATAATAAAGAAAACTGTGGTGAAAGCATGTATAATCGAGTTCACTGTATACAATCGATCATAGGAAGTTCCTAATTTGGTTCAATCGAATCGAAGACAATGAAGTAAGTATAGTGTTACGTGTTAGAACTCCTGAGCAAGATAAAGAAGCATTTCTAGGAAACTCCCAAAATTGCTGAATACATTCTATTATTTTTTCCATGTTTGATGTTTTTTCTTTTACACCATTTCCTTCTTAGGCCCGTTTGCTGATACTACACATAACGATTTAAGTTGAACTTAAATTCTTAAGGGGTACTTTTTCCATGTCATAAAGTAATACTTAAGAAATTAAGTTCAACTTAAATCGTTATGTGTAGTATCAGCAAACCCCCCTTAAAGGCTGATTTTATCTCTCAAAGTTCTCTATCAATATGAGCATTAGACGTCCTCATCCTTCCTTCTGAAATCAAAAAAATTTTAATTCCACTCTTCAGGTTAAACAACCCATTTGAAGTTTCACGTTCCACCTGTGGTCTATTTCACCACTTTACAATTTTCAATAACAAATTTGTAACAATCCTGTATTAAATAAAAGTAATTGCATTTTTATTTTTTTTTATTCTGACCCTCAAAAACACTTCAGACAAATTTAAAAGGATACAAATTTGTAGAAAACTTTACAAAATTTTCTTACAAAAATCAACAAGTTTGTAAAATAACTTATTTATAATGTATGCAATTACTAATATTTGAATGCAAGGTCAGTACTAGTTTGTAGTTGTAAATTGTAAAATGGTGAAATAGACCACTGTTAGTGATCCTATTAGTGACGATCAACAATCTTCCAAAGTTAGTTACTTGGTGGCACCAGAGAACTGATGATATCTTATATAACAACAACTTAAGATAACTTTAATTTTCGATGATCGACTTTCGACTATGATATTCTTACGAGACTGTCCGTAATGAATTTAAGTTTTTTTTTCAGATAAGAATAATTAAAGCTCCCTAGATCGTTGACGCATTCTGTTAAATAAGTTTTGTTATAAAAATTTTGTACTAAACGAAATAAAACACTTTGGTTCTCAGTTTTCTTCCGCCAAATTCGAAATATTTTATTCGGTAATTTCTTTTGTTTTATAATTTGTATTTATTTCACCATTTTAAGTTTTTGTTCTGTTTTCAATTATTTTTTTTTATTCAAACCTCAATTTTATATTAACAATGTTGGAATAGATTTGTTTACCAAGTGTCGTTTAATTAAATGTGTTCTACAATTTTGAATGGAATTCTCAAAGAATCATTTTATATCAAGTTTATTTTGCTCTTTGTTGTAGTATATAATCTTTAGAAGGACTGAGAAAAATAAAAAATTTACATTTTTTTGTTTTGGTTTTTGTTTTTTTGTTTTTTTTTACAGCAAACAATATTATACACTCCGAAATAAAATTCTTATTTCAGATATTATTAAAGAAAGAATATATAAACAAAATCATGTATAACATTGCTTGCAAAGGGAAAATTTTATGATTTTTTGTTTTTTTTTTTTTGTTTTTTATTAATTTTTATGTTTTTTGGCATATTTTATTGAAATCTTAAATTTGCAATCTTAACCGTGTTTGCAAATAGGTATTCCTTGACAAAAAAAATAATAATTTGCTTATAATTTTCATAAACGATTTAATTTTTTTTTTAATTTTAACTCAAAAGTATTATTTTAGTTATAATTAATGAAGTTTGAATGGAAAATCGAAAAAAAAAACAAAAAATTTTTTCTTTTCAAATTTATATATGTATTATATGTACATACATACATACATGCAATTTTGTAATTGTTAAAAATAAAATTAGCACCGTTTCCTTTCGTTCTCAATGAAAAGAGCTCGTACAAAAAAAATATTTTTTTTTGTTATTATGTATTTATGTGTGTACTATTTATTTTTTTGTTTCGATTTTTCATTCAAACTTGTTGCTTTACTGCTAAATTTTCTAATCACTTAATCAAAAATGTATTTATTTGAGTGTGATTAATTTCGCATTTTTGTATGTAGGTATGCTAGAATACATCTTCTTTTATTTGAAAATATTTATTTAGTATAGATTTTATTTTGAAAAAGGCACAAAAACACCTTCCCTTCCTTAATTTCTCTTTATCTATTAAATTTTCTGTTTGTGTTTTAAAATAAAGAGAACAAACATTCTATATGAGTTATTTTTCCTGGTATAATTTTACATTTGAAAGTAAACTTCCTACATGAATACATATTACATTGATCTCGAAATTTTTGTTTTGTTTCCTCGTATTCATTGTAATAATTGAAAATAATATTAATTAATTTTTTACATCTCAATTTATTTTTTTTTTTTTAATATATATATATGTATATTTTTTTTATTATTCTCTTTTTATTTTTCATAATAAAGTAACTGAGAATAACTCTAGTTTATAAAAAAAAACATACAGAGGATTTGATGAATTAATAACTTTCTGCTTACAGTATCGCTAAAATAAGTGTCCCTTTCGTGAATTTTAAACGGATCCTAGTTTCTCTATGACTGTGTTTTGTTGGAAATCATAAAATTAGTCTGGATCGATTTAAAGAAGACATAAAAAAAGTAACACATTTGATATTATTTTTAATAAATTTAGTTCTCAAAGATAGCGTGTTTTAGCACAGGGAAAGAACAAGGCTCAAATAGTCAGTATGTAATACACTCATGTCATTTAAAACACCTTATAAACAAAGCTTTGTTTTGTTTCATGTAAAACGCAGGGAGGCAGATCTGTCGGATTCACGAAAGAAATTACTATAGGAAAAAATTAAAGTTTTTCATTGTAAAACAATGGAATATATTATTAGGATAGGGATTCAAATTAAGACATTGCATACTGTTAATCCGTAAAGTTTGAATTGTTGTATGTTTGTCATTTAATTTCTTATTTTGTTTGAAATTTGTTTTATGTACATTGATGTTATAATTTTATATACACATTAAATTATTGTTTTTTACTGATGTTGTATACAAATCTAGATCATTTCCATACAATCACACATTTACATCATTTCTGCAATTATGTATAATTAGACACTTTCACACGCTATAGGTATAATTCATCTAAAAACATTAAATTTAAAATATAACTGTGTATATCGTTTTCTTATTATTTTTTTTTTTACTCAACCCTATAATACAAATCCATTGTATTTGGAATTTAGCTACAAACATCAAAGATAAAGTCAAATACTTTCACATTCAATTCGTACGGGGAAATTTGTATGAGATTTTCCACTACGAAAAGGAAATTCAAAGCTGAATACCGAATACGATAGATTCTATAATAAGGGTGATCATTTTTTGTATATATGTGTTGGTGATTTAGTTTGTAAGTTTAATTTTTAATTATACATATATAAATAAAAAGTTAAAATTATAAAGTTTTTAACAAAATATAATAATTATCACGTTCAGGATATTTTTTAAACAAATTTCTATATCCTAAACATATTTGTTATTATATTGTTTCCATTTAAATATACAAACAGTACTTTAGTTGATCTTTTTCTTTAATTTTTGTTTTCTATAATAAATACATCTTGTTAAATGTTTTTTTTTTTTTTTTTTCTTTGTATGTATTTATTTATTCTCTTGTATGCTGTTTTATGCTATATATCATAATTTACTCAGTTTTTGTTCCACTTTTGTTCTTTTTTTTGTTGTAATTTAAAAATATTTATGTTTTATCTACACAAGAAGCTAGTTTTAAAATTATACAAGTAAAAATTTGTTTTTGTATTCTTCAAAAGGGCAAAAGAAATTAGGTTTTTCATATATCTATGTTTTTTTTTTTTTTTATTTGTACAGTTTTGTTTTTTTTTTTTTATTTTTTACTTCTATGTTCTTATTAAATTTTTTGTAATGAAATACATTTTTGTTTGTTATTTGCATTTATAAGTTTGAAATTTTCTCACGTACTGCTTTGTATTTAAATAAAATAAGTTTGCATAAATAATATTTACAGTAAAAATTGAAATTGCTAACCAAATTGTTCAGTATTCAAAAAATATAATATTTTTGTGAAGTGAGTTTGTTATGTTATGTACGTGCAAAATTATAATATACTGAATTTATATTTTTTTTTTGACATTTTATAAACTATTTAAAATCGCTGCTTTTATTCTGCACTTCATTTTTTTTTTTTTAAATATTAACAATACAACTATGTCAAAATGTTAAGTGCAATTAACTAATAGCAAGCAGAATGTAGGATTACAGAATATTGATGATTTTTTCTTCAATTCTTTTATGTTTGAGTACGGATTGGAAATAAATATGTCATTAGACTCAAACAGTATTTTAAGTTACAAATTTAATTTTGTTGAGTTTTTATTATTTGTAACTTTTAAGAAGACTAAGCAAATTATATACAACTTTTCTTTTTTTTTATGAATAATAATTATTCATCACCCCTGTCATAGAATCCAATTTAATTGAAATTCTGCTCCGCATCTCATCTTGAAAAAAAACATCACATTATAAATTTGTAATTTAAAATTACATGAAATTATTCTCGATGATTTGGTTCTGGTGATAGATTTTTGTTTGTCTGGATGCGTAACAAAATTCCAATAAAGTTGAATTATTTCTAGGCTAGGGGTAATTTATTGTTTAAAGTTAGATTAAAAACTATAATTTTTATTATTACATTTTCATGATTTAAACAAATAAATATAAAATAACAAGAAACAAAAAAGGCCTTATTTAAACAAAATTATATTTTTTTTATATTTTATAAACATTTATAACGAACATAATAGCATATTTAAAATTAATTAGAATTTATTGTATGTTTAAAAGAGTGTGATTGCACATATATATTTTGTTTTTATTAAATAAAACAAATATTTTAATTCTCTTTTCTTAAAAACAGCAATTATATTATTTTAAGTATGTTAAAACAAAAAGCAAAAAAAAAAAAAGTTAACATTATTGAAACAAAACAAAAATAAATTTAAATCGTGGTGTTAATGTTAGCATTCAAATTCTTTTATAAAAATTCTGGTTAAATCAAAATAATTAGTCATTCATTTTAAGGCATTGTGATTAGTGTTGTCATCAATTTTTTTTAATCGAAGATCTTAAAGAAAAAAAAACAAATTAAATAAAAAGAGAGACAATTATTTAGTTCGAATTGAATCAATTAAGTGAAACATTTCTTACGCAAACAGGTCTTAGAAAGTCTTGAATAATTGCTTTTTTTAACAATAAAAATATAAGATGGAATTTTTGTTTAAAATTCTGAAATAAAATATTAGAATTTATTACTTAAAAAACGGTCAAGGAAATTGAACTCAGTTACTTTCAAGAAACAGAGACTTCTGTGAACATCAAACATACATACATATATATTTTGATTTCATTTTTTAGAAAAAAATGTTTTGTCATAAGAAAGTAAGGTATACGTACATATTTATATTATATTAATTACTGTTGAATGAATGGTTCTTTGATAAAAATAATTCTTCTGTGATTCTTTTTTTTAGCACATATTTCTCAATTTCACATCATTTATGTTGTTCAAAAAAAAAGTTCATTTTAAATAAGTCGATACGACTTTCAGAAAAATAATTGACTCAAGTGAGCTTGAGAATTATTTTTGCCGAAACACACCCTTTTTTTGTTGAAAGCGTGAACAAATATTTAAAGAAATTATAGCAGGTTTTGGTTTTATTTAAATTTTTTTGTTAAGATTTATGTTGTTTGTTTTCTTTTTTAATAACTTTGAGACCCTACCAATTTACAGATCAATAAATTTTTTACCTAAAAGGCACTTATTACTTGCTCTCGAAAACTGTTTGTTATTAAGACGCGCTGAAGTAGAGTATTTTGAACTCTTAAATGAATTTAATCTTATAACATGCACCGAATGTTTATTCTTGGTGTTAACATACTCACATTCTTGCTTCTTAAGAAAGGAGATTTAAGGATTTGATTAGGTAGTAGATTTAAAATAAAACCCTTCTTCTTCTAATGCTACATTTTCTAACTTTTGGTAGTATGTAACATAATAAAAAGGTAACGTTTAAGATGGTTATTTTGATAATTTAATTTTTAAATTCAATGTTAACGTTATTTTTATTTTGCATGTTTATTTTATTTGTATCAACATAACTTTACTAAATATGTATGTATATGTATCTACTTTTTTCATCAACTGAATATGTGCATTGGTACTTAAATTTCTCATTATAGCAGCATTTTAATATTTCTGAGAATACAAATTTCATTAAGAATTCAAAACAAAGACTGGACTATATACAAATCTTTCACTCAATCCAACCTTACCTCTTATCAGAGATCACGTTCCGAAAACTTATATAATAAAAATTTCATAATAACGTCGGAAAACTCATAGAAAATGCTTCCAATAACCTTAATTAATTTAGTCTTTGATATTATAATATAGATTAGACATTTCTTGCACATCTTCCACCATCATCGATAAAACTTTGCTAATTTACAATATGGATCACTTAAAAAAGAAAGTTTGTCAACCAAGAGCTAATGCATTTTAGATTTTTTTTTTCCTTTATCAAGCACAAAATTGATAACAAACAACTAAACAAAAGAATCGAATTATTTATAAAATAATTATACTGACTAGCTTAAAAAAATGATTCTTTTGATTCTTTATTAAGTTGTTTTCTAGTTGTTAATATAAAGTTAAATTTAAGTTTTTTTTTTATTATATTCCCTATATCGATGTGGAATTTCAATGCTAACGTTAATTCGCACTGATATCAGATGATACTATTAACACTTGGAAAGCCGCTTTTACACGACTGACAAAGTTGACATAATTTCTTCCATTTCCTCACTAATTTTTATTTCATTGTGTAAATGGTTTAAGGTCTGCGAGTATGTATTTTCATCATACAATATCAGACTGATGCAACTGAAATTTAATTTTGACATCGGGTAAATATTTTGCTCGCACCATTAATTAAATGTTTCCATTATTTAAACAGTTTTCTGTCAAAAATTATAGCAGTTTGTAAATTTAGTCCCAAAATAAAAAAATTAAGTGGATTGTATTATAATTTAAATTGGGTTCATTTGGCTAAAACACCAGTGTCATAACATGGACTCGGTTTGATCTAATTATCTCGCTTGGATATACATATGTACATTGCACATACGTATGTATGTATGACGCATCAGTATAAAAACAACGTGTAAATTGATAAACATTTGCTTTGTTGCAATGCTGATGCGCAACACAGCTGATGCTGAAGCAATACATCAGCAACTACGCATCACGAATTTTCTTCATTTTGGTTTTGCTTGAAGTTTGCGCATTATTTGATGCAAGTTTGCAATATAACACTTTATACTAAAACTGATGCTGGTTTGATGGCTTTATGAATGTTTGACCCAAGTGATTGTTGCATCATCTCTGCAACATAACTTCTTTTTTTCAAAAAAATTAAATTATTAGCCATGTAACATAATTTTTTTCTTTTCATGTATTTATTTTGTTTCAAATACAAATATCGACGTTTAAATCCAAACATTTTAAACTTTTCCATGGTTAAAACTCACAAGATGAGATTTATTTAATACATAACCATTATTTAATTACTAGTTACTTGTTGTTTTGGGCTCTATGGTGTTGATTTTAAGAGACAAATTCATCTTCTCTTTTTTTTTAATATTTCTATTTCGAGTTCTTTTACAACTTTTTGACATAAATGTAGTTGTTATCAGGTGTATTGTTTGTTTTTTTTTCTCGTATAAATAATTGAATTTTAACTAAAAATAAACCAAGATTTTAATTAGGTAAACAACTCTGTGCCAACTTAGTGAGTAATATCAAGTTGTGATGTGATGATTTGTTTGTAATGTATTGATTCTTTTCACAGACGTCTTACTTAAGCCTCAAAGTCATTTTTAAAGAATTTATATTGATCAATTTATTTTTAGAAGTGATTTAAAGAAAAATTAATTTATAACAGTTTTGTTTATAAAGGGAACTGCTTACGCGAACTCGCACGCAAAGTTTATGCAAGTTGAAGTCGCACGAAGCACGTTAATGCACACCTTCGCAAAGTTATTTTAAACTCGACCACCTTTACATTTAAGAATTCAAGCAATAGATATCTTTTCAGAAGCAGTAGAATGAACATAGCCAAAGATGTCATATTAAATTGACTCAATGATTATATCTATGGTTGGATCGTCCAATTGGTTGACAATGGCCCATGGAATATAAATATTAAGACAAATTTATAAATGCAAGTTTTGTAAAGGATAACACATGCACGGCAGTTACTTATGTGCCTTAATGATAATTTTTAAGTTTGTCTGTTGAGCCTTTGGTAATTTTAAACTCTTTTTCGGGTTGCTTTATCTATCAATCTTTAAGATGTCGCTGATAAAAGTGTCACTTAAAACTTTATTCTGTCTGTACCAAGAAGAGGTAAATCATAAGAGGGTTTATTATTAGGATACAAAGTATAGAGTGCCAAGGAGTTACGATTATATGGCTCAATGGAGAACTTAACAACATTTCATATCGACATGTTTATGTTACCACTCTTTATTTGTGTATTTTGAAAGAATGGATAAAATCGCTATTAACATTGCTGTCGTATTTATTTCTATTATTATTCTTAACCTTGTAAACATTTATTTTTTTGAGCTACCATAATAACAAACAAGAACTGATATACTTCTGCAAGAGTTTGAAATAGCACGTATTATCAGATTCCAATTGTCAATACAAATTTTTGAATAAGAATAACAAGTTAACAGAAAATTGCTTTAGTGCAAGGGTCGCTGCTGTACATCGCTTATTAATAATGGGGGTAATTTTTTAATATTAGGCAATTTGCAATGTCTTTTCCGAAACTTCTGAGTAATTTTAGTAAAAATTTAAAATCAAATTCTTCAATAACATAATCAGATAAAAAGAAAAGGGCGCTTTGAATCAATGCAGAAGTTCATTATCTTTGAGTTCTATAGGTTTTCATTACAAACTTATCCAATGTAAGTGCGATTACCAGATTTGTCCCAGTATTCCTGTAACGATGAATTATGTCAGATTAATTAAATAGTTGATTGATTGTAACTTTATCCCTAATAAATCTAAAATTTTACAAAATAAAAACCTTAACACATAAATACAATAAAAAATAAATAAAAACTATTTTTTGTGTTTGTTTTGAAGAATAGAATAAAGTTTTAATTGAAAATAGATGTTGATTTCAACAAAACAAAAAAAAAATATTTAGTTTCGTTTTGCAAGGACGATAATAACGAGATAACATTGTTTTTGTTTGATATTTGCTTAGAAAAAGGATAGATGAATAACAATAACAAAAAACAAAATGTATTGGTTAAAATGCTAGTTGGGTAGGGGTGATTATTGTTTAACATTGGAGTTTAAATTTTTTTTTTACATTTCTTTGTTTTATTAATGTTTTTTTTCAATTTTTTTTTTTTGTTTGACTTTTTTTTTTTTTTGGTTATTGATTGATTTTTATTCTGTTGATGCTAACATAAGACCACAATTGCTTTTTTTTTTAATAAGGATTTTTAGAAGAGTATTTCTTTTTTTTAAGTAAACTATGTAATAGATATAAATATGAATTTACGAAAAAAATTTATATACCTTCTGTTAAATAAATAATACATTTTCTTTCTACATAATATTTATAAAGTATGTTTTTTAAAGATAAACCAAAAAAATAATAATTTACAGTGAATAAAAAAAAAACAAAACGGTGAAGATATCTATAAATACTACAAAAAAAAATTTTACATAATAATATGTTAATATTATCATTTTTTTGATATGTGTATATGCATGTGTGTATGTCCGAGCTTAAGCTAAGTTGCATAAATATTTGTTTGATTAAATTTTTTAAAGCAACCATAGCGCCACTCAGTTGATTTCTTTCTTAATAGCACTGCCACCAAATAAAAATGTTAACAAAAATAATTTGTTGTCTTACACAAAAATACTTATAAAAAATTCATAAATTTAATACGGAGTCACATCTACAACATAAAAGAGATACTAAATGGATAATTTGCGTTCTTAACGAAAAATGGTAAATTAAAAAAAAATAATATTAAAAGAACTCGTATCAGTTCCTTGCAAAACAAAATAAACTCATCAAGAAATATTTCGCTGTTATGTTGTAGATGATGAATTGAAAAATGATAATAAATACATTTTGTTTACATTGTCTGATTAAAAGTTTGACATGAATAACTGCAGAAAAATTGCATAACATTTAAACGTGTATTGAGAAAAGAAAAATACTTGGGTCACAATAAAGCGATCCATGAAAAAAACTAACAAATCAATTTATAATAAACATTGGGTGTGGATTCCAGTGCAAAAATAAAATTTGCCGAGGTCTGAAAGAAACTATTATTGGATTGAAAATATTTGGTTCATTAAATTTGTTCATTCGGACAAAAAAACATTTTAAGCATTATTTTCCAATTCAAAAATCTAATTTGAAATACAATTTTTAGAAGTTGTATTCAGCTGAGGGAATAGAACTTCCTTCAAAATGTGAGAGTAAATCTCTGATACAATTTTAATAAGTTTCTCATTAGCTGCTCTTTGAAAGCTCACAGTTTATACGTTGTTGTAACCTTTGATTAAATTAACTGAATTGCTAGCAAGACTTTGCTTAAAAAAAAAAAAAAAACTACACAACTAAAAATAAGATTTTGACAACTATAATATCATGTACTACTATTTTTTAGTGTTGGCTGTTAAGATAGAAAACAAAAACAATATTGGCTTACACACAATTTTTCGAATATAATTCCTATGCACTCTTTTTATAGTCGATGATAAAGATAGGGAAAAAAGATAGAATTGATTGGATTTTTAACGCGTCAATGGACGTGAAACCAATGTAACATGATTCAAAATCGATGATGTATTCAAAGTAATCGATGGTAAACCATCAATAAACTGTGAATTCTTATCAATAAAGAACGAATCAGCTGGCGTTTGTGCATCAATTGCAGTGCAGTCATCTCTTGCTTCGCCTTCGACGATTTTAACACCTTCATTATTGCTGTTGTTGTTGACGATCGGTTGCATTGTGGTCCAGTATTTGCACGTTATTATTGTTGCTTGCCGCTGCGATGTGTGGTTATCCGGTTGATCATCATCTTCATCATTGCTATAGTATTGTTGGTCATTGTCGTTGTCATTGTTATCATTGCGCGTTAAAATGTTCCTGTCGTATTCCGTAAGCGTATCCTTGGTTGTGGCCTTTGATGTGGTGGTGTTGATGTTGGTGTTGGTGTTGGTGGTGCCGGGTGTGGAAGTTTGTAAAAATGTCGACGAAGGGTCAGGTGATGCAAGTGAAAGTTTCGAATTGTTATTATCATAAATTATGCTGTTGTTGTTATTGAAATTGGAATTATTGTTGTTATTCAAAGAAGAGCAAACATTTTGTGAAGCTGAGTGACGACGTTTGCGATCGAAGCGATTAGAGATTTTGAATTTATTCGAATTCAAGAAGTATTGCATGCGTTTGGAATCCAAGCAGCGCTCGTTGATTTCAAATAAAGCCGAATTCCCATTTGGTGGGACGATGTTAGTTGATGATTTGAGGAGATTTTTCATATTCTTGCATGTAATCTTGAGATTTTCTTCTTCTTCTATTATGCTTTTTGCCGTTTGCGTGGTGGGTGACTGATTTTCAGTTCCCTCATCATCTAGCTCTTCTTTTGCTACAGCAGCTTCGGTGGATGGAATTGTTTTTTCAGGTGATGCCTTATCCCATATTTCAGCCAAATTCGAATACTCCCAATTTAATTTATCCAGGAAAGAATAATTATTGTTGTTATTGAAACGAGAAAATATATCAATCGGATTAAATTCTTTCTTCCAGATGATGTTCTCGTCTGAATTCCACAATCCACCAATGTATTTTTCATCATTTATACCATCAACTGTCACACCACCACCACCTTCAGAACCAACATAAGCACCGCCATCACCACTCACCCCATAACAACTTCCGCCACCAATACAGCCTACACCGACACCTCCCAAGGCATTGACAAAGGATTGAGCATTTTCGGGACGCAACAGGTCTGCAATCAATTTGTTCACATTATAAAGAATTTCCTTTTGTTGCTGATCCTCCTCTTCCATATCGCCACACCCGGCCGGGGTTGCCATGGCCTGATAAAACTCACAGTCACGAATAGTCTCAGCATCCAAATCGGTATCGTCGTCATCTTCGGCGTCGTCGCGTGTGCAATTTTGTTCATCCCAGTCGCTACCAATGTATAAATCCTGCATGTACCTAAGGTCGGACATGATTTCATCACCCTCGACATTAAGTTCGTCTTTGAGCGAACGATTAGCCGGATTAGACTTTATGTCACTATTGCAGGCAGGACACATGCCCCAGAGAGTGTGAGATGCATTATTATTATCCATACATTTTTTGGTGATTTCAACCATTGACCATTGATTCATGCTCACACATTCTTCATCATCTTTCGTGTTTCTTCCAATGGCACCGATGCATCCGATGTCCATCCATTCGTCCTCGTCATCATCTTCGCCTTCATGTGCAGAGTTATGAGAAGCTTGTAAAACCAAATGACTTGACGAAGCGGATACTTTATAGCCAAGCGGAGTGCGATAAGCATTTGAATCAATTACATTGGAATCAGTTTGGCACGCCTGGTCAGTATTTCTAACGCGAAAACGTATCAAAAACTCTGACTGTGAACTCTTCGTGGAAGCCACTGACGATGTGCAGTCACGACTCATTGAACTCAATGATTGTTGGTAATGACCTGCTACAGAATTATCTTCTTCGGCAAGAGTATCTGAACGAGTATATTCCAGATACTTTTCTGACTCTAGATACAAATATCCACTGTCGGAGCGTTCGAAATCGACCACATCCAGATTGCTGGAGATTTCAAAAGTATGTCCATCAGCATAGCTCATTTTTATAGGATGAAAATGAGTCCTTTCCGAAGTCAAAAGGTTCTCGTCATCTGGTGGAGTCGAGGCTAGATGATGATGATAATCAACTTCTGGTTTCTGCCACTTGGCGACGGGTTTGGCATCGTTTAGTTTGGCATACGATTTAATGCGTGAGTATGCCAGGAAGCCACTGGTTGTGGCCGAATGATTAGCCAGTGTAATGTTAGAAGAGGTCGGACTTGATGACGAACTAACACAAGAATTCCTGTCGAAATTACAAGAGTTTTTCTTACCCAAGGAGGCGGCCATAAGTGATCCTCCGCCACCGCCGCCATACAATTCAGTCAGCGATGTTGGATTAGATGAGCTCCAAGATTTGATATCAGCTTGGAGATTGTTGCCAGCTGAAAGATGCCAATTTGGATTACCTCCAATGTAGGAAGAGGATGAGGATGGTGTTGAATCGGCAAATTCATTATTATAGCAGCTACGTGCAGAATGGTCCATTGCAGAAATGGATGAGGAGGAAGATGAAGAAGTTACAATCAATGGCTGTTGTTGTGGTTGTTGAATAAAGTTATGTGGAGCAGTTGTGCTGACATGTGGTACACCATTAATACCCTCAGACCATTTTGATGTTTGATATGGATAAAAGTATGATTTTTCAGTGCCAGAAATGTCCATCTGCAAACAAAATTATCAACAATTATTGATTTGAAAAGAAATATATATTAAGAAAGAAAAAAAACTGAAAAATAATTTACCTTGAGCTGATCTTGTGGTTTCTGGTTTGTAGATGTCGAATTTAAAACCTTCATAAAGAAACTCTCATCGGTATCAGGATAACTTGCGTTGGAGTTCTCTGACCATATAGTGCTCTGCAAAAATACACCAATCGGAGAAGTTTTGCCACCAGCTCTCTTCCCACCAACAGACTTGTCGAAATCATCTCCTCCACTACTTATAATGGGCATCGAAAAAAAGTTATTTTGTCCATCATTTAGAGGTGCACTACCAACTGTAGAAACTTTAGCGCCTAATTTTGTGTCGAAACTCTCTTTGAATTTATCAACATCGTAACGATGGCTGTAATAGTTGGTCCAGAAGTTTTTCAAATCTTCACTTCTTGGCGGAGCAACTGAAACAACAGAATCAGTTACAATATTCGATTGCAGCAATGATTGATTATTGCCGCTGGCGCTTTCATTTGAATTGGAAGTCTTCCATAATGCCTCGACACTGCTGTTGAATTTTGCCTTAAACTGAGCAAAATCAAGTTGTTCCGATAAAGAGACTGACGACATATTTTGTTGATGATTTTGATGAAACGAATGATTTTGGGAAATAAGGTTTTGCTCGTTAAGCGAATCATTTGAGATATCACGTTCGTACAAACGACGAGCTGTGCTCAAAGATCCTTCGGTCATATCAGACGTATCCTCGGATTTCGATTTTTCGACAATATTTTCGCACAATGATACTTCTACAACACATGGATCGGCTAATACTTCGGCCAATTCAATATTATTTTTATTGGTGGCTTTTGTTTGTTGATCTTTATCTTCGGAAGCCATTGAATCTTTTGTAGCTTTATCACTAATTATTGATTTTTTGCCTTTATCATGAATTTCATTAAAAGTTTCACATGCACCGCTGACACTCTTATTGCCACAACCACCAATTGCCATATTATAGGCTGCACTCTCCGAGGTGCTTCGATTACGATTGTTTTGCTTAACAATAAATTCTTTGATAAGATCTCTTCCCATTTCCCAAGAGCCTTCGAAATCAGTATCCCAAGTTGGTGAGCTAGATCCACCACAGTATGAATTTTTTCGTATATTATTGCCAGCAGTCGATTTTCCTTTAGACAGTGCTATGAAAAAAAGGAAATAATGTTAGCAAAAAATCTGATTTTGAACTACAAAAAAAAAAAAAAAAAATTTGAATAAGGAACCGTGGTGTGTAATAATTGCCAAAGAACGTAATTGATTTAATTCACAAGGGGAAAGAGCTATGAAAGTAGAGAAAACTTAACAAATGCACCTTTCATTAAAAAAAAAAATTAACCAGGAAAAAAAGAGGTCAGGTGGGAGAGATATGTAGGTCAGACCTCCAGAGAATTCAAATTTGTTAATATAGTTGTCTCTTTCTGGACCCAATTAATTATTTATTATTTAAGAATATTTTGTGGATATGTGTGAAACTTAAAAGACTCGAATACCACTCAATCGACTGCGATTTTTTTGTTTATGTTCGATACATTACTGGAAAGGTTAAGAAAGGGGTTTGAGTAATATTCAATGTTGGCGTTGCGAGGTGCGTCAGACGTCCAGGAAATTGAAAGCAGAAATATTTAAAGGTTTATTTTGTGCATAAATGTTAAAAATTAAATGATGGAAGCAAAAATAAGTGTAAAATAAGAGTAAATAATAATAAAGCTCAGCACCACGTACTACGAATTGTAGTCTATCGAAATAATGTATGGAGAAAAATGGAGGCGGAACAAGACAGCATACTTGAAGGCGCTTAGAAAAATGCTGATGCTCCAAATGCATTTGATTAACAAACAAAACAACACATCTCGACCTGTGACGTCAGTGGTCTTAAGCAGTGGAATGCGTAGTGCATACGACTTCTAGAGACTGAGCTAATCTGATATGCGTGGGTTCGATCCCTATGGTGTTCATTTAGAAAATTTTTCATAATAAAATTGGATTAAAGCTCAGCACCAAGAATAAGGAGACTGATGATAGGGCTTGGCACCCCTTGAAATAGCTATATCTCTAGCCAAATAATTAATTAAAACAAATTATAAATTAATTCGTATACAATTGGTGGTAGCACCTTTAAGTTGTTTTTGGTGTTCAAAAATTGATGAAATTGGCGGAATAAAGAATGGTCAAGTCTAATAAATTGACATTCTAGTATGAATAATACAATAAATAATAATAGGTGTGTTCCTTTACTTTAAAACTCTGTGCATTTCTGTGAATTTCTACGTCAATTTATTTTTTTTATATAAACTTTGACAGACTTTGGTGTAGAAACTCAAAGAAATGCACAGAGTTTCAAAGTAAAGGAACTATATTTGAATCAATAATTCAACAAAGTCCATTAAAATAGTGCCAAGTCTTCTACTTGGCTGATGTATTTCAGTAGTATAGTATATAGAATTTGTATTATTAAATAAAAAAATTCCTTCTTATAATAATAATCATTTTTCTCATAACTTACCTTGATTACGTCGACGTTTCGATTTCCTCTTCACCCCAGCTGTATTACACAGTACAATATCGCAATCTCCTCTTTGTGAGCTATCCAACAACGCTGATGGACTACCACCGTCAACACAAATAATATTCTTAACTTTTTCACCAGTTGCCAATGCAGATAATTTAGAACTTGAATCTATAACTGCATTTGAATTTGAAGTGATATTTTTAACAGACGAATTAATTTTTCTATCCACTGGCCATGTTAATGATTTTGTATTACGCCTTAATAGTCCAATTGAATCTTCCATTTCCTTTGAGAGAGCCGGAAATGCTCGATAATAGCGTTTACGAGGATCCTCGACATCGGAAGCAAGTTGTTGCTTTGTTTTTCTTGTAACTGCTGACAATGCTTTGGTTTCGTTGATTTTTGATCCTTCTGTTGTGGCAGCAGCGTTAGATGATAGTTCTTCGTTCTTTGTATTTAACGATGATAGTGAATGTGTTGTTGTTTTAAGTGCTGATGCTGCAATTTGCAAATCGTCATCCTCTTCTAGACTGGTCGATTGTTTCTCAATATCAATAAGCTTCTCACATAGTTCATCCACAAGGTTTTCAATATTTGTAATCTATATTTTTTAATTAATAAGAAGAAAAAATATTTTACAAATATAAGCATAATATGTTTCCCTGTTTCATAAATTAACAAACCTCTTGTTCCGAAGAGACAATTTCCATTAAACATTGGACTGCCGTTATTTTCCTTAGGGTGTCCGTGTCACAAGGTGGATATCTTTTGCTGTTGCCCTTTCGGTTAGCTAAAAATGTCTACAGTTTGTATATAAATTGTTAATTGAATTTTATTTAGGCAAAGCTCATGAATTAGTCTGTGTTTGACATTACTTCTAGATTGCTGAACTCAATGGGATCATTTATTTGAACAGACGTTTGCAAGAGAGATAATAGAAGTCTAGAATATATGAGGGGTGCCTCAACGCCTAATTGCTCCAATCTTGACACTAACCAATCAGAGATGGCGTTCACCGCACGCGTTGATACAAGCTGGGGATACTTCATACCTGCATTCGAATGGAAATAAATAATTTGGTTTTTGGTTTTCTTGTCAATAGCAGAACATAAGTTCAGTAGTTAATAGTTTTATTTTTGTTTTAATTATGTTTTAAACAAAACTACTTCACAAAACAGCAAAAACGTTTTACATTAAAAAATTTCTTTTTTACATAAAAAATAGTTTATAAAATTTTGTTGTTGACAACGAATTCCAACACAACATAAGAGGTTTCTATTTTATATGAGTGCCAAATTTTTGCGCATGTGCGTTTAAGTGATTATTGCGGGAAATGTAATTTTTATTCTTTTACTGTTTTGTCGCATCTTTTCTTTTTTTTTTTTGAAAATGTCAAATTGCAGTTTTATTTCCAATCCATTTGAAATGTTATGTAAAAATGTATACACAATTTAAGATATTTGAAAATATAAATGCAAAGCGTGCAAACAAAATATTGATTATACAAAAAATTTTGAAAATTCAGGTCCATTGCATTTTTGAAAAGAATTGCATTTAAGTTTGTTTTTAAGAAGAAGAAAAGCAAGAAGACTCAAATGAAGGTTTAAAAACGATATGTGGTGGAGGCAAATGACGACAACAATATTCAATATAGATTTATAGAAAAAAATATGTATAAATGAATCGAGGGAACTGATTGCACACGACATAGAACGAACTCAAGATTTTCCTATGTCTTAACTGTATTGAGATTTTATACATCACAGAAAAATTGAAAGAACCCATGGTTTATTTTACAATAAACTATTTTTGGTACTTCTTTGAGGTCTAATTAGAGAGAAGTTTTAACTAATTTCTAAAAGCTAAAGCAATTTGCTCAACTAGATTTGTTAACAGTAAAAAAAATGTGTATTATTTGCTGTTACATTAGAATAGCCTCACAGTATTTATTTAGATAAATAAAAACCAATTGATTAATTTTTTTTAAAGAAAATAATTTATATTTATTTTCTGTGGTTGACATATTTTAGAATTTTTAAGAGCCCTCCTTGTTTTGAATTACCTCAAAAAAGCGATCCTTTAAGGATTCATACAAAATCAATGTTCGATTTCTTAAACAATCGCAAACGATTCCACTTTGATAGCTACGATGAACTTTACTTTTCTTGTGTACATCCTTCCATTTCCATAAAACTTGCGTGTTTGACAACTCCACATATTTTTAATGAGAGTAAGGTGCTAAGGATAATTGCTGTTTATTTAATGTTTGCAACATTTTAATAAAAGCTGTGTGAATCGTCTCATTGTCTTGCAAAAATCGGCAGCAGTCCTAAAATACACTGAAACTGAAGCAAGACTGTTTCCAATAAGGTATTAAATTACATTTTACAGTCTACAAAATCTAAATCAACAGTGCCATAAAATGGTACTGCATCCCATACCATAATTCATCCCTCACGGCTATGATAGCGCTCAAAACGCAAATTTTCTTTTCTTAAATCATGGAAGTATTATGTATTTCCATCCGGTCTGTTTAAGTTGAACTCTCTTCAACTAAAAAGATCATTTTTTGCCAATTGTTTGAATGGATGCTGCCTTCAGTATTTCATGGTATTCGGCATCTTGCTAAATTAAGCTGCTATAGTTAACGCGCATTGTTTAACTGAGGTTTTTTCATCAGCATTAAGTGCTTTAGGTGTTCGGCACTTCTGATAACCCGTCATTCGGCCCACTTCTAACCCAGCTCCGTGTCTTGATTTGCTCAGAGAGTGGTTGCAATTGGAAGCTTATCATATTATCGTCATTGATAGAAAAGATAGAATTGAAAAAGTACGTTCTTTGTAGTTTTTTGCCTACATTTACGGATTTTTTTTTAAAATTGCATACCAATTGAGACTTTGATCAATTTTTTGACCAATAAAACGTTTCGTCATTCCTTGATTTCGATAGGTCTCTGTTTTGGCAATCTCTGTATCTGTTCATGAATTTTGTCTGCCCATTTAAGCTTTCAAATTGAAAAAATCACATAACACAACTGTTTTATAACTTCCTGATACCTTTTCGAGAATTACGCTGCCAAATTATAGCTTAAAATGTGGAATAAAATCAATTGAGGTTATTCAAATGTTACAAACAAATGATCGTTTTAATGTCTGTAAACAAACAAGCACAGAAAATCTCAGAGAACGTTCCCTTACCTTGTCTTTAAATGTCAATATTCGTACAAATCAAAGAAGTATCAAAAACAATTGAATTGAAGAAAGTTAAAGTTATTCAAATATCAACGTATCGAGAGCAGATCGAAACATATTCATAGATAAAGTACATATCCCGATCCAATAAAATATTCTTCAAATGAAGCGCGATCGGAGCGAGAGTGTATCAGTATCGATACCGTGTATCAAGTCGAGTCTAATTTCTAAGCATGTCAAAACTCACTGAAGAAATATATTTGAGATGAAGAGACGTTATCATTATAAATAGTAACTGTCTATTCATACAAACTATCTATATCGGGTAACATAGTTTTTCTGCGCGCTTAAGTTAAGCACCCTGAATTCTCTGGGTTTAGCTAAGACCGCAGGGGATTAGTTGTTGTTGCATTTAACATGTAAATTGTCTAGCACCGAAGTTGCTTTTTTCATCCAATGCCCCCGGGCATGCAAAAAAACACGACATTCCTGCCAATAACACAAACACAGGAATGGTTGAGAGTTGTAAGTAACTAGGCCCTGGTTCTACATGAGCTGTCGCGCTGCCCAATTTAATTTCTTTATATTATGTTATCTATATTTTATATTATGTTATTCATAGGGAAAAAAGAGCAATCGTCGAAATATCCGGTAGTTTTAATTTTACGCTATCTGGACTCTGCTTAATATCATTTTTGCTTTAAAGTTGTTTTATTGTGAAATGCAAAGATGATGTTGGCGTTATTGTAACGTAATATTTACAATTATTTTTTGAACTACATGTCTTTTTCTGTCGATTGCTCAGTTGTAATTCTGCCGTGAATTCAAACTGATTAATAATGAAAAAGGTCTCTTTATATCTTGCGAAGAAGTCTTATCTAGATTTTTTTTTATTAGTTCAAATTGGCGGCGGCTAATTCCTAAGATCTAGCAAATGAACCGGCTTATTGATTTAGATTTTGTGTTCGATGCAAGGTTGTGAGTTTATGAATTAAAAAAACCATAAGCTCTTTTTGAACTTGTGCTTTGAAAAAGATTAATTCGCAAGCTCTTTTTGTTTTCTGATTTTAAAAACATTCAATGAACAAACTATTATTGATTGTATATTACGTAAAAAAAAAAAATACGCGGTGGAATTACTACGCGAGTTTAAGGAGATTTTTTATTAATTCATAATTTTTTTAATAATAAATTTTTTTAAAATAACTGATTTGGGAATTGAATGAGTTTCAATTCACAAGCTCTTTTAGATTTGTAAATTGAGAAATATTTAATCAAAAAATATTTAATCCATAAGCCCCCTTTAAGATTCGTGAATTGAAAAATATTATATTTAATTCATAAGCGCTGTTTGGGATTTTGAGTTGTGAATTAAATATTTTTCAATTCACAAATCCCAAAAAGCTTGTGAATTAAATAATTTTTAAATTCATAAATCCCAAAATGTTTGTGAATTGAAAATTTTTCAAATCAAAAAAAGGAAGCAGATTATTTCAATTCTTATAAAAAATATTGAAGTTACATAATCTCATGATCGAACCACAGCCTATTCCCTCTGGAAAAAGTACTTAACCCGCATTTCAAGTAACAGCACGTGGAGAACCAGGCCTAGTGACGTACAACTCTCAATCATTTCTGTTGGTATCGGCAGGAATGGAGGGGACACTTAATTGGGAATCCGAACGGCTAAGGTGAGAAGAACTTTTTCATCATAAAAGATATTCTTGGAGGATTTGCTAATTCTTCACAAGAGGTAATACCCGTGAAAAAAAAAACAAAAATATTTTTTGTTTTAGATGAAATAGAATGGGATTGGTACCTACTAACCATTAATTCGTCACGGTCTACTACACTTTGTGAACGTTTTTACACAAAATAATGGGGCTCTCAATAACTTTCAATTAATATGTAGATTTTTGTAATAGTTTTCCTATATTTCATATCACAGGAAGATGTATTTTTTCTAGAGTTTAAAAAAAAACCTTAAAAGTTCAAACTAAATTTGTTTTTAATATTTCGAAAGATGGTGTTGTTTCTGCGTTGGATCATCTTAAGAAAAAATAAAAACGTTCCAGCAAAACATTTACTGTCCATAATCGCATTTTAACTTATTCTACGATCTACATACATAAATCTCAGCTAGAATTTACTTTAATTTATATTTTTCATTAACAAAAAAACTATCGTTGCAGATACAAGAACACACATTTTTAACATGCAGAGGAGTAAGAAATAAGAACAAAAAAAAAACAAATAAATAAAGAAACGAAATGGACCCAATTAATACGAATCAGACAATTCAGCCGAAAGAAATTACAAATTTATTAATTACATTATTATGTGTTTAATTCCAATTTAGTAAGGAATTGTATATTTTGTAAGTTATCATAACAAAAAACTTACCTTAGTATTATTTATAAACGATGTCATTCAGTGATCAAATGATGGAATCCAATTTCGGCGGCGATGAAATTGGATTCTTTGGCCGCGTGATTTGGGCGTCCTGTAAGACGCTGCTGGCCTGCTTGGTGGCTATGGTGGTTTGATTTATTCATTTTTTAAGTGTGCATTTGCACTGAAAGCCAAATTAGTTAGAAGAAACATATTAGTAGTAGTGGCGCACATTTTTATAGATTGAAATTTTGTTAGTTTTGTTGAAAATTAAAATTTCCTCGATTGGTATGAATGAATTCAAATTTTACGTGCCAAACTAAATTTTAAATAATTTAATAAGATCTTCTATAAATGTAATTATTGCGAGTGCGTAGTAATCTCTTTGATATCGAGAAAAGAGAACAATTACTGCTAGCTTGATTCTGATTTAAACTTGTTTTTTTTTTTTTATTAACGGTCGTGTGCTTGATGTGAAATTATAAGATGTTCTGCATTTGTTATTATTTTATATATGATATCCCCTTTTAGTAAACCATAATGTTAGTGAATTTTGTTTTTGCTGTATTGTGAAATTTGCTTTAATGCAAATTTTTAACGCGGCATTAGATTTATTGTTTAAATTATATATTTTCGGGGAATAGTTTTTTGTTTCTATTATAGATAATTAGGGGTCGTCTTCGTTAGGGTCAAAAAATTAGTTAAATTTTTTGACTTTTTTCCGGTATTTGCAGTTTGGTAAGGATGTTTTTTTTTTATTGTGGTTGTTATTTTTATTTAGAAATCCATTGCTGAATCAGTATTTAAAACTGAGTACACCTTTAGCGGTATCCACTCTCATGAATTTATTTGTTTTCTGAAAAGAAAAAGAATATCATTTATATTATGTGGTTGTATTTTATGTTAATTACATCAAATGTATTTGCACTATCTAAGTGTGTGGATTCAGCCAAAATGCATGAAAGTTGAATACAAACACTGAATTATTATAAACTTTAACAGTCTTATTTATAAACCAATTCCAAAGTGCGTTTAATGTTGGACAGCTTTTCTATCGTTTGTCTAACTTAGACACTGCAATTGGTTGTCCAAGCCTATTCTAAAGTGGATACGTTCAATGAACAAAGTAAGACAAGTTTCTAGTAACGAATTAAAAGGTTATTTTAAAATAACTGAAATTTTGGAATGCGTTCATAATTACGGAGATGTGTAACTACATATTTAAACAACTGGACAACTGTCTAAGACTGTTTTAAAGAAATCTAATAAATACAACTGTAACCGCCATATTATTCACTCGATTAATCCAAATTAAAACTTACAATAATATGGCGGCAAATGTCTAGTAAGTCCGAAATTTGTATAAAATTTTAAGTAAGCATACTTTTTAAGAACACCATGTGATAAATTTGCGAAACTTTTAACGGAATGAAGTCAAAAAGTACATACATACAAAAGAGATGAACATTCTTTTATTCTTAAGCACAAATTTTAGTAATCAAAATTGTATATTTAAAGTTATTTGATGTGTCCCACTTTTATCTCAGTAAATATGTAAAACTAATACTCGTTTGCTGATACGAAACTTAAATATTTATGTTCTACTTAAACGCATTTTACTCTGCTTAAACTCTCACTTAAAAATGGACCGAAAAATCACAATTCGAAAAAATTATTGATGCCCTCATTACGGTAGTTGATCAATATTCGATAACGAGCGATCGGTACTTTTTCCATGTCATAAAATGATACTTAAGAAATTAAGTTCAACTTAAATCGCTATGTGTCGTATCAGCAAACCTCCCTTAAATATTCAAGTAAAATGAACCATAATGGTATGGATTATAAATAGACCATACATCACAATGTTTCATATTTAAGAGTCCGTACCATGTAATATTCATTATTTAGGGTCTACTTAAATATTTAAAGTCATACCATGTTTGGTTTGTTATATAGAGTATACATTATGGTCCATTTTACTTAAATATTTAAGTTTTCTCTAAATTTTGTTATTGTTATATTTATTTTATATAAACGTTGTACGATAAAAGTACATACATGTATACATAGGTAACATAAGACAAGTTTTGAACTAGTAAATCAAAATTAAACCTATATCATAATATGATAATCATATTACAATAAAACCCGCTTAAGAGAAACTGCAAAATGTCACAGTCTTTCTTTCACTAAAGCGGATTTTTTAAAAAAAAATTGCACTTAAGCGGATTTAAAAATTCCAAAAAGGGTTCTGACATATCACAAATTTAAATGTCAATTTCGTGATAAAAATTTGGTGGAGGTGAAAAATAAAAAAGAAATAAAAGCGTTCAGAAAATTTTTTGTTGTATTCTTTAAATTTTTTTTCACTTAAGAGAGTTTTTTTCAATGAAAAATATTTAATTTAACTGAAAATATGTTTCAGGTATCCGGGAGTTTCGCTTAAGCGGAGTGTTATAAAGGTAATTGGTCGACAAATACTCGGGGATGAAAAGTGTTTCAGATAAGCGGGTTTTTCTCTTAAGCGGGTTTTATTGTATATGAACAAGAAAAAAGTGTGGCTCTCAATTCTGTCTGCCTCTGTATCTGCACCTCGACCAACAGTCTAAACCACTATAAGGGAGGTTTGCTGATACTAACCATAACGATTTAAGTTGAACTTAATTTCTTAAGTATCACTTTATGACATGGAAAAATTACCCAAGAATTTAAGTTCAACTTAAATCGTTATGTGTAGTATCAGCAAACGGGCCTAAAGTAGCTCTCATCAAAACCTGGAACTTAAGATTTACAGGTCAATTTCTAGAGGGGAAATTGCTATTTTTTTAGCTCCTTGTCTTAAAAGAGCCGGTCTAAATCCCTATCGTATATAACGTCTAAATTCATATCATCTGATCAATTTAATATCATTTTTCAATTGCGGTCTTATATTTCACTCGGCCTTAACTAGCTTATATAGGTATACTATATTATTTCTATATTCTAGACTAACTTTTCGACTTTCATACTACACCGATTTTGACAAACGAAGCGAAATTACCTGCGGATTTTACAAATTATAATTTTATTTTAAAAATGTTAATAATTTGTTCAAAAACTGCATTTGTTTGTTTTCGTGTCTTTTATTTTTATGTAATTGCGAGAATTCTCGAACGGGTAGGCTAGTATATTTGTAAAAGAAGGCCCATTAACCATGCGATTACACAAATATTAATTTTCTTAAGTGTGTTGATTTCAAGGACAAAACAACCGCAAATCCAAATAATTATTGGAAATAAAAGTATTCTTCCAAACAAACTTTACACCTTAACAAGTTTATTTTACAGTTCCCGTGCGAAAAACAAAATGGTATGCAAGAATTCATTAATTCATCGAAATTCTACCGAAATTTGATGGGCTACATAAATCTCACATGCGCAAGGCACAATTAAGCAATTGCCATTGACCTACAATTGTTTTGCATACGAGAAAATAGTGTTGTGAATTTAAGTTTTTTGCATGCAAAAATCTGATCCTTCAGTTTATTTGATCAAATAAACAAAGCACTGTGCGGGTTGCAACGAGGCATATTTTGTCTTGGATATTTTACAAGAATAATTATGCACAGAATAAGTGAAAGTTACCTATTTTGATTTTTTTTATTTATGCAAACTGTAAACTAGGTTATAGCCAAAATATACACCTCGTAAATCAAATGTCAAAATTTATATGGAAAATTAAATACACATTGCTTAAATAGCCTTAATATTTACATATTTTTTATGTAAATACTTTTTTTTTTACATTTTGCACTACCTTACCATTTACGAAACTGAAAAGCCATCTACCCGCCGGAGTAAAAACTAATTTCTGGATCCATAAATAAAACCTCTATGGAAACCTAAATCAAATGTTGTTTTTGTATTTTTGTGTTAAAAGATAACCCCAACCCATACCAATAGATAAACACTGCTTATACCGATACTGAAATCAATCGACGGTGAAATCGATTTCAGTGCGTTCAATCAATCACAGCATATAATTTGGCTCGTGCATGACCAGCAAAGTTTGAAAAATCAGTTAATAAATGCTCCACTGTAGCAATCGTTCACTGGTTAATATAAAAAATAAAATCCAAAATGATGTAATATTCTTGAATTTTTTTTATTTATCGTTTAAAGAAAACAATGTTGAATCATAATTTTTTTTAAACAAATTTTAAATCATTCTGTATTCGTGGATGCAAACTACAAAAAAAAAAATGGTCCATTACTCTAATAAATGTTGGCTTATTATGTTAGTATTGAAATACTTAAGCTATATGACTTGGATAGATTGAGCTTAAAATACAAGTTCGATTCCCTCTCGACTCACCGTCTCCAACAAATATGATACACAGATTGATTTTGATTAAAATTTATAAGAACTGCTGGGATCGGAATGAATGACTGCGAGTTTAAATAAGTTCATACTCAATAATTACACATAATATTCAAAGGGAATTTGAATCAAACAAAAGATTTTAATGTTATAACTTACAAAACTAAGCATTTTTTGTGTACATATGACTGATTTTGTTTTAATCAAATAACTCAGTTAATTTTAAATTTAACACAAAAGAAAAAAAGGCTCTTGGCACTGACCACTTTATAACAAAAATAAAATAGAAACCCTTTGTCAGTAATATTTTCCAAAACTGTCATCCACTTCTTCATAATTCGTTTATCACAAAAATGATGCAGGTTTAAATAAAAATGTTATGTAGGTATTATGAACAGCGATATCAAACGAAAAAGTAATTATGTATGTACGAAAAAAAAAACAATTAAGATTACAGATACCTATATGAATAGTTTAGATGAGCAAATGAGCTATTCAATAATAATGTAGAAACCTATGTGTAAAAAATAAGAGAAAAGAAACTAAACAAAACTGCAATTCTTTGACAAAAACGCATGAATCACACTATCTTTCAAATTGCATTATTATTCGATTTGGATTTGTTTCACTATATTTTTTTTGTTGTTTTAACACCATGCGAATCACCACATCTGACCGTCATCGTCAGGTAGTTTAATTTTTATCTAAAAAAACTGGTTATATAACTTGCAGTTTCTTATTATTGTATCTACTTGTTTTCCTCTCTTTCAAGATGTTTAGAGTAATGTTTATAGAGAACAGATAACACATATGAATGTATGTACATAGTTTTAAATTAAATAAGTAAAAATGTAATCATAGAAGAAAAAAATAAAGTTAAAATGCAGGAAGATACCAACAACAGGTAAAACCAAAATCTCATTTTCAACAAAGAAAAGAAGGACAAAAAAATATAAGCAAAGAAAAATCAACTGATTTTTTGTTTCCTTTTTGAGGCGATTGTCAATAACACTAATAGGTAAAGCTAGTAGCTAGTTGGAGAGAAAAAATGTGGCAATTGGTGGCGCGTTCGAAATCGGTGGCGGATGAACTCGATTCGGAAACAATGACGAGTGGCTCCGTTTGTATTGTCACCACAAATGTTTGTAGGTTATACGGTAGATGAATTTGTCGAATTATCATACAGTGGGAAGATTGACAGTAAATTTTAAAATAAATCAACTAATAGTGTCAAGAACATAAATTCAACAAAGAAATCGTGTGAGATTTCGAGGGACAGCCGACATGTTCCTTCCAATTTCACACGATTCCATTCCATTCAGCACTGGAAAAATCGAGCAGTTATTGTAGCAAACAGCTTAACTTAACCTGGGGTCTAGCATATAACTTTGATACAATCGAGTTCATTGGTACAATCGAGGATAGGCAGTTCCTAATTTAACTCGGTCAACTGTTTTCGATTCAATTTAACAAAACTAGGAACTGCATATGCTCGATTGTATCGACTAAACTCGATTGAATCAAATTACATGCTTGCACCCCTGATTTAGCGTGCATTAATTCATTAAGAATAAAATAAAATCCTTAAAAAAACTTGTGCACCACAACAAAACTTGTTTTGTAGTAAAAATAAATTAAAACTGTACAAGTTTTAAAGGTAAACTAACACATTTACGCCCATATTATTCACTCGATACATCCAGATTGAAACTTAAATCCGGATGTATTTACATTGAATTTGTATATATTTTACATCTGGATTAAAATTTTAATCTGGATGTATCGAGTGAATAATATGGGCGTTAGTGAGTTAAGTCCGGATTTAAATAGTTAGTTTGTTAGCTCGATGCGCACGAATTCTATTAGGTACCTACCTATACCTATTCATAGTTAATTATTTTTAATTTCGCTTTAAGTCAGCACTGAAAAACTGGGTCTTGGTTGCCCGATATTTTTTAATCAATAATTATTCTTACCGCCATATTATTCACTCCATTAATCCAGTTTAAAACTTAAATGTAAATTGATATAAATCGAATGTAAATTCATCCGGATTAAAATTTTAAAATGAATAACCTAATCGAGTGAATAATATGGTGGTAAACAAATATAAATTTTTTTTAAACGGATACCGACCAGCACTCAAAAAATCATCATCAAATTAGATAATCACCTAAACTATTTTTTAAGGTACATCATCTATGCATGCTCTGTTTTAAATAAAAACTGTTTATTAATTTCAAAAATCTTGTTTAAGTTGTACCTAATTGTTATAGAAAATCTTAAAAATTTGACTAAAGAACTTTTATTTAGTTAGTTAGTTAGAATTTTATTTAGCTTTAAATTTGTTATTTACAAGATATTATACCTACCTACAGTATGTACTTATTAATAAATTGTTTTTAACAAAATGTATAATTGAGAATGTGTTTTTTTATAATTTCACCATCCAGTATGCCTGTTGAATACAAACATTTTTATGCCCATCTTCATTTTCAGATTTCTGTCATTTTGTTGGGTTTTCCAAAGCCTATACCTACTGTTCCAGTAGATGTACATATTTAGGTATGTACCTATGTAGATAAATTAAACTTTGTCACTGACAAGACTAGGTTAAAACCCCAATCCAAAATAGTAGGTTATCAGTTTTTCAACACATCAACCTGTTTCTTTATATACAGTAACAATGTGTAGGTAGGGGCATTCTACTAACCACAAAGAGCTTTAATTATAAACAATAACTCCCGAAAGTTCTAAAACCGAATTTCATAACTAGGAAAGATGTTGCCCAATAAAAACAATTCTATATAGGAATGTTGGTACCTACCTAGGTATTTATGAAATGTTAGAAATTTAGGGAAGTTTTAAAAATATGCCCCACTGTATATTTTCAGCGTATTATTTTATCGTTCAAGCAGAGATCGAATAGCTATCAATAAGCTACTAATGAACAGAATCGAGTTAAGGCAACGTAACTGGTTGCCACCCTGTTTGGGGTCTACTGGCCGATGCTACTGCAGCCGTTCTAAAGTGTATTTCACGTTGCAATTTTTCACCGTCATCGTCAAGGTCATTTATGGTAGTGTCACGAATCACGAGCCACTATTCCCACAAATTTTTTGTTCTTGTATTTTCAATCGCTACTGCACTTACCGTGAATAATAAGGAGTGAAATTAGAATAGAAGCAACAAGAAAAATAACACACCCAACCGCAGCCCCCTTGACATTTTCATTTTCGCTTAACAAAGAATGACGTATATATAGGTATCTACTTAGTATATATTTTTTTTTTATTTGTTCAAAGAAAATGAATGAAAAAATTGGGAAGCAATGCAAAATGACAACGAATGCGGAGACAAAAAAAAACCAATAGGTACCAAAATGAATTACATTTATAACAAAAGAAATTAAGTCATTTTTTCAACCGACTGTAATTGGCGAATTATGAAGACAACAAAGCTAACTTCGCCATAAGAAGACATTTTAAACTTTTTTTTTTGGACAGAGAAATATATAGAAATCCAACTTTTTTTTGTGAATTGGAAAACAGTTACACTTGAATTAAACTCCAATGCAAAATAAGTAAAAGCACTACCAATTGCTACAAAAAAATGAAAAATAACTCGGAACAACTTTCTTCGACACGATTTTTTTCCAATTAGCATTTCAGTGGTTAGGATTTAAAAAAAATAATAATTATTATGAAATGAAGATGACAACAAAATTACCATGCACACTTATTTGCTTAAAATTATTTACTTTTTCTGGTGTAAAAAAAATAACAAACAAAAAACCGAGAGATTTGACCAATTTCGCGTCGAATAAGTGCAAGTGCAGTAATTTAAATCAGCAGCAACTTGTATGTCAAAAAAATGTAAGAAATTTGTTTCTCCTTTTCTTTTTTTTTCGTGAGACAAAATGGGGAAAAGATGAAACAGAAAATACATTTACAACTATTTTTTTGCACTTACACATGCAGAAATATTGATGGTATTGATATGAGGATTATCTATAGCTACAATTTTAATTTGTATGTGACATGCGCATAAAACCCTAGCGCGAAAAATTTACTGAAATAAAAGTTTGTGCTAGAGTGAGATAAAGATAATAGAACAAGAAAATGAGAGTATAATGGGTGAATTTCCAAATAATAAGTCAGGGATGGCAGCTTGTGCTTAAAATGATGAACACTCTTCAGACATTACATTTTCTTTCCTCTTTCTCATCGAACGAATAGGTAGGTAATTTATTTTAGTTCCAATTTTAAAATACGCATTGGCGTATTTAATTTAATCTTGCCGGCTATTCTTGATCACAAAGCAAAAATAAAAATCAATAATAAAAATTGTTTTTATTCGTTTCGTAAAGACTAAAACAGCCTAAACTGCAGTGGAAAAATAAGTTTTCTTAATTTTCAATTTTCCCAAAAAAATGAAATAAACCATTTAGTTTTTGGAATTCGACTAGGTAGGTACCTACTATCAAAAACAAAAGTAATGATTAAAAATAATTTTTAGAACAAATAATTTTGTAGCGAGTAATGTAGCAATATAATTTTGCACTCACTAAGTTCATAAATGGGGTTTCTAATAGTAAATTCAATTTCAATCTAAAAAGTTATTTTCAGATGTTTTTTTGCAATCCCGGGGGCATTTTGTTGCAAAAAACGACAACGGGGATTAGCGACGCAATCACAAAACTATGGAGTTTTCATACGAACCATCGATAACATGTATGTAATTCATGCCGGTAACAGTTTTTCTGTGCGCTTAAGTTAAGCCCCGAGAATTCTCTGGGATTAGCTAAGCCCGCAGGGGATTAGTTGTGTTGTATTTTACATGTACATTGTTTAGCACCGACGTCGTTTTTTCCATCCAATTCCCCTGGGCTTGCAAAAAAACACGCCTTTCGCGGCGAATATAATACGATTTCAAATTCTTTTTTTGTCATTGTATTCGCGTAGGTATTCTGTCAATACTTCAAAAAAACCTTCATCCATTGATTCACTTTTAGAAGGATTGGCGATACCTTTTTTCGTTATTATTAGCAATTTTTTTAGTTCTAAACACAATTTTCAAAACCCAATAAAATTATGCAAACAATAAAGGATCCCCCACACCAACGCAACAACACGTTATTGTTGTTTTCGTCGTCGCCGCGACAGATTCGCGTTGGTGTGGGGAATCCTTAACTCTGGCAAAAAAAATTACGATTTTAAAAAATAACAAAAAATATTGGTTTCTTATCAGATACAAATCAAAAATAAATTGCTTTAGTTTATAAATGGAAAATATAAATATACTGGTGTCGAGTAAAAAAATTAGCATTGAAAAAATAACAAAATACATCTACCAATTACCATCCCTGGTTTTCATTCAAATACCGTACATTTTGTTTTCTCAAGGCAAACCAAAATTTGCTACCAAAAATACTACATCTACAAAAAAAAATAGAAAGTAGGTTGACTGACAGCGGAAATCTGCTAGAAAATATATTGTTGATGTTCAGGAAAACCGTTGGGCCGCTGGGGAATCGATAAATGCTCCAAACTTGTATTTTGAGTCCGCCATGAAAGATGAAATCAAAACTCTCCCCCAATACCAAACACACTCAAAAATTCAACCCCATACGAACACAATTTAGTAAGCGATTAAAATATGCGTGTATTTTGTACATCCTCCTTCCTCTACCTCAAAAAAAAAACACAAATCACTTACACAAAACACACACGTGCACAAAACCTAACTCAATTTTTGTGCGTTTGGATACAAAACACATACCCCTTAATTTTAAGCATACAAGAATGCGAGTGTGACGTTTTTAACATGCCGAACGTATCCAACAAAGAATGCTGATTTGATTTACATGAAAGGCAAGATGAATAGGAGTGAACGAAACAGGCAATGGATGCAAGCAATCCAATAATTTACGAGAAAAGAACCGACATTTTTACTCCCATAAATGAGCTGAGAATTTTTACTTTTTTCCTTTTAAAATCACTTCACTCGTTAAATACATATTTGACATGATACAAAATCGAAGCATAAAATACTTGACAACGAGAAATTCAAGTGATCAACTCCAAAATCCAACCAATTACACAATTATCACCAAATTAATTTATTTATTTCAAATAAAAAAGTACAGTTGACTAGTGATATAGTAGGTACAATAACCTTGTAGTAGTAGTGTGTAGGTAGGGAAAAAAATCAACGTATACTAGGTGCACTGATTGCGCCATTTCTGGCTGAAAAATTATTTTCATTTCGATTTTAAAGCAACAAATCACGTCATTATTCCATTCAATATAACATTTATTTGCACTATTATAGATTATATACACTTTTCAACATATATTTTGCAAAATATTTACCTTTTAAACCAAAAAAATAGTAATTTTCCCGCGATTCAATTCACTGTAATCGCGACTTATAAACATGGCAGTCGAAAAGTGAGATAGTTGGTTTCTTTCTATGGCGGTGGAGATATTTCTTTATTTCGTTTCAACAAAATACGGAGTGAGATAGCGAACTGCTAGAAAAATTGGTTTTTGATTCAATGGTGCTGCCAGGTTTCTCATTTGTGGGGTATTGTTAAATTAATGGACGGTTGTACAGCGGATCATACAAAATCATTCATTTTCAAATTCTTTTTAAAACTGCTACATCGCTGTCTGACTGCATGCTACTTGCCTAAAAACATGTAGCTAGGCACTTGGAATTTTTCAGCAGCATTGTAAAAACTCCTTTAAACTCTCGGTAACAGTTTTTGTTTATAACTATTTATTAATAACTCTTCTTTTACTTAAAATGTGTTTTTATTATTTAATTAATTATCAGTAATGAACGACCAAAGCATTTACTTCTGCTTAACTCGGCAGTCGACACAAGAATGAAGCAACGCTTCCATCGGTCACTTTCGTTATACTGTCCTCTCGCTCGACCATCCTGACTTCATCGTCGTCCTCGTCGAAATCTAGATCTAGGTCAATCCAGGGTTTCATTCTATCTGCTGACCAAATTGCTGAGTACGGCTTCTGTGTTCTTGAAGCAAACGGCATATCCGCCACCTGATATCGGTCGTGAGGTAACACTGCAGTTACACGATAAGGTCCTCGGTATCTGACTTCGAGTTTTCGTGATGTTCCGGTGGCCGCAATACCATCGTTTATAGACATCACTAAATCTCCTACTTTATAACTTTTTGCCTTTCGATGTCTCTGATTATGGCGTTGTTTTTGGGACTCCTGCTTTTTCTCGGTGGATTCGGCTCCTTCCTTACGAATGTGTTCAAGACTGGTTCTAGTTTGGTTCAGATCCACGCATTCAGCTAAAGCATCTCCTAGTGGATCTCGAGGTATGTACCCCATCAGCAGCTGATGAGCTGTTTTACCGGTGGTTTCGTTATGGGTATTGTTAATTCCCCATTGAACGAGTTTTATTTTCTGGTCCCATTTGGTTTCTTCTTCTACAGAGGCCAAGAGCGCATTTAGGATCGTGCGGTTATAACGCTCAACTTGCCCGTTTGCTCTAGGGGTCTTCGTCGCATTTAACACATGTTGAATTGAGTGATTTTTCAAGAACTCTTCGAACGCATGCGAAGTGAAGGCGGTTCCCCGATCCGATATGATTCGGCGAGGCGTACCAAACATGAAAAATATATCAGTAAGGAAGTTAAGTACTGGTTTAGTCTGAGTGCTAGGGAGAGCTTTCATGAGAACGTATTTGGTAAATGCATCTACGAGTACGATCAGGTATAAGTTTCCTTTTGTTGACTTCAGGAAAGGTCCCAGATGATCAATGTGCAAGGTGTCGAATGGCACGGTGCCCTTTTCAATCGTAAACAATTCTCCTCGGGGTTGTACTTCTTTTTTATTGTAAGCGCATTCAACACATGCTTTAAGATATTTTTTTACGAATTGGGTCATTCTGGGGAACCAATACCGAGCCCGTAGATGAATGATAGTCTTTTTTTCTGAAAAATGTCCCATCAAGTCATGGCTGTTTCGCAGAACTCTATTTCTCACTCCTTTCGGCACGAAAAGTCTGAGCTCACCATCCACTCTCCGGTAAAGTCTACCGTATTGTAGGGAATAATCTTTGTGTATTTGTTTCTCGGATTCGTTGGTCGGCGAACTTTGTAGAACTTTCGTGATCTCAGAAACTTCATTGTCTTGGAGCTGAAGCGAGTATACCCAGTCAGTTTCCTCAATGTTTACTTTTAATATTCTCATATCTACCACTTCAGGAGACTTTGGCGGTTCGCACGGGTATCTTGAAAGCGTATCCACGTGAGCCATCTGTTTACCTGATCTATGGGCGACTTCATAATCGTACTCCTGCATTCGCAGCCACCATCGAGCTATTCTGGAAATCATTTCCTTCTTTTTCATAGTAGTTTTCAAGGCTTCGCAATCGGTGACGATTAAAAAATGTTTTCCGAGTAGGTACTGTCGGAATCGATCAGTTGCTTCAACTAGAGCAAGAGCCTCCAACTCATAACTATGGTACTTTGATTCCTCCTTGGTAGTTTTTCGGCTGAAATAAGCAACTGGGTGTAGGTTTCCGTTTTCCTTCTGCAACAATACTCCAGCAAGGCCCTTGGAACTGGCATCGGTGTGTAATTCATGTTCCGCGTTTGGATCATACAGGGCGAGTACTGGTTTGCTTACCAATAACTCCTTTAATCTTTCAAATGCAATTTGTTCTTTAGCCCCCCATACAAATTCCTGATTTTTCTTAGTCAAATCGGTGAGCGGTGATGCAATCAGTGCATATTCTTTGTTGATGAACTTTCTAAAAAAACTTGTGAGTCCTACAAATTGTCTCACCTGGTGTTCATTCGTGGGTTTCTCGAATTCTTGTACGGCAAGGGTTTTGGACTTTCCGGGTTGTAATTTGCCATCCTTTACGATGTGCCCCAAAAACTCGATCTCTTTTTTAAAGAACTCACACTTCTTCAAGTTCAGTGTCATATTTGCTTCATTTAAAATTGTCAGGAATTTTTCCAGCTTTCTCATTCCGTCCTCAAGTGACTTTACCGGTATAACAAAATCGTCCATATAACTTACAATTGGCTCAGGTAACATTTTTTGTTTGATTATTTTCATCACCTTTTTAAAGTAAGCTGGGGCGTTAACGAGTCCGAATGGCATAACTTTAAATTTGAACAGCCCATCTGGAGTAATAAAAGCGGTGTACGGTATATGCTCTTTTCGGATGGGAATCTGATAATACCCCGATGCCAGATCAAGTACAATAAAATAGTCGTAACCTACCAACTTATTGAGTTCCTCGTCGATTAATGGCGCTGGAAAATTAACTTTTTTTGTGATCATATTCAGCCGTCGATAGTCTACGCACATCCGGTCTTCGCCATTCTTCTTTTTGACGAGTACCACTGGTGCTGCAAACTCGGACTTAGATTCCTGTATTATGTCGCTGCTCAATAAATTATTTATCATAGATGTAATTACTTCTCTTTTTGCGTAAGGAACCTTGTATGGATGTTGTGATATGGGACCAGTCTTGTTTAGCTCTATATCCATTTCGATTAAGCTCGTCCGTCCTAGTTCCTTTTGTTCCATAGAGACGCATTTGCGGAACTTTTTAAACAGAGTAACCAGCCTCCTTGAATCAAACCCTTCGTCGACCTGAAGGTCAAATGCGGTGATTTCGGAATAATCATAATTGGTACATCGTTTGAAGATTAAAACATCTCCTTCTTTAGACACAACGCAGGTTGGGTCATTTAGCACATCTTTCCCAATCAATATTTTTGATAAAACCTCTACTCGATTCACCCAGCTTTCCGCCGACATTGATGAAATATCCCCTGGTGAAAATATGGGTATTACATCCGCAATCTCCTTGATGCTGCAGTTGATCTTTGGACTACGTAATGCCGCTGAAGTTGTTGTAACGGTCCCTCCCAGTCGTTTCAATTTGTCAGCGATTTCTCTTTCTTTCCGTAAAAGATTTCTTTCGTTTTCCAAAAGGTTCTTTTCACGCCTTATTATATCCCATTCCCATTCTCGTAAAATTTGATCGTTCACTGTTCCTGACTCAGACAGAGTTAGTGCATCAGGGTCGCTCTCGTCGGTACATCTTGCTTCAGACATTACCTCATTCGTACCACTCTGCTGTTTTGATGCTGGGTCGCTGGTCTTTCTGTCATATTGTGTTAGAATTCTGCTGATCAGAACTCTTTTGGTTCCTTTAATTGGAAGTCCTCTTTTCCTCAACTCACTCTGGAGTTGTTTAAGGTTGAGTTCATCCATTTAAACCTACAATAAATTTAAATATCTCAGTAAAGTAAATAAAAAGTTGTTTGTTTTAACAAGTCCTTAAACTCAACCGGCAAAAGAAATTGCAACGACTAATATAATTTCTACCAAAGCGTAGACTAGGTACTATAGCAAAATATATCTTTACCCAATGTAACCTTCGGCGCTATTTATCAAAAAAAAACCTCTTTACCGAAGTATTTAAAATAACATTCAAACTTTTAGACGCTACCATCTACCAAATCAGATAGAATTCAATTATCTCTGTAATAATTATCTTTTTAATAAATGATCAGATGCAACTTGTTGTACCACCCCGATAGCTTATCGCGATCTCTTTTTGCACCGGGTGGCGTAAGCGGACAATTTTTATTTGTCCCAGTCTACAAACTTTATTTTATGAGCTTTTTAAAGTTACATTACCCCTTCGTGCACCGAAAACATAACAACCTTACGCTCATCCATCATAATCATCCTTTCTCTTTCCATATTTTAAAACATTTCTGTTTCCTTCATCACCGACTTCTTTCGCGGGAGTGTGCATATGCTCGGGACTAATATTTTTTGTAAACCGAAAAAATACCGTCTCCCCCATGCACACTACCCCTTTTTAATTATTTTCTTCACTCTATCTCTTTACTCCAACAAGTTGCATTTCCATGTGTATGTGTTGTCAGAGTGTCATGGTAGCGTCTACCGACATTCCGTTACCTTTCTTAACGGATTCAATTACTGATTCAAATTATTGAACAAATCTCAAGGCATCTATTGTTTTGTATACCAAAATCGTAGTGCCAGGGATTCTACTGAATGTCCATCACTCAACACTTTATTTATTTCTAACTTGACTAATATAGTTTAATACAATATATATAATTTCTTGTCACTGAAATCACTATTATTGAATAATACCATTTACTTAACTCCGTAGGCACGTTATTGGTCCTTGATCCCACTTCTGATTCTTTAAACTCTCGGTAACAGTTTTTGTTTATAACTATTTATTAATAACTCTTCTTTTACTTAAAATGTGTTTTTATTATTTAATTAATTATCAGTAATGAACGACCAAAGCATTTACTTCTGCTTAACTCGGCAGTCGACACAAGAATGAAGCAACGCTTCCATCGGTCACTTTCGTTATACTGTCCTCTCGCTGTATGGTGGTCCTTTTCTTTCTTTTGGTGTCGTTACACTCCGAACTTTTAACATTAGAAATGTTTAAGCGGAGGCATACCTACTAACAATGTGAAAAAATCAACAGAATTTCAAAAAAGTGTAACGCCGAGTTGAGAAAGAGGGCGAAACGTCAGGGGAATAGACAAAATTGCGTGCATGCTATGTTCTATCTGAGGAAACAGAATACGAAGAAGATGATAAAAGGGACACCAAAAAAAGGAGAATTGTTCGTAGGCAAGGATGGCCACTACATTTTTCACATTTGCTACGTAGTTTATGTAGTTAATGAAACAAATTGTAGCAAACTTAGTTTCAAATATCAAATGATCTGTCAGTTGCAATGTAACTTTGAAGCTTGAATTTTGAGTTAAAATGTTCAAATTTTTATTGAAATTTTATTATTTTTCTAAATTTACTTTGTATGTATATAAAAACGTAACAATTTGTAGAAAATAAGACGTAGTTTACACTGATCTCTATATACACTGGATAGTGTATTCATACAAAATTTTTGAGGCAAAAATATAGTCGTGGCCGGTACCCTCATATAACAGTATAACAGCGGCGCCAGCGGAATGGACGCTACTGGACCTGCATTTTCTTATATTTTTTTCAATATTTACAGCCGCAATGTTTGTTGACATCAACTGATATCAAATAAATGCTCAATTTCGGCAAATATCTTCAATCACTTTCTTCGTTTGTATAGAGCGAGATATGAGGTCGTGGCCGGTACCATTTAAAAAACTTGCCTCACAAAAACTGTTATACACTATAGGCTATTCACTATCCAGTGTATTATAGAGATCAGTGGTAGTTTATTAAATTAACTATGCGTAGTTAATGATGTAGAAAATGTAGTGTAGTAATGTAATTCGGCCAACCCTGTTCGTAGGCTTTCAAGATTTGCATGTGAAGAAGAGCAAATTTAAAAAAGAATTTATTCAAAGTTTTAAAATACATAAATGCTTTTTTCAATTCTAATGTACCTCAACTATGCTGGAATGGCAAATCGGGAAAATTGTTTTCATAATTCATTCCATATTCATTGTTCAGGGTCAACTTAAATATTCAAGCCATACCATGTTAGGTTTGTTTTATATAGTATAATATAATACCTACCTGGCGATTGAACATTCGCGAAGGTGCCTAAGCAGTATAAAGGATCCAATATATGATTTAAAATCCTTTGAACCCGCGAAGCTGGGCACTCAACGTATTTTTTTATGTGAAAACTATTGAGAATAGTCCATAAATCAAAATGGGAAACATACCTACCTACGTATGTTTCTGATGAAATATTTGGCATTATGGTTTTTTTTTTTTGTTCGAGTTTGTTGATCTGTCTTATTTTCATTTGCATAACGATGTATTCAAATACAAATTATTATCAAGATAAAAGGACATTGCAGATTGCAGAATAGTTTGTTTGTATTTCATTAGAAATTTAGAATGTTAAACAATGCATATAAGTCGCGCGATGTTTTTTACTTTATTCACTACCTACTTGCACATCTTTTTTTAGATTTTCTCTTGGGGATATTTTGTTTACTAACTCCCATATTATTCAGTCGATTAATGCAAATTAAAACTTAAATCCGGGTGTAAATTATATAAATTCAATGTAAATATACCCGACTTTAAGTTTTATTCTTGATATAGCGAGAGAATAATATGGCGGTAAGTTTCAGTTGGGGGATTTTGTTTTTGGGCAAACAACACTAACCCAAACAACACATTTCAAAATTTTACCAATGTTGTTGAAAAAGATTTTACAGGAAAATTCTAGAATTTCCACATTTCTAAATCAGTTTTCTCTCAATTCTAGAATTTCCACATTTCTAAATCAGTTTTCTCTCATTCCTACTGTTGTGACTCTATCTATTTTATTATCATGATATGATCCGAAAATGGTGATTATAAAATGTGTTTACATAATATAAGAAACTGCAATTTTGATGATAATTTCGGAAAATATTCATCAAGTGAAAACATAATTGTGCATGACATAAGTTTTAATTTTGACGAAAGTTTCGAGCTTTTCTCTAAAACAGTAGTTTATTTTTGAATTATAAGAAAAAGTCATACATTCGTATAAGTACAATATAATGTGTATTATACATAATGTTGGCATATTCGCGGACAACTAATTAAAATAAATTTTAAAATGTTATACCTAAAGCAAATCAACATTGGACTAAATTAGTAAATTACAGTTTTATTAACGTATCATAAAGATATAAATCGATTTTAATTATAAACTTTCTGAAACCTGGGAGTAAGTCGATATGATTCTATTAAAAACAGTATTCCTCCATGAGGTTCTATTTAAAGTGAGTTTTGTTATTGAATTTAAATATAAGAGCACAATTTGTTCTGATCGAGTCCCGTGGTTGAGTTTGTGATTTAAGAACGTTTTTTAGATTAGAACTCATACTCAAAATTGGGAAACGTACGTACGTTAATGTTTTATAGTCTTCTATTTTTAACGCATAAGCACCCACTACATGTCCAATCGTTTTTGAAATGATAAACTTTTTTGTAAAATTAGCTAGGATAGTAAAGTATATACCTATAATTTAATATTGTTTAAACTAGTAACAAATTACTTTATTTAAAACATTCATTCATTTTTCATCTTTCTTATACGTTAACACAACACCGGTGATAAGGGCGACCACGGTAAATGCCTGGGCACCAATTCGAGTTCTCATCATTAATTGCGACATCTTTCTATTGCCGGTTCGAAAGTTATAAAGGCCAAAGCCTAGTGCTCCAGCAGTTGCTAGACATCCTAGAATGATCGATATACAAAATTGGTATAATAAAACGTATTAAGCTTATGTAATAATCTTTGCAGTAGGTATCTATTTAATACTAACCAATTGGAACAACTGGATTTGATTTGATTTTACGAATCATTTTTTCTCTTGTTGTTTCCGGACGCGATGCCTCAAAATCTTTCCGCATTTGAATCCAATCTAAATCGGCTTCGGACAAAACTACTTCTTCCACCTGTCCCATTTCGCTGAATATCAATTAGGAGTTTATATTAACTTTTATTTAATGTTTTTAAACTTTGTTTAGTGCAATAATGAAAAACAAAAATTAAAATATTTTATTCGGTCGGCAATCAGTTGGCAGAAATGTCAAAACAATTTCACAATTTTAAAAGACATGTTCATTTAATTGAAAATTTACAACACTTTAGGATTCGGAGAAGAATTGGCGCGTTCAGATTGTTGCGATCTCCAAGATCTCATTTTCCTGAACAAGTCTGTTCGAGAACTTCCAACTACTTTCAGTTTTTAGGTGAGAAGAAGACGAAGTAAAGAGGAGTAAACCAAATCTCCATAGTGCCTGTTTACATCAGAGATTATGAATTATAAAGATTGGAATCCTCGGCTGTCATTCTGGTTTGCCTGGAAGCTAAACAAAATGGTGGATGGTGGTGCATTCATATTTTTACACTAGTGTTCTTGTTTTAACCACACTAGGGGTATTCCCGATCCGATGCAACCTTGGCTTGTATCATTGCAAAAGTTGAAAATGTTTCTTTTTTACAATGGGGTTAGGGTATAGTAATTTTACACTTCTGCATTTTTGCAATGATACAAGACCAGTTGCATCGAATCGGGAATACCCCTATTGTAAAAAAAAAACTTTGCACTTTTGCAATGATGCAAGCCCAGTTTGCATCGGATCGGGAATACCCCTACTATTGCAAAAATATGAATTCACCACTGCATAAATTCGCCGGCTGAATGCTTAAATGCCCCACAGACCACTTTTTCGGGAAACTGAGTTAAAGATGCAGTTATACTAATTCCTATGTTCTCTTTCGTTTGGTGCTATTCCCGTTGCTCTATCTCTGTTATTAATAAAGTTACAGAAACCAGTTTTGCTCCATAGACCACATATTTTCGGTTCTGTTCGTGCTTATTTGCCGCATATCCAAAATTTGTACGAGGTGGGGCAGTTTTTCTACTAAAGTTTTAAAAACAGACGCTTAATGCTTAAATTCCTCATTGCAATGGGCAATGGATATAGATCAAACATCACTCAAATATATTTTCAATGCTTAATTGCCCCATATCCACATGAGATGGCATATAGAGCATGTAACCTCTCACAATCTATTGAAACCAATTGACATTTTTCCTGCTTATGTGCCCTATATCCATGGACAAAAGTGCAATCAGCTGGAAAAGTATAAATAGAAGTAACATTTTCGAGATCACTTCAGTTGATGTCGTGCTCTCGTGCAGTGGAGGTCGGAGGTGAACAAATTAAAAAAAAATATGGATGATAATGAAATAAAGGTAATGCTGTGTTTATAAGGATAATTTCTCAAAAAAGGCCATAATATTTTTTTTTTTTAATATTTAAAATAAAATAAAAACGAGGTAAAAATAAGGGGAAAAAATATTTTTAATAAGACTATTTCTATATCTTCAGGTTCACAAACTATATAAATGCATTTAGAGTATTCTGAATAAGGTTTTTACCGATAATATTCAAGCATTTTTTTTTTGTTTTTACTAAAATGGATAAAAACAAAAAAGGTAAAAACCAAAAATAATTAATTTGAAAAACTGTGAAAAAATACTAAAACTTAATCCTATGAATGCTGAAGTATTTTTTAAACCAATTCCGAATAAAATTGAATGTATTTTTCTAGGAAATTTTAAGAACCAAAGTTCAAGTTGGGTATTTTTAATTGTAAAGTGTGAAAATACTTTGTCATTTTTCATACTTTTTTTATCGACTTAAAATTAAGCCAATGTAATATAGGGAAGGGCTAAGCCATTATATTAATATTCCTTTTTGTTTTATATTTTTATCACTACAAATAGATTTTAAAAAATTAGAAGTGCTAGAAATTTTATATTTTATTATTATATTTGCTATCGTTGAATTCCCAATGTTAAAAGCATAAAGGTTCTATATCCATAGGAAATTTGTAGTTTGGTTTTCATAGATTTAACATTCGTATGGAAAGGGTTCTATATCCATTTTTGACTTTTTCTAAACTTTTATTTTTTTTTAAATAACCATAAATGTTTTTAACCCTAGGACTTCAAATTTAAAAAAAGAAGTATTCCATTCATGTATATAAAAATTCAAAGGTCGAAATTTTCAAATGCAAAATTACGAAATTATGTTTCAAACCTTAAAATTCGTTTTCTGAGGAATAATTTTTTTGTATATGGGGCATTTAAGCATTCAGCCGGCGAATTGTTGTTTCAATTCACATCTATTCATCGACACGAGATAAAATTACAAAAACAACAATAGGGGTATTCCCGATCCAATGCAACTGGTCTTGTATCATTGCAAAAATGCAAAAGTGTAAAATTGCTATACCCTAACCCCATTGTAAAAAAAAATTTTTGCACTTTTGCAATGATGCAAGACCAGTTTGCATTGGATCGGGAATACCCCTAATGTAAACAAATGGGTTTTGGGGGTTGGAATGTACGAAAGATTCCAATCTTTAATTCATAATCTCTGGTTTACATAGGCATTTTACTGAAGGGCGCATCCAGTGAGACAGGTAGATTTTATGTACGTAGAAACGAGAAGGATTTTGGGATGGAAATTACCCTTCTCGTTTCTACGCACACATAAATCTACCTGTCTTACTGGTTGCGCCTTTCAGTAAAAGGTCTGTGTAAACAGGCACATAGTCAACAAGTTGAGGAGTTTTTTTTTACATTAGGGGTATTCCCGATCCGATGCAAACTGGTCTTGCATCATTGCAAAAGTGCAAAGTTTTTTTTTTGCAATGGGGTTAGGGTATAGCAATTTTACACTTGCATGTTTGCAATGATACAAGACTAGATACAAGTTGCATCGGATCGGGAATACCCCTATTCTTCTCCACACACTAGTGTGTGTTCAACCAAGAAAGGAAATTACAGAAAATGTCTATGATTTTGTTTCTTCGTGTGAACTACGATGAAACTTTCGACTGGCAGTATATATTTTACATGGTATTTGCCTACGCATCGTCGCGTTGGAGTGGGTATACTCTCATATATATCACCCTGAGGCCTGGGGTGACATTCTTTATGGAGAAAGCGATCAAACGTTTTCGTTTGTGCGAAAGATTAACTTCAAATCTTTATGCAAGTCATTCGCACAAACGAAAACGTTTGATCGCTTTTTAGATACAGAATGTCACCCCTGTACATAAATTTTGACAGGCGAAAGTTTTGTCGTCGTTCCGAATGTTTGACGTGGGTTTAGGAAGTATAGACAACTTTCGGTTGTCAAATGTATTTTACATGTGATACGCTCAAACGAAATTTCGTGCAAATTTTGAATTTGTATGGGAAATGAGATAATTTGGAATCGAATTTGTAAATTTTCAACGAAATTACCTCATTTGTCCCACTGAAAACGTAGTACTGTGTAACATTATGACTTCATTAAATCGTTCCTAAATTCAGAATTTGGAAGACCTTATGGCCAGTTGTACAATAGTGGTTCAGCCTCGGTTCAAGATTTTAAGGGCCAGTTGTACAAATATTTGAACCGTGGTTCAGCAATTTTTATCCACCGGTTCCGGCGGATTAATTGAGTTTTAACAGTGTTTTACTCTTCAAGTGTGTGATAATAACCAATTACATACTTGAACCAGCGTTGAACCTTAGGGCCAGTTGTACAATAGTGGTTCAGCCTCGGTTCAAGATTTTAATTCACCGATTTCGGCGGATTAACTAAGGTTCAACGCTGGTTCAAGTATGTAATTGGTTATTATCACGCACTTGAACATTAAACCACTGTTGAAACTCAATTAATCCGCCGGAATCGGTGAACCGAGGCTGAACCACTATTGTACAACGATCTAACTCACCGATTTCGGTGGATTGACTAACGTTCACCGCTGGTTCAAGTACGTTATTGGTTATTATCACACACTTGAACAGTAGGGGTATTCCCGATCCGATGCAACTGGTCTTGTATCATTGCAAAAATGCAAAAATGTAAAATTTGTTGCGAGGCAAGAGGAGGTGAGGAGTTGGAAAGGAAGTAGGATAGGGAAAAAAGAAAGGTAGGAAATTAGGAAAAGGAAAGGTTAGGAAAAGGGAAGGAATGTCAAGTCCCGGGGACGCGGCCTGCTTGCATATGCACGGCGTCAGCTCGTCAGACGGGGGGGATCTTGTCCCCGGAAACATGACCTCGCCTGCAAACAAAAACACTTATCAGGCCGGAAGGAACTAGGGGAAAAAAAAGAAACGGACTAGTGTTGACCACGGACGGACTATTGCCACATCAGGGCACTGCAGTTGGTGTCGCAGTGAGGCCATTACCCACCCTACCATAGGAATCCTTGGCCATTTTTGGATTCCCCCAATATGGTGGATGATCGGTTTCAGATTATACCATCTTCACCGAAAACTCAGCCACCCTCAGCACCCCTGAAAATTTATCTTCAAAAGACCATGTTCCGATTATCGGAACAAGAAAACATAATCATCTCAACCATTAGGTGTCTTTCAAAATTTATTTAGCAAAAGTAACATTTGTGATTATGTATTCAAAATAAATAAATTAACAATTAAAATTAAACAATTAACCAAAAAAAGCAAACAAAACAAAAAAAATTGCGAATAAAAACCATTCCTGGCGGTGCCCAATAAAAAAAACAAACAAATTCGTACCCTTTATGGTATTACCTTCTAAAAAAAAGAATGCGCTATCTTGGCTTTTTTTTCTACCCCTAGAGAGCTCTTTAGAAGTAATCCCAAATACCCAAGAATCAACAAAAACAAAAAAAAACTACGAAACCCACGAGGACACTTTAGGAATTCGGTTCTTTGTCACTTACAGATATCCAATGAAAGGAAAATTTAAGAATTCAAAAAAATTAAAAATTTTAAAAAAAATATTAGATATTTTAACAACCAAAAACTTTGACACCTTTTAAATGTTTCAATATATAAGTATTTTTATAAAAGACAATCACAAACACATATATTTTTATACTATTATATTCTTTTTTTTTTTTTTTTCAAAATGGTAATTCTGTTAATTTGTTTTATTCCTTTTCTTATTACTTCTAGGACTCACTGACTTGATTTGTTCTGTTCGTGGACGTTCTAGGGCTTCTTATAGGTTCGGTTAAGGTGGCGGAGCTCTAATTGAGTTTCGGCTTCAAATCAGGCGCCTTAGCGGACAAGAGCGCTATCTGATGCTCACCAGAATTGGGCAAAGAATCTTGTTTTGCCAGTCCAGGAACAAACACCGTGTGCGGGATACTGGAGCACCTCAAATCAGGGTCAATATCACTACCAGAAAGATTCTGAGTTCAAGGATTCGAAACAGGAACAATCGATTTAATAAATGCGGCGGCCCGTATTGGAGCACTTATCATGGGCCGCCGAAACATTTACCACTTTGAATCGTTTTTCTTTCCCTTTTTTTTCAAGGTTGAATCGTAACTGAAGCTGATTTGGCACTATATAAACTTTGTATGGATTCCCAAAAATTCAAGAAGAATTTAATTAAGTCAATTTTGGCACTATATTTCCTTTTTTTTTCGGTTTGGTTAAGTTATTTTATAAATTTACTTTTATAAATTTTGTTGAGCGGAAGTGCATCAACCGATTCTTTTTAAATTCAACTTGAAATGACGTATACCAATCTCGTCGGCACCTACAAGTGGTCGAAGAACTTTTATACCCAATATATAACTTCCACAGAAGATCGCAGAAGAAAGAAAGAGACAGATCTTTACACGACTCAAAAAAACAAAGTATAAAATACACACCAAAAAAAACTAGGTCGGATGATTCTTCTCTAACTGGAAAACATCATCCGATCCACATCTCTGCATATAGATTATACATAATATAACAAAAACGATAAAAAAAAAATATTACATGTATCTGCATCCGATGGCTTAGTATGGGTGAGCAATGAATATTAAAAATGAAGTCTATGGCCTTCTCTTTTTTTTTTCTTTTCCGAATTTCGGCGGCGGATATGTTCACTAATAGTGGCCCACCAGTGAGAGCACCTAGCTATTCGTCACGAGGTGGGGGTGGTGGAAATTTTATTTTTTTGTGAAATTTAATCCAACAAATATTAATGTTAGTAAGTCAAATTTACTATTTAAATAGTTCTAAACTTCATTCCTTTCATTTCTGTCTCAGTATAACAGTTAACACCTACAAACAATTTTTGACAAAACTTTTAAACACGGGCGAGAAAAAAAAATTGAAACGATGGCAGAAACTCGTTAGACACGCAATTGACAACAATTAACCGTTCACGACACGAAAATAAATAAAAACGTATACCTTACACGACAAGAAAACGATGCGTGTAAACGTGAAGTAACGAGGACCGAACATGAACATAAATTACATAACTTAGAATTGTTTGAAGATTTAATAAGAAGCTAATCTTTCATTGAAAATTCGCGGAAAAAATGTAAAAAAAACTGTCAAAATTCATTTTTGGGCATAATGTTGGTATGGTAAGTATATTTAATAAAATTTGATGAAAATTCGTGAATTTTTCTACCACACTGAATATATTCACCACACAATAAAATTTTCACCACTTTCCTCCCTGTTCAAATGTGGTGTGGAACGAACCCTATTCATTACAAACTTCCAACCCTTCCAATACTTCCAACGAGTCTTTCATCTCTTTATAGATATTTTTTGGTTAGCTGACACTTCTCAAGCTCAACAACGAAACAACCGGCATTGGACACAATTGGTAAGTTTTATTTTTATTCTTTTCTTTTTATTTGGATATTTTGTTTTCTTTATTAAATTTATTTTGTCAAAAACTAATCTTAATATTATTCTTCCTCTTCTAGTATTTTCCTAATGTGGAACAAGGAGTTCCTTAATGGATTTTTGGATACAAAAGGTAAGATTCTATTCTTGGTGCAGTTTTTTTTTCTACTATAATTTTGTTTCTCCTAGCTCCAGTTCGCATGAATTCACCAGGCGTCCGCAACAAAATTTGTTGTTTATTAGGATATATTCCTAATAAATAACAAAAAGGAAACTTCGGCCGCCTGAAAAGCCTCGCAACTAAAGTGGGGAAAAACCCACGTTTAGCCGGGCAAGAATGTTGCATGGAAATTTTAGTTTTCTTTTGCATAAACCGACGCTAACTTCTAACAGTGCAAGTAAGTACCGTACCTCTATAACCTAGCATACCTACTCTTATCTAATTTTTTCTTTCTTGCAAATTTCAGAACATACATAATGGCTTCTAGGTCAATGACCTTCGACATCATTGGAATCTGCCGACCCTAACTGCCAACAATCAGCTGTGTTCCTGACCTACCACAATCAACTCATCGTGCAAAAATTCGCTGTTTTCTTCTATCTATGCGGTGAGTGATTTATATATAGTGAATAAATAGTGAAATTAAAGTGTAGAATTAAGGAAAGAAATCAACAAGTGTATAAAGAAAACAAGTGGTATACACAAATAAACAATACAAAAAAACAAATATTACAGTTTATTATTAAAACTAGTATCACAGTTAATTATTAATCTACTATTATTAAACTAATATCACAGTTTATTATTAATCTATTATCACAGTTTATACTTAATCTAATATCACAGTTTATACTTAATCTAATATCACAGTTTATACTTAATCTAAAATCACAGTCAAAAAAAAATAATTAAATATAAATAAAAATATAAAAAAGTAAATATCACAGATTGTTAAAAGTTAGTAAAGTTATCAGTCATATAAATAAATAAAGTTAATAAAATATCACAGCAAGCTAAGGGGTTAGTAACTTATCTCTAGAAATCACAGATGCTTGTTTATCACAGTTGGAAAAAAAGTTTAAGTGTTAATAAATAAGTAAAATTAAATTAAATAACTAACATTTAGTAACATTTAGTACAAAAAGGCATGCAATTAATAAAATATTTAATGAACTATATACAATTTATTTGTTTTTAATTCGAAAATTGTCAGGTACTCGGTGAATAGAATAGGGTGCTTCGATTTTCACTATTCTTTTATCATTTAAAAATTTTTTGAAGTTGTTTATCAAAAACTAGTGATTATTTATTCCAAACAATTTTTGGGTTGTGTATAAAATGTTTTGAAAACGGTTAGGTACTACGAGAAAATAAATTAACAAATAAAACGTGACCGTAATTAATTTAATAAATAACAGATAACGAATAACAAGAAAAACAACAATTAATAATAGCAATACGAAATAAATCGAATATCAGTATTTTGGTGAATAAATCATAGTTTTTATCGGTTGGCTCATTGTTTCAAATCTTTTGCGTGGAATATACCGATTCGTTTTCCATTAAGATTTTCTAGTTCATACATTTGGTTGCCGATTTGTTTGATTATTCGGCATTTGATATATTTCGGTGAAAGCTTTGCGGATAAACATTTTGACGAATCACTCAATACGAAATTTTTGCGATATACTTCTTGTCCGGGTAAATATCGAATACTTTTGGTACGGACATTATATATTTTTGTGGATTTTTCATTGGCTTTTGAAATGTTTTCGCGTATTTGATTACGGATACATTGCAATCGACTCTGTCGGGGAAGTGTTAACAACTCGTTGTCGTCCATCGCGTTCAATTTTTTTGCAAGTTCATAACTACTACCGTGCATCATCATATTTGTACCAAATAAGGCATAATATGGTGACACACCAGTAGAGCTATGAACTGCGCTCCTTAACGCACACGCTATATCGCCAAGGTGCGTATCCCAGTTTCTTTGGTTGTCCTTAAGGTATGATCGGATAGCGGCTAACAACGAGCGGTTTACTCTCTCCGACGCGTTCGACTGTGGTGCATAATAAGCCGTTTTAAAATGTCTTATGCCATACTTGGTTATAAAATTTTGGAATTCTTTTGCCACGAATTGTTTTCCGTTATCGGAATGAATAATGTTCGGTACTCCGAACATATCAATAACATTCTCTTTCAAAAATTTAATTACGCTCGAGGTATTCGCATTTCGTAAAGCTTTTAATAACACAAATTTGGACAAATGATCTAAAACGACGAAAATATATACATTTCCTAGTTTCGACCTCGGATAAGGACCTAAAAAGTCGATGTATATTTTTTCGAAAGGACGATTACTACAATAAGACGTTACAATAGGGGGACGAGAAATTTGGTTAGACGCTTTACTTGACTTACACACACTACAATTAGAAACATAATCACGAACATGCACAGTCATATTAGGCCAATAAAAATATTGTCTAATGCGGTTTAAGGTTTTAGCTATTCCACCATGAGCAACTTTAGGAGGATCATGGGCCCTACGCACAATTTCTTCAGTCAGACCTGATGGGACCCAAAGTAGCCAAGAATGCTCTGACATTTCTTCTTCGCCGAACTTTTTAAATACTTTTTTATATACATATCGGTCTTCATATTTTAAGTCTGGAAGCTCGTCTTTTCGTTCAATAACCGTTTCGATTAGGTCCAAATATTCATCAGATAAGAATTCTTCTGACTCTAAGTCTATCCATGGCGCAACATCTTCAATGTCCAGAGAATCTACATGCACCCGAGAAAGAGTGTCAGGAACCACGTTCAATGACCCTTTTCGGTGTTGTATGTCGAAGGCATAGGACTGCAACAACAAACTCCACCTGGCGAGTTTACCACTCAGGTCCTTCATACTCATCAGCCATCGAAGGCTGGAATGGTCAGTAATCACCGTGAAGTCCATGCCCTCGACATACGGCCTAAATTTTTTCACGGCCATCACCGCAGCCATACACTCCTTCTCGGTTACGCTGTAGTTCCTCTGGCTCTTATTCAGTTTTTGCGAGAAGTAGGCGATCGGCACCTCTTCATCATTGTCATTCTTTTGGAATAAAACCGCACCTATACCAGTATCGGACGCATCACACTGGATGAAGAACTTTTTTGAAAAGTCTGGATGCGACAATACCGGTGCGGTCGTTAGGGCTGTTTTTAAATTTTCAAACGCTTCCAGTGCCTCTTGAGTCATTTGGAATTTGCCGTCCTTTTTCTTCAGCAGGTCCGTCAAGGGGGCAGTCAGGCTCGAAAAGTCTCTGATGAACTTCCGATACCACCCTGCTAGACCAAGTAGCCGCCTCACCTGACGAGGGGTTTTGGGAACCGGGAAATCCACGATTGCCTCCACCTTCGCCGGATCGGTCTTGAGTTTCCCACCACCAACAATGAACCCCAAATACTTCAGTTCTCTGAAGCAGAACTTGGATTTGTTCATGTTGATGGTGAGATTTGCTTTACGCAAGCACTCAGCCACTTCATCTAACAGGGCAACATGGGTCTCAAAGTCAGGCGCCATGATGAGAAGGTCGTCCAGATACACGAAGACACGGTCTCTAAGTCGTGCAGGAATCACCTTGTCCATTAACTGGCATAACCTTTGGGCTGCATTGCACAACCCAAAGGGCATAACAGTAAATTGGTACAAGGGTCTTCCCGGTACCGCAAAGGCAGTCTTTTCCCTACTCTGTCTCTCCAACGGTATTTGCCAGAATGCTTCCTTGAGATCTATACTACTAATGTAGAAAGTATCCGGTAGCCGGCTGAGGAGCCCCTCGATATGGGGGAGAGGATTCGCGTTTTTCTTCGTCAGTGAGTTCACCTTGCGAGAATCCAGACAAAGTCGATTCTTGCCTGGTTTTCGCAAGAGAACCACTGGCGAACACCACGGACTCTCACTCTCCTCGATAACGCCGAGGCTCAACATCCGGTCTAGCTCTTCATACAAAATGGCTTGTACCGCAGGAGAAACAGGGTAGTGACGCTGTTTCACAGGGGCCGCGTCTCCGGTATCTATGACATGCTCCATGAGCGCCGTCTTACCGAGACCATCGCGGTCGTAATCTAGAAATTTTCGCCTGACTGCATCCAATCTGGCCTGCTGTTCCAAAGTCAATTGGTGAGCATTGGAAGAAGCTGATTGTTCATCAATCGAAACAGAGCTTATGATTTCTGGGGCTAACTGGAACACTTTCCAAAAATCAACTCCCAGATAAATTTCTTGATCCAAACTGGGTACGAGAAAAAAGGTAAGTCCTTCAACTTTATCTTTATATTGGACTTTTAATTCAACTTTGCCCACGATTGACTGACTCTTGCCATCCGCGGTCCTAACTCCTGAATAAAATGGTATGATTGGGCAGCCAAGTTGCTGAATCAATTGCTTGCAATTTTTGCCTAAAATACTTACGCTGGCTCCACTGTCCAGCAAACCTAAAAATTCTTGCGGACCTATTTTAATTTTCGCGTAAGGCCGAGGATCGGATTCCAAATTTAAAATTGTTGAAGATATTTTTTTCTTGGTATCTTTTCTGGCCTTAAATCTAGACCTTGCCTTTAAAATATTTTTAGACGGTACGCTAATTGCGCTATTAAAAATTCTTGTTCTAGCCTCATTATATTCTCTAAGTCGAATATGAAAAGGCTTTATTTGAAATAAAGTTTTTTCTCTTACTTTATCTTCTAACTTTTCAACTTTATCCAATCGTTTTAAAATTTTCAACTTTGTCTCTCCCTCTCTCGGGAGAGTTTCTAAAATTTTGTCTCTTTCTTCTTTTTCTTTCTCTTCTTTTTCTATCTCTTCTTTTTCTATTTCATTTTTATAGCTTACTGGGGATTCTGTTTCGAGATGGAACGCGATTCCCCCAGAGCCTTCACGTCCCTCTGTCGGTTTTCCGGGTGGCATCGCGGACAACTTGGTGTCTTTACACCCTCCTGACCACACTTAAAACAAAATAAATTCCTAACATCTGACTCACAGTCGAAATATGTATGGCCTTGAACTTTACAGTTCCAACACACAAGAGTTGTAGTGTCGGCATATTTCCTAGGTGGATTTTTAGAACGTGCTCCCCCGAATTGGTAAGCGGCCAGCTGTTCATCAGAAGGCGGATACTCTTCATATTCCAGCTCATTCACGCCATACTTATTTGGAGGCCTACCAGCTGATTTGGGTAGGTCTCTTTCTCTCTTCGGAAGAGCTGCTTCAGCTTCCTTACACACATATCGAAGCTGATCGAGAGAAAAGATCGCTTGTGGAAACACTAAATTTCGGATTTTCTCATTCAGATTTCTTTTAATAATTTTGACCATGTCAGCCTCAGGAATAGGCATTTTCAATTGAAACCTCATTTTGTTTATAGCTGCGAAAAATTCTTCACTACTTTCGTAGGAATACTGTTTCCGGTCTAGGATGTTTCGAACTATCTCTAGATCGGTCATGGGGTTTTGATACCGGCTCAATAATGCCTCTTTTAAAGTTGGCCAGTCGAATTCCCTATCGACCTGGAATTGCCAAAACCAATCATAGGCTGGACCTGAGAGAAGTTGGTGGAAATCTCTCAGAATATCGTTCCATGAACAAGCATAACGACTTTGTAATTTTTCTAGCCTAAAGACGAAATCTTCGACTGTTAAATTGTTTGAAAGGCCATCAAATTTTAAGCCCCATTTGTCCACTTTAACAGGAGTTTTGTATCCGGAATTCATATATTGATTTATCACCGGTGGAGGAAAAGGAAACGGGGTATACGGAGTTTGATAACCTCCAAAAGCTTGCTGATTGGCCTGAGATTGAAAAGGCCTTTCTGTAGCTACTGGAGTATGATTTGCTCTACGCTGCTGTCCTATCGGTACAAACGCTCCCCTACCGTGATTAGCTGATGGATTTAGAATCACTGGTGGTGGCCCTGAAAAAGACGGGTTATAAATTGGCATCGGTGGTGGATTCATCGGAACTGTCGGTTGTCTAGACTGGTTATTTGCCACCGGAGTTGGAAGAACTAAACTCAATCTTTCAAGAAAACCACTGAGCTGCCTCTCAACTTCTGCACTAACGCGGGCTGTGACGTCAGTCTCCAACCCTTTCTTACAGGTAGACATACTTTTTGCTATTCCCACATTTATAAAATGTTGCAAATCTTCTGATATAACCTTTTTTTGTTTCGGTTTAGGTAACGTTCTAGCAATACTTTCGAGGATTCCCCTCGAACCATGATTGGATGATATATTTTGGGACCTATCCTCATTGTCTCTACCGGTATTATGCCTTACTGTGTTGTCTAGCGAACCAAAAATTTCTCGTCGTGGAGGTAAAGAAGTGGCTCCCATATTACTGATTTCGCTGTAAGATGGAGTTGATAACGAACTCGTGTGAACACTCACATTTTGTGCGCTTGGTACAAAAACGTTAGTACTATCTACATTCAGAGATGTGGATCGGACACGCCTTTCCGTGATCAGAGGAGAATGTAATAATTGCTGCCTAGCATCTGTATCTAAATGTTGTGTAGCTGATCTTGTAATTCTTGTTTCTTCTATTTCAGCTTCCCTGATCATATTACTGATACGGTCTTGTTCATCGTTATTTGCGTGTGCCATTTTCAACTCTAACTCGGTAACCAAATCAACAAAAAAAAATGTATTCAACTATATCAAACTAATAACAACAAAAAGAGGTGAGTTTTCAAATAAACAAAATTTTTTCTTATCAGAAAATCTATATTTTTACTATACTAACAAAAAAAAATGTAATTGTTTCTATCCAAAATATTGAATTTTTAACAAAAACAAATATGTATAGCGTATAAGTAACAAAAAGTTACAAAACCTTACTAAAAAAATCAAAAATAAATAAATAAATAACAAAAAAAAAAAAGGTACACTTAAAGAAACTTGGTTTCAAAAACGAAAAACAAGATAACTTTATCAAAAAAAACGTTCAATTCGAACAAAAATATAAATATTGTAACAAAAGAATAAATATATAACAAAAAAAGTATATATAAGAAAAGGTAAATAAACAAAGAAAATAAACTATATAAATATGTGTAAAATTAACGAAAAAAAAAAATTGAAAATGTATATAAAAAACAAAAAGAATAAATAACAAAAAAAAAAAATAATCACTCTTGAAAAAAAACAGTGAAAAAAGATTCCAAAAACTGTATTCAATTTAAATAAAGAAAAATGAAATTGTAAAACGAAAATTAATAAACAACCAAAAAAACTCAAATGTAATCAAAAAAAAAATTTTCGAAAACGAAAAACGAACTTGAAAAACAAAAAAAAACAATTAATCAAAAATCTATATCCTAATTTTAACTTTGTATTGACAGATTTAAAGTTTTCTTTTTCCTTCAGAAAAAGAACTTAAATTATCAAAAGTACTAGGACTAATTTTGAAAATATTCTCTAATTTCAGAATTTTATCTAATAAAGAAAAACTGAATTAAAGATTTAAGAAAAACAAACAAAAGCTTTCAAATAAATAAATAAATAAATATGTAAATAAATAAACAAATAAATAAATAAACAGATAAAATAAATAACAAAGAAACGTAAATGAAAATCGAAGTTTTCAAAAAAAAACAAGTGTTCTTCAAACACTAAGTTTATCAAAACTTTATCAAAAAACGAATTTCAAAAATTATTTCTTAAAAACTTTAGTTTTAAGAATTTGTATGTATTTATCTCTAAGTATTTCTGGTTATATGTTGGTATGTCTTGTTTGTAAGTTAAGTTAATTTACTTTTTCAATATTTTAAGTACTAACTCAACTTCAAAAAGTTATTTTAGACTAGTTAATAGTTTGGCATTAACAATAAAGTTAATTGAATTTTCAAAAAAAAAATCAATGTTTGAATTTCAAAGTATTTATAGATTAATACTGAAGGTAGGTAGATTATATTTTAAGTTTGTATCATGCTCTTACGGGGTGCTTCAGGTAGCTTCTACTCGGTGGTTTCTTAGCGACATGGTACGATCCTACTAACGACATCACTAAAAAAAGACATCAGACGGACAAAAAAAAACTTCCCTGATGTGACAATAATAGAAAAGGAAAACTACTAGAAACACTAACATTTCACATTACAAAGTTTTCCCTTACCGTTCCCGCAATCCTAGACTGTCTCTAGGACCTTGCTAGAAGACATGAAACGGTAAGGTTAAACTTATAAAAAAAAATTTGGAACGATGATGTTAGACTAAACGTCACGCACAATCAATCGTCCAAGTAGAAAATGACAAGACTGTAGGGATAAGAAAATTGAAAATTAGAATTCGAAAAGTAAAAAAAGTAAGGATGGGAATAGGGAAAAACGATACTACAATACGTTATCCGATATCACTCAAGCTTTCGCCAAGGAACGTCGCGATACGTCTAGGTTCGTCTGTGACCTTCCTGACGCAGACATACGCCCTTGGCAAAAACTCCAGTAACAACAGACAAACGCATAACATTCACTAACCGCAGTCACTGTGAATTTTCAAACACTCGTCGCGATTTATCTAGGTACGTCTGAGACCTTCCTGATAAAGACTTACGAGGTTTAAAAATTCACAGTAAGTTTGGTTGGGGACTATACAACATAAACGAACTGAAACTAAGACTACAAAAACTAAATTGTCAAAAAAAACGTTCCAACTAGGTTGGAAAAACGCTTTAACCACGTTGGGCGCCATTTTTGTTGCGAGGCAAGAGGAGGTGAGGAGTTGGAAAGGAAGTAGGATAGGGAAAAAAGAAAGGTAGGAAATTAGGAAAAGGAAAGGTTAGGAAAAGGGAAGGAATGTCAAGTCCCGGGGACGCGGCCTGCTTGCATATGCACGGCGTCAGCTCGTCGGACGGGGGGGATCTTGTCCCCGGAAACATGACCTCGCCTGCAAACAAAAACACTTATCAGGCCGGAAGGAACTAGGGGAAAAAAAAGAAACGGACTAGTGTTGACCACGGACGGACTATTGCCACATCAGGGCACTGCAGTTGGTGTCGCAGTGAGGCCATTACCCACCCTACCATAGGAATCCTTGGCCATTTTTGGATTCCCCCAATATGGTGGATGATCGGTTTCAGATTATACCATCTTCACCGAAAACTCAGCCACCCTCAGCCACCCTCAGCACCCCTGAAAATTTATCTTCAAAAGACCATGTTCCGATTATCGGAACAAGAAAACATAATCATCTCAACCATTAGGTGTCTTTCAAAATTTATTTAGCAAAAGTAACATTTGTGATTATGTATTCAAAATAAATAAATTAACAATTAAAATTAAACAATTAACCAAAAAAAGCAAACAAAACAAAAAAAATTGCGAATAAAAACCATTCCTGGCGGTGCCCAATAAAAAAAACAAACAAATTCGTACCCTTTATGGTATTACCTTCTAAAAAAAGAATGCGCTATCTTGGCTTTTTTTTCTACCCCTAGAGAGCTCTTTAGAAGTAATCCCAAATACCCAAGAATCAACAAAAACAAAAAAAAACTACGAAACCCACGAGGACACTTTAGGAATTCGGTTCTTTGTCACTTACAGATATCCAATGAAAGGAAAATTTAAGAATTCAAAAAAATTAAAAATTTTAAAAAAAATATTAGATATTTTAACAACCAAAAACTTTGACACCTTTTAAATGTTTCAATAGCTGTGTTTTATTTTCCCTCAGATCCGAACCAGATTGGATTTGCTAACGAAAATACATGTATTACAAAAACAACACAAGATCCAACTTTCTTTTGGATTTGGATTTCCAAATCCATTTTGAACACACACCCTTAATTTGTAAATGTCGCCAGTAGTGTAAAGAAAAAAGACAACGGGTGTATACAAATAAAAAAAACAAAAGGAAAAAAGAGTTGGGTATATATCAAGTTGTCACTGAGATCCTGGGTTGTTTTATTTTCATGATCTGATCTGGATTGGATCTGGGGGAAAATAAAACACAGCTAATATATAAGTATTTTTATAAAAGACAATCACAAACACATATATTTTTATACTATTATATTCTTTTTTTTTTTTTTTTCAAAATGGTAATTCTGTTAATTTGTTTTATTCCTTTTCTTATTACTTCTAGGACTCACTGACTTGATTTGTTCTGTTCGTGGACGTTCTAGGGCTTCTTATAGGTTCGGTTAAGGTGGCGGAGCTCTAATTGAGTTTCGGCTTCAAATCAGGCGCCTTAGCGGACAAGAGCGCTATCTGATGCTCACCAGAATTGGGCAAAGAATCTTGTTTTGCCAGTCCAGGAACAAACACCGTGTGCGGGATACTGGAGCACCTCAAATCAGGGTCAATATCACTACCAGAAAGATTCTGAGTTCAAGGATTCGAAACAGGAACAATCGATTTAATAAATGCGGCGGCCCGTACTGGAGCACTTATCATGGGCCGCCGAAACATTTACCACTTTGAATCGTTTTTCTTTCCCTTTTTTTTTTCAAGGTTGAATCGTAACTGAAGCTGATTTGGCACTATATAAACTTTGTATGGATTCCCAAAAATTCAAGAAGAATTTAATTAAGTCAATTTTGGCACTTTATTTCCTTTTTTTTTCGGTTTGGTTAAGTTATTTTATAAATTTACTTTTATAAATTTTGTTGAGCGGAAGTGCATCAACCGATTCTTTTTAAATTCAACTTGAAATGACGTATACCAATCTCGTCGGCACCTACAAGTGGTCGAAGAACTTTTATACCCAATATATAACTTCCACAGAAGATCGCAGAAGAAAGAAAGAGACAGATCTTTACACGACTCAAAAAAACAAAGTATAAAATACACACCAAAAAAAACTAGGTCGGATGATTCTTCTCTAACTGGAAAACATCATCCGATCCACATCTCTGCATATAGATTATACATAATATAACAAAAACGATAAAAAAAAAATATTACATGTATCTGCATCCGATGGCTTAGTATGGGTGAGCAATGAATATTAAAAATGAAGTCTATGGCCTTCTCTTTTTTTTTTCTTTTCCGAATTTCGGCGGCGGATATGTTCACTAATAGTGGCCCACCAGTGAGAGCACCTAGCTATTCGTCACGAGGTGGGGGTGGTGGAAATTTTATTTTTTTGTGAAATTTAATCCAACAAATATTAATGTTAGTAAGTCAAATTTACTATTTAAATAGTTCTAAACTTCATTCCTTTCATTTCTGTCTCAGTATAACAGTTAACACCTACAAACAATTTTTGACAAAACTTTTAAACACGGGCGAGAAAAAAAAATTGAAACGATGGCAGAAACTCGTTAGACACGCAATTGACAACAATTAACCGTTCACGACACGAAAATAAATAAAAACGTATACCTTACACGACAAGAAAACGATGCGTGTAAACGTGAAGTAACGAGGACCGAACATGAACATAAATTACATAACTTAGAATTGTTTGAAGATTTAATAAGAAGCTAATCTTTCATTGAAAATTCGCGGAAAAAATGTAAAAAAAACTGTCAAAATTCATTTTTGGGCATAATGTTGGTATGGTAAGTATATTTAATAAAATTTGATGAAAATTCGTGAATTTTTCTACCACACTGAATATATTCACCACACAATAAAATTTTCACCACTTTCCTCCCTGTTCAAATGTGGTGTGGAACGAACCCTATTCATTACAAACTTCCAACCCTTCCAATACTTCCAACGAGTCTTTCATCTCTTTATAGATATTTTTTGGTTAGCTGACACTTCTCAAGCTCAACAACGAAACAACCGGCATTGGACACAATTGGTAAGTTTTATTTTTATTCTTTTCTTTTTATTTGGATATTTTGTTTTCTTTATTAAATTTATTTTGTCAAAAACTAATCTTAATATTATTCTTCCTCTTCTAGTATTTTCCTAATGTGGAACAAGGAGTTCCTTAATGGATTTTTGGATACAAAAGGTAAGATTCTATTCTTGGTGCAGTTTTTTTTTCTACTATAATTTTGTTTCTCCTAGCTCCAGTTCGCATGAATTCACCAGGCGTCCGCAACAAATTGCTATACCCTAACCCCATCGTTAAAAAAAAACTTTGCACTTTTGCAATGATACAAGACCAGTTTGCATCTGATCGGGAATACCCCTAGTAAACTACTGTTGAAATTCAATTAATCCGCCGAAATCAGTGGATACAAATTGCTGAACCACGGTTTAAATACTTGTACAACTGGCCCTTAGTTCTTTAGTTATTAGGCATTTTTTTTTGCAAGCCCGGGGGGAATTGGATGAAAAAAACAACGACGGTGCTAAACAATTTACATGTTAAATGCAACAACAACTAATCCCCTGCAGGCTTAGTTAACCCAGAGAATTTTCGGGGCTTAACTTAAGCGCGCCGAAAAACTGTATTACCGGCGTGAATGACATACTTGTTATCGATGGTTTGTAGGAAAACTCCATTTTATTTCTGTGATGGCATCTCTAATCCCCATTGTCGTTTTTTTCAACCAATTCCCCCCAGGCTTGTGAAAAAACACGTCTATTAAGAAGGTTTGGCGTATAGTTAGCAGCACATAGTCCCCTTTCACACGAGGAAACCAGTTGCCGGAGATTTTTTTGACGTTTTCTTTTAATTTCCTTAAAAATCCTTTGTACCTTTCACACAAAGAAACAAAATCGTGGAAATTTTCTATAGTTTCTTTTTAAAGTAGCTTGGTTGAACACACACTACTGTGTACCTTTCAAGCAAACGAGTCCGCTTTGGATCCGCGCACTTAGTAAACAACGTATGGATGACTCCGTATACGGATCCAAACATGGATCCGCAAAACCGCGTTTGTCGGCTCAAATTAGTATGGAAATTAGAATCACCACGGACTCATTTTGTGCATGTATTGTGAGAGAGAGAGAGAGCTTCCCATTTCACCATACTCAGCGAGAACCGAAACCAAATGGAATCCAGAACGGATCCAAAAAAATGAACGAACGATACAGGCGTTTTGTAGTTGAAGAATATTATGCAATTTACTTCTTCTATCGTTTGTATATAAATGAAACATCACGATTTATTTTGTATTTAATAATTAAATAATCAACTTTTGATTTTAAATTGATTTTCTTTCAGTAGGGAATTTTTATTAAACTGTTGCGCTGGGCACGAACGTGAACACATTGAAAAAAGTTAATTTTTTTTGTTGTCTTCTCCTTTGTTTTCAGTCCATAAAAAAAAACTCACCATTAGGGTATTGCATACATTCTCTCTTTCTCAATAAAAAAAAGTACTCTCGATTTTCGTTCTTTTTTTGCATGCATATACAACAAATGTGCTTATGTGGGTATGACACTCCGTTTTGAAATGATCCAAGAAAGACCGATAAAGTTGGGTCAGTGAATTTGCAGGAAGGGTATGTGAAGAGAAGTGTCAAAAAAATCTCCTCAAATCGTTGACCGGGGAGATTTCAATTTCCCCTCTTTCTTCTTGCCCTTCTTACCAATAAACTGAAAGTTGCTGGAAACTCAGTTTCCTCGTGTGAAAGGGGACATAGAAACAAAAAGAAGAATTTTTTGGTATCAAACGATCGGGATTGGTTTTCTGAAATTTGGAAAACTTTTTTCAGAATTTGGAAAAGTTTATTAAATTATTAACAAAATGTGAAAAGAAGATTTTGAAATCGCAGGGCATTTTGTTATAATTGGGTTATTTTTGATTGCCACCGTGGATAACGCAAAACGCAGTGTGAGAAATCAATCAATCCTAACTGAACGCACTCAATTAAAATAGTACACACTTCCAACACATCCCTGGTTTCAGCGCACGCGCATGCGAAAATCATTTTCCCCACAGCATTTTGGAAGAAAGTGCCGGTACATACCACACTCGTATCCATACATCCCAACGCATCTCACTTATGACCAAAATAACCATCTCGTTATCTCTTTTCCGCGCATTACATCCTCATGCGCAGCAGATGGACGCCATCAAAAATTTGTAGAGTGTAGAGTTTCGGCCAAAGGCTACAGTGAATTTTCTTCGACTCCAAATTTTCAAGAAAAAATCTCGCAACCAAGTTAAAAAAAATCTAGGATAAATAATTCTTGTCTAAAAAACAAACCATCGTGTTGTAGAATATTTTATTAATAAGTTATAAACAAGTATCGTGCAAATCGAAATTTCTACGGTCTTCGGAAGCATTCTCCCCGTGTGGATCAAAAAAGAAAATTAAATATTCCTGTGACGATTTTTTTCTGTTCATTCCTTGCCTATTTCTGTTTTGTGTCGTTGTCGTCTGTGACTGTTAAGACTTCCCTCCAAAGAAAAAAAATCAAGAATCTATGGCAAATTTCTGCCTCTATGGTGGTGTACTGGTGCTGCCTGGCCAGTGGATCTAGAACAAGCTAAAACTTGTTTATAAAAAAAGCTATGATTTAGATTTCTGTTTTTATTTTCTTCGTTTTTTTGTTTTATTTGTTTGTTGTTTGTGTGCTCCACTTGGCACTGTTGACTTAAAAGTGTATAGCAGCAGTAAAGACAAGAAAAAACATTAAATTTTTGGTGGGATAAAAACTGTTACGTAGTCTCTGGTCGAAGAAATAAAAGAAGTAAAGCAAAACATGGCAAAGTGGAGAGTTGGTTAGAAAAAAAGAGAAACTAAAGAAAAAAAAAAAAAAAAAACAGAAACAAAAGTGTGAATCTAGTTGTGTAGAGCATTTCCTGGAAGACAGCGCGTTAACAAAAAGTCTGCTCGGCTTAAAATTCCAAAACATTCATTGATGCAGAAATGAGTTACAGCCAGAAACAGGGTTCAAGTGGCAACAGTGGAGGTGCTCCGAGCAATCAGGCATCGCAGCAAGCTGCGAAAGCGCTTGCTGGTATCCAGCAGCAAATGCAGAATCTAGTGCACGGTCAAAATGCACTGCCTCAATCGTCACAGGCGGGTATTAATGCTTTCCTGACGCAACAGCACTATGAGCTGCTTAAGCAACAGCAACAGCAGTTGCTCATGTCCAACCCTCAACTCCAACAACGTTTTCAGCAGCAAATGCAGCAAAGCAAAGATCGTGGAGAGCCATTGGCGTTGACTCGAACTCCCGCAGCCGCAGATTTACTCAACAAAACTTACCAGCAGCATCATCAGCAACAGTCGAATGGAAACAATGCAACAGCATCATCATTGGCAAGTGTAAATCAGTTCCAGCAGCAAATGCAGGCAGCTAATTTGATGCAACAACTGCACGCATATCAGTTGCAATTTCAGCAGCAGCAGCAGCATCAACAACAACAGCAACAACAACAGCAACAACAACAACAGCAACAACAACAGCAGCAACATCATCAACAGCCACAGCAGTCCCATCACCAGCAGCATACTTCACACCAGATTCAGCAGAAGAGTCACGCCCAATCGACTTTGGCTAGCGCTTCGGCATTGCAAAGCAGCAAACAACAACACAATCAACAGATGCAGCAGGCACAGTACTCTCAGAAGTATATACCAACTGCCGCCCACAGCAAGTCGTCCTTGGGTGGAGTTGGTATTCCTCCACCACCTACAGCCCTTGCCAATCAGTTGAAACCACCAAATCTTCCTCCCAGTACCCAGATTACTCCAATTCCTTCACCACAGCACGCAGCATCAAACAATAATCTGTCAACAAAAGGCTCTTCGTCATCGACCAAACAAGTGCCACCTTCGATTTCTCTTTTGCCAGCTAAACAGCCGCCGGTTTCGCTCCCAAATGCACCAGTTGCGGCTCATCTACATCACCACCTGCAGAATAAGGTGCCACCAATTTCGATTCCCAACCAATACAACAATCCAACGGGAAATAAAGGTCCATTGGTGAGCGCGATCCCTCCGCCCTTCCCTTCGCACTATCAGAAAATGAGCAGTCAATCACAGCCTCAACCATTGCAACAGAACACGTCGGCGGCGAACTCTTTTGCTACTTCAGCAATCCATGAACAGCAAGAACCAAAATTGCAAACTAGCGCTGTGCCTCTGACCAAACAACAACAACATCAACAGCAGCAACAACATCAGCCCCCTCCGCCGCCATCGTCGTCGAGTATTACTGTATCTAGTTGTTCGCCGGCTAAGGCGCCTATTGCAAGCCAAGCTAATCAAAAACAAGTTGCTCCTTTAATACCTTTGCCACCACCGACTAAGGAGGCGACTGATGATGTAGTGAAGCCCAACGCCTCACCACCCTTAGCAACAATAGTTCCACCACCTACGGTACCAATACTTCCATCGCATGAACTGGAGACTAAGTTAAATACACCTGATCCTGCACCTTCGACAAAAAAACCAATTGAATCAGGTGGAAACATTTCGGCTAAGGCATCACCCGTTCGGCCAACGAATGAACCTGAGTCGCCATCTCCACCGCATCCAGAAACCAAAAATGGTGGAAGCGTTGATGAGGTGGTAACTGAGAGCTTTTCTCAAGAAGCCTTGCCGGCCACCAAAAAAATTTCTGCTCCGGAAGCTCCAGTTGAAGTATTGCCAACATTAGCGACATCTGACCAGGCAAATGTTGACAAGTCGGAAGATAAAAATGTAAGACAAATTCTATTGTTCAAAGAGTATATATGTATATATTTGTATATACATAAATGGTTTATTGGAATTGGCTCTAACGATTTTGATGAAATTTTGTTATTTTGTTCTTATGAACGAAGAAAAAAAAAATTAAAATTAGTTTAATCAAATCGGCTCACTGCTACGCCCACTTTTTAATTGCGTTTTTTAGCGGAAACCGCACTATTTCTCAGAAACGACTCAAATGATTTAGATGAAATTTTCAGTGCCTATTTGTTTGTCTCAGTTTCTGGTTCTTCTGAAATGGCTCTAACGATTTTGACATAATTTTACTTTAAAAAATGATCTAGACATGTGTCATCACATGTGTAAAGGAGCGTTGTTTCCACAATGGATTGCTACTACTTTCAAAGGCAATAAAAATAGGTATCATCCGACCCGTAACTAAGAGGGTGCTTAAGCAAAAGTTTCAACAATTTGGATGAAATGGTGTATTTTATTAGATAATATTTTAACTTTCAAAGCTAATAAAAATACATAAGTGTCATCCAGGCCCGTAAGTACGGATAAGGATATTAAGATAATAACCAGCTTTCCAAGTTGGTCTTAATAAGACAGTGGGTGTAGGCCAAGGCCGTACCAGACGGAGTCAAAAAAGTTAAAAAAAGGCTCAAACGAATTCCCTCCTACTACACATATTTTTCGTTATTGAACTTTATACAGTAAACAAATTTAATGGATGGCATGTTTTTTTCCACTAACTGCCATGTCTACTTTTCTCATACATATTTCAATTTTCTCGATTAGGAAAAGCCGAGCAAAGCTCGGTCTCCTTGGTACTTATTTGTTTATTTAAGAAATAGCTTTTATTATAATTATTTAAAAAAACTATCATTTGCTCAAATTGGCTTTAACTTCTGAAGCAAGGAAAATATTTTACCTACTCTTAAAATTTTTGAAAAAAAAACTTAAAAAATTTCTTCCCTCTGTGACTTTCTGTCCAAGAAATTTCTTTAAGCAGAAATCCACTGTACATCGAAGTATTAATATAAGAGTAAATGAATGAATGCCGAACATCGTATCGTGCGTGTTATTCACATTAGTTTATATTTAATTTTTTGAAATTTTGTGAATTAGCGTTCACGTCTTAAAATTTTTGCAAAACAAATTTTCTCAAAAAAATTGAAAAATCAGCGCATAAATAATTCAATTGAAATATTTGAAAAAAAAAAAACGATTTCTCTTACAAACTTCTGTAAAATCTTACTCCTATTCTGAAATTGTTTATTGCCCGTTACCAGTACATTGACTATCAGTATTTCAGTGTTGGAAACCTCTCGAAAGGCTTAGGGTCAACAATACCTGGGGGTCACCTTGTTTCTCGGGCTCTTCGTTTGAGATTTCTATGGGAACTCTACATAATATGTTAACGAAGGATCGCAGATTTGGTTCTTAATTACCCATCTACTGCCCAGATATAGCATTACTGAATCGACATTGTACAAAATAGAAGCTGTAGAAGTAGAAACAGTTCTTAGAATTGTAAAAAATACATTGAAAGTGAAAGAATTCTATACGACTGTTGAAAATGATTTTCATATTTTGCTTCTGCACTAGCATCGTAATATCGATTTCACCCAAATACTCAAGTGTGATAGAATGTATGAAGGTTTTAGAATCAATTTTAAACGAATGAAAAAGGGCAATTAAGGATAACGTAAGTTAGTCACTAAGTTCTGAAATTATCTTGTTCCGGCATGATTTTGCCTATTTGTTAAGTATAAATAAGTTAAGGAATCTAAGTATTTTTTTAAAAATACTTTTTAATAATTCTAGATAAAAGATGCTTATTCAAAGTCCACGGAAAAAATGGACGACGAACCACTTAAACCAGACGATGAGAAAAAGAGCTGCACGCCTTTGACAGAAACACCACATGACACATCCGATGATAAATCCAAACATTCAGCAGAAGAGGAAAGTCCAGCAAGTGATCTTTCGTCCACAGAAGTTAACAAATCTAATGACACTTCAAATAATACGTCTTCATCGAGTGATGAACATCAATCTAGCGATTTGGTCAAACAAGAACAGCCAGCAGATGAACCCCGACCCGAGAAACAAGAAGAAATAGTTGAAATTCCTTCAAAAGACAAAGAAGAAAACGTTATAAAAACATCAGAAGAAAAAGTTTTAGAAAAACCAGATGAGTCTGAGAAGATCGAAACTGTCGAGGAACCTGAAAAATCAACCATTAGGGTTGAAAAAGACGATAAAAAACAAGTTGAAAAGCCTGAAAAAGAGAAGACCGAAAAACTAGTTGCTAAAGCTAGTCAATCGGAAAAACCATCAATAAAATCAAAAACACCAAGGCAGTCCAAAGCAGTAGCCGCTGCTGCAATTTTAGCAGAAGTTTTTGGACTAACCGAAAAGAAAAAAGATTCTTCTGTTGTAAAATCAAAAACAAAAATTGAAAAAGAAAAAGAAGTCATAAATTCTCCACCTTCGTCATCGGTAAAAACCGAAAAAGTTGATAAGAAAAAACCTCAAAATAAAACTAAAAAATCAAAGGCATTGCCAACAACACCGTCTACACCTAGCGATCGAAAGAGCCAACGCCATCGTCTAAAAACCATTCTCTATCAGAGTCCCCTGCCGGAGTTGGCGTTTATAACAAAATTATCGGCCAGCGAAGCTTCGAACTCGCCTAAGCCCCACATGTCCAACGAGGACAAGTTGATAGTATTCTACAAAAATGAATACATGGCAGTACGCAATGCTGAAGGCAGTTTCTTTCTTTGTCAGACTCTGCAAAATGTTTACCGATCTTCGCCTCGCATAACCATTCGTTGGTTGTCAGAGGACAAGAAGGATAACACTGTTTTTATACCAGACTTTTATGATCACACGGATATTGAATGTGTCTTGACGACTGTGGACTTAAAGAAAATAGAGAAGGGTCACCTTAGATTGCCAGAAGCTGAAAAAGCTCGTATCGAGAATATTTTGAAAAAAGCAATAGATGTTGAGAAAGGAATCGTTCCCCGACCTGATGTAACTGAGGAAAATCCAGATGGGCGTAAGTTTTGAATTTAATTTAAATATGTGTTGATTTTTGATAGCTAATTTTAATTTTTTTTTTTCTAGTGGATATTTCGCTATACAAAGATGAATCTCAAATAGAAAAGAAAATATCTCTGAGTGCAATGGGAGGAAGTAGCTCTAGAAAGAGGGGGCGTTCTGCAAGAATCCGTAGTCAAAGCAAAATTAAGTCACCAACTAAGAAAAAGAAGTCGGTGTTGATAAAGAAAAAGAAAAGGAAAAACTATGACGGTGATGATAGTAATACAAACGATGACGAAAGTGAAGAGGAAGACGATGATGATGATGATGATTCTGATGTCGATATAGAATACAAGCCTACCAGTGTCCGCAAAAAATCTGTTCTGAGCAATACTATGCAAACAACCAAGTCGCTAAGGGCTCAAAGATCGCCATTAGCTAGAGCACGAGCAGCTTCTCCATTAACCCCAACGACGTCCAGATCAAAAACATCCGTGCCTGAAAAGGTAAGCAATGTTTTAAATGGTTTGTTAAATTAAGAACGAATTTACTCAGTAAACCTAAGTTTTATTTGAGGTCCTATGCTGACCAGAGTTATTATACTATTTTATTGTTATTTTCCTATCCTTCTATTTGGCAAAAAACGACTTCTAAGCTTGAAGCAGGAAATAGTTACTTATATAACTCTCAACCATTCCTGTGTGCGCGCTTTTGGTGTGCAGAAATGGAGGGAAGTTGCATTTTTGATGCAGTATTATTTATGATTGCCATTCTACAAAATATTGGAAGATGCTTAAATTTAATAATAAACAAGTCCACTTGGATATTTGTCCAGGCATTGTATAAATAGTTGGGCATCTCTTTATTTATAAACGCATTCGAGCAGTTGTTTAAATATGTCCTCATATTATATTTTAAATTCAGAATGACTTTAACTGTTTTTGATACTCATTTGTTTGTACAAAAGGAAATATTTATTTAAAGACAAGGTAAGAGGACGCTCTCTGAGATTAAGACAATTTTTTTAAAAAAATTCTTAAAGTTAACAAAGTTTTCTGAGCTTGTTTGTTTACAGTCACTAAAACGATAATTTTTTGTTTGTAACATTTGAACAGCTTCAATTAATTTTATTACACATTGTAAGCTATAATTTGTCAGCTTAGGTACCGAAAAGTTATCAGGAAGTGATAAAATGGTTAAGTTTTGTGTTTGTTTTATTTTTAAACGTTTAAATGGTTAGAGATATCCATATTTGCTACAGAAACTGCCAAAGTAGAGGACTAGAAGCAAGGACTTACTAAAAGTTTTGTAGGTCAGCAAATTTATCTTAGCCCCAAATTGGTAAGCAGTTTAAAAAAAAAACCGTTACTGTACGAAAAAAACTTCAAAAGACGTACTTTTTCAATAATTTCTTATCAATTAAGGAAATAATAATAGGCGTGTTCCTTTGGGCTGCAGCATCTACTGCCAAGTACTTCTGGCTGCTTTCAACTACTTCTACTCTATGGTCAAAGTAGTTCAAAGCACTTCAATAATGTAGTAACGAAATGAATCCACGCAAGAAAGCGACACCTTCAGTAGAAGGTGCATAGTAAAATTATTGTTGTTGATGTTTTCTATAATTTAAAATAAAATTCAAATACAAACAACAAAGCTTTCGTCTACATTGAGGTTAGATTTTTCTTTTGGCAAAAATTAAAGCGTTCCATTCATCATCTACTGCGAAGTACTATAAAGTACTTTGCAATGCCTAAAGGAACACACCTAATATAAATTGCTTCCAATTCTAACCACTCTGAATAAAACAAAACACGGAGGTCGTTTAGAAGTTAGCCGAATGACTTTAAATCGAGTTATCAGAACTAAAGGACACCTAAAGTTCTTCAAAATGAAGAGAAAAAATCAATTTAATAAAGCGCGTAAACTGTAGCGGCTTAACTTAGCAAGACACCGCGAATGCAAGACTCATAGAATGCAGAAAGAGACCGGATGGGTATAACTACTACTTCCATGATTTAGGAAAAGAAAACTTGTATTTGGATCGCAGCATAGTATATGGTATGGGGTGCAGAATTAATTTATGGCACTATTGATTTAGTTTTTTGTAGACTGAAGCCTTGCCTCAGTTTCAGTTTATTTTTGGACCGCTGCCGATTTTTTTGCAGCAAGAAAATGCGCCGATTCGCACAGTTTGTATTAAAACGTTGCAAAGCCAAATTAAACACCTTACTGTCATTAAAAATATATGGGGTTGTCAAACACGCAATGTGTATGGATGTGGGATGGGAATGATTCCTTCATCGATCGCATTTTTTACGTAATAAAATAATTTGTCCTTTAAAAACAATATTAATATTTTTGCACATACATTATATGTGACTCTAAAGTGTCTTAGACAAAATAAAATTAATTAAGTCATATAATCATTCCCAAATTTAAATTTGTATTTCTTTTATTAATTTCAAGTCCAGTTCTTCTTTATAAATATCTCTTCTTACTTATTTCTTGAAATCAATTATATAATACTTAAATAAACAATTGAATTTCTTATAATTGACGGTTTGAATAGACCGAAACCCCTGCACCAGCGTCTTCAGTCAATAGTAGAAACGATCGAGCTCTCAAACGAAGAGCTGTTGAAGGTACCAATACAACACCAGAGATTTCAACAAAAAAATTCACGACGGTAACTCCTGTCAAAGCAGCTAAAGGTAAGAAGACTTATAAAATAAGATAATCCTGATTTCTTTTTTTTATTGTTTTATTACGAAATAGGAGTAGAGAAGAATTCTAGCAATGCTAGCTCTACCACCAAAACTGAAGAGTCTTTAGGCGAAGAGTCTCCTAAATTGGTGAACAAATCCTCATTAGCAACGGCAACATCAACATCAACCAAAAAGACTCGAACTGGTTCAGCTACAACACCATCAGCTTTAACACCAACATCTTCAACACCATCATCTTCAACACCATCAACGTCTGGAACTCGACCAACCAGAAGTCGAAAGTAAAATTATAGCATTTTTCTAGCCTTTCCCTCCGTTATATCAATTCCCCCCAATATAAGAATAGCCACATGTAGAACAACTTTAGTACCCTAACACAAAACCACACATGTAACACTCTTTTAAAGATTTAGGAATAGAAATTAGATAAGAAAAAAAGTTAGCGAGCACCCTAAGGAGTTCATTTTCTCATCAGTGAGGCAGCTAAGAAGGACAAAAGAATTAAGGAGGCAATGCGAAACGGCGGTCGAAGAGTGCTAAACATTAATTAAATCACTTAAGCATTATTAGAGTATTATAAGTAGTTGAAAGTGGTGAGCGCAATTTTGGTTTAAAAACAGTTTTTGTTTCTGCAACCGTTTTTTTTTGTTAAATTTTAAACTTGTCATTTTTTGACATAACATACAACAATTATATTAAAAGTTAATTTTGTTTATTTTATGCATATCTGCTCAGCTCTTGGTAATAATTCATACTTTTCCTTTTTTAAATAACAGTTTTTGTAATCTTAATAACTTTGCGTAGAAATTATTATTAACCCGGTCCCTTCACTCACTAAAATAAAACTTCAAATTATACATAAAACATAAACATTATTATTATAAGAAAATATTTGTTAAGCTATACAATTTTATTGTACATTTTTGAATTAATGTACAAAAAGAAACAACAACAAAAAATTAACAAAATTTGTATGATTTATTTTTTATTCTTTTGGGGTAAAGTAAAATAATTATATATACATATATAAAAATAAATATATATCAAGCATATATTTTTCATTAGTTTAGGCTTATATAATACAAACAAAATTCTTATATAGATTTATAATATAAAAAAAAACACCATAAACAATTTTAAAAGAAAATAATAATAATGCCAATTAAGGCAAAAAAAAAAAAACAATAACAACCTTAATTTCTTCTTGAAAATTAAAGTAAAATCATCAAAATAAAAAAAAAATCTAAGATTAAAATTGAAATAAGCAAAATTATAAGGAAGTGGTAACAGTTATCGTTTAAAAATTATTATTAATCAGAGATTTAATGCAATATTTCTGAACTGTATTGTTTTATTTTTTTGTCCTTTCTTTAAAATCATAAAATAAAAATAAATCTATTTAAATTTATGTTTGTGAAATAAACCGTAAGCAAATACAATTAACATTAACATAAATACCATACTAAAGCATGCGTAAAAAAATAATATAAAACAAAAGTCTAATATTGTTTCACAAACAGAAGAAAGTGTTTTAAGAAAATAAAGAATTAAATTCATTTTGAAATTAAAAAAAAATATATATGAATCATTATATTTGTTTTCTTTATAAACTTAATTTTTGTTTGTATTTATTCTTTGGTCGATTATCATATTATTTCCTCTTTGCTTTCAAGTTTTGCATAAAAATAAGCAAGTTATGAGATAGTGATATACAAAAAGTTTTATTCAACTGCCATATTATTCATTCTATTAATCAGCTTAATTTATAAATCCGGATTTAACAGCCCTATTCTGCTAAACGTTCGCGTGAATGCGATAAAAATAAAATTTTAACAACTAGAACTCCAAAAATAATTATTTATTGAGCTTTGAACTCGAAAGATTGAAGATTTTAAAGAATAATTTGTAAAAAATTAAGTGAACAATTCACGTGAATCGAAAAATTCGATAGGATCGGATGGTAGAATAGGGCTATACGTTTTAAACTGGATTAATCGGGTAATTAATATGGCGGTTAGTCTAAAATCTTATTTTTATGAGCTTAAACTGGTATACAAATACTTTCGACAAAACTAAAAAAAGAGATCGATTTCAATTTATAGGTCTATTGCAGTCAAATGAGGTAAAGGTGCCAAGTATGTTGTCTGAGGAAATACTTAAATAAATTTGAGTGGAGAATTTTAGAATAAAGTACCTACCGTTTCGAGAATTATGACAATGATGAACAAAAAAGTTTCAAAAGTTGTACTAAAAATTTATTTTTTAACTTTTGGTGATGAAGTGCCTTTAATTTTATACGTTCGCAATCGGCAGAAAACTTTTAGTCCCCTCCATTCCCACCAACTAACAAGAATGGTTGAGAGCTATTTGCCCTATTCCTTTGGTTGTGGCGAAGTAGTGATGAGTAAGTACTTTGCTAGCCATATTCAATGGAACGTGCGCAATTTATTTCACTAGTAGTGAATACTATATACTAGATTATCGTTTGCGTCTAGTCATGAGTAATTCCCCACCTCCAAAGGGGTTACTTATTTCTTTTTTTTTTTTAGTTTTGCGAGTTTTTGTAATTGCGAGATTTTAAAAAGTGAGATTGTGTAATTGCGAGATTATGAAAAGTGGGTTTTTGTTTTGAATGTGAGATTTTGATTTGCGAGATTTCGTAGCCATACCCCTTCAAAGGAACACGGCCATTATTAACATTCTAGTCTCAAAGGCAATTCGTCAAATACGGTCGCCGTATCATCACCCCTTCTAACCTTACCTAACCTACTCATAGCTCGAAAAACTACCATGCAAAGATAAAGGTTTTTTATGTAAGTAAGGTTTTTTGTACGAAAAAATGACTTTCGAATGTGCGTGAAAACTTCGAAAGTTTATTCAGACTATACTTTACTTACTCTAAAATCTTTGAATCCATTGCCCACATTCATTTCTTTTCTGAGGGAATTGAGATATAAGGTCAATTTAACGGTTACGAGTACATAATATGGTTGTCACAAAAAAAAAATGTTTTATGACGATTTTCCAGTTTAAGTTGACGTCTCGTAACGTTGCACAAAAAGTCCTAAGCGAACATGAACAATTATTTTTGTTCAGGTTTTCACTTAAAAGAGCGTAACATTTACTAACGGTATTTTTGTAAACAAGAAAATTCAAGTTTTTATTCCAAATAAAAGAAACCCTTCAACGCACATTTATCTTTTCCTTTATTGGACTTAATATAAAAAAGGGAGAAAAATTCATTGTAAAACGATTAACTTCTATGAATCAAAAACTTGGAGGCGTTATAATTAGTATCCAAAACTGATACGTTTTATGCTTTTGTAGTCCCTTTTTTAAACCTTAAGTATTCCATGGTCGACAAGCCGTTTAACTATAAAAAAACGACGCTAACAAAAGGGGAACAAGCTATTTAGTATGACCTTATTGTGTGGGTTGTATAACGATAAACGACTTTTGTAGAAAGTCGATGGATACAAACTAAATCGCTCCCAGAGTTTGATTTGTTCTAAATCACAAGAAATATGAGAAACAATTATTGTGAAACCAATTTGGCGTGCGAAACTGAGACTAGCTTACGGACCTGTCCTCAGTGGGACTCGAATCTGCACCCATGTGTCAGCAGTCAACCACATCTACTGCTCCATTGCCGTTGCAATCTACAGCTAAATACTACATGGCTTAAAACCATGAACAAAAAACTGACTTAGAGGAACCTTTTTGTTGGCTTTTATATATATTATATAAATATATGTGATGTACATACTTGCACGTACTAAAAAAAAAACAAGTTAAAGTTTCTGTACATATTTTTTATATATTATTGTATGTATTAATTACAATAAATTAATTATTTTATGGATTGGACGAACCAGCGTCTTCTTCTGCTGTAACGCCTTCATCTTCAAGGCTCTCCATTGAATCCAATTCTTCTATAGATTTCGTAAGGTTAGCAATTTCACGATGAGCTTCTTCAAGTTCCCGTTCAAGATTCTCTATGGTTTCTTGTGGAATTACAACGTCACCCAATTCTTGGCGAATGAAATCAATTGGATTTTCTGGCTTTTCTTTGCATTTCATCAGCTTGTCGAAAATATCCCTAAATGTTTTAATCACTTCATGTTTTTCAAGATAATTTACAAATTTGGCTTTTTTTTCGTCGGAGCTGTCGGTGACGAACATGGTATAAATTTTCTTGTTTAAATGTAAATTATTTAAGAAGTTCGACAAGCGAAATTAGAATACGTCTTTTTATAAAATATGCTTTTTTTATATTTTGCTCACCGTTATATTTTTGACAGCAACATTTGTAAGGTTAGTTTTAATTATCACGTCAACGGGCGCTGCAGTCGATAAAAAGTCACAGTGTTACCCCTTTATTCTATTTATTTTTTCCAATGGTTGCTGCAAATCATGGAGTTGCACTGTAATTGTTTTTGATTCCCCGGAAGAAGCTTAGTATGTTGTGTTGAAAAATGGAACAAAACTCTTTTGAATTATTTCAATTTTCATCGTTTCTCGACTAGTTTTATTGATGGGAAAGTTAAGCCGGAACCACACTTATCTCGTGTGTTGTGTAGTGGTGTGGAGTGGTGTGCCGCTGAATGTGCACACTTGTGTGTAATGATATTGAAAAAGAAAAGTACAGATATATATTTCATGCATGACTGTTGTTTTGATTTTTGTTTACAATAGCCGCGTTTTATTATCACCAATAACCCATATGGTTCACCTCTATATAACAAAACGATACGGATCCTAATGAAAGCACTGTTGTATGCTCATCTCTTTTTGTCTTATGTTTGTTTATTTTTCATGTATGATACTGTCTTTTTTCTTCGCACTGCAGTTTATACTCTCTACCGACTGAAGAGCCGTCTACCCGCCAGAGTAAGAACTTATTTCTGGTTCCATAAAGCAAACCCCGATAGAAACCTAGATCCAAATTTGTTTTTGTATTACGTGTTAAAAGATAACCCCGACCCAGACCCGTAGATAATAAAACGCGGCTAATATAAGTGTTCTCTTTGTTACAGATAGTAAAATATAGTATTTGTCTCATTTCATATACTCCACATCGTGATATGGCGCAATCGAAACAGAAGCGATTCCTCCACAACACAACACGCTTCACAAATGTGGTTCTAAGCATATGAAACACATTGGAGCGCTAGCGACACACCACTCCACAACAACCCACACGAGATAGGTGTGGTTCCGGCTTTATAGAACGTATAGGGACAGGATAATTTTCGATTCTCTTTGGTAGAAAGCGTTCATGCCTTCAAACTTGCACTTCATATAGTGTTCTCGAATTCCTGCTATTCCAAACGTTTAACCAACTTTGTCAGGATTTATAGATTCACAGCCGTATCTATTAGATTTTCTTAAAACGTCCCTTAGATGCCATTTAGTTAAGTTTCCTTAAATATTTAAATTGCCTTTGAATGATGTTACTGAAATTCTTATCTATAATCGTTTTCCCATTGATACTAAACTAAACAACGATTGTGTCATGTATTCTACGAATTTCATACTTTTAGGCTGTTTTTGAAAGCTTCGAAAAAAATTCAAACAAAAAACAAGCTCATTAGCAAATAAGAGAAAAAGAGAAGCAACTGGAGGTACCTATGTAGTCCAAAGCAAAAGAAATGAAACCAGACTCCATTTTTTTTATGACATGCTTTTATTTTCACAAATTTCTTTGGTTTTTTTCAGCCGTTTGATATAAATATATCTTTGTTATAATTAGCCGCGTTTTATTATCGCCATAACCCATATGGCTCACCCTGATATAATTGGCGTGTTTTTTTCCAAGCCCGTAGGAAATTGGATGAAAGAAACGATTCGGTGCAACAACAACTAATCCCCAATGGGTCTAGCTAAACCCAGATAATTTTCGGGGCTTAACTTAAGCACGGAGAAAAACTGTGTTACCGGCGGGAATTACCATACAATTGTTATCGATAGTTTATATGGGAACTCCATTTTTTTTTGTAATGGCGTCGTTAATCCCCGATATCGTTTTTTTAACCAGTTCCCTCCGGGATTGAAAAAAAAAATGTTTAAAATCTGATAGATAATGTAAACAAAAATGCTAGGTGTCAATTTAAAAATTGATCAAGTCGTTTTTGAATTATTAATTTCTCAAAAAAAGAATTTGAAATTTTTTTAAAATACCAAAAAAACTCAAAAAATGTTTGTATACAAAACTTTTTAAATCATGCTGCATACAAACTTTATCAAAATCCGTTGAACTGTGTTTTTGAGAACATCGAAGATCAAAAAATGTTTCTATGTGAGGTATCATTTATAACCATTTTTCGGAATTTTTTTTTATAAAATGGTAGCCTTTTCAAAAAATAAATAATAATAATTTTAACTATACATATATGCCTGTAAGACCTAAGGTATTTTAATTGCAACCTGAATTGCACTGTTTTTTTTTTTAAGTTGTGGGCACGTTTTTGAGAAAAATAAGCAGCTACTGTTATTTCCAATCCCAAAAAAAAAAACGAAAAAAATGCTAGGTACTAAATTTAAAGAAAATCGAATCACCGGCTTAGGCTGCAGCCAAAAAAGGTCAGGACAGGCAGACAGATAACAGACAGAATTGCGAGACCCACTTTTTTCTACTTCGCTATCATCGTAATGTCAACTTTGATCAAAATCCCGAGTTATATTTTTTTTTACGAAAGCAAAACATCCCAGTACCTATATGCAATATGTATGTATGTATATCGCGCAAAACTACATTTTATGAAGACCTTTCCATAATTTTCCTTAATTTCATGAATTTTTCGAAAATTATTTCATATACCTACCTGCGTATATTTTGTCGAGATTTGTAAGATTTGTAAGATTTTGAACATTGATGAAAAGGTCTGTCAATTTTTTTCGGGTTTTGTAAATATAATATTATATTGAAAAAAGAAAAACAATTTGTTTTTACATTTTTTTAGAAAATTATAAAAAAGTGTTGTTGAGGTTAGTAAAATATTATTTATACTGCTCATAAATACCGGCATACGCCACTGCTAATCTGCCTTTCACCGCAGCTGTTCAAAAAATAAAAAAAGAATGGCACGAGTACGATAACTTTGGCGCCAAAAATTGATAAATTGATAACGGTTTTTTGTAGAGTGGCCAAAAACAAGCATTTTTTAGCATGGGAGTGCGGGGGTCTATCTCGCCCCGTTATGGAGGTAGGGGCAATTTAAAAAAAAGACTCAAAAAGGAAACAAAAATATTAAAAAACAACGGCAACGCTTACAATGAAGTACTATACCGGTTTTGAAAGCCAGAAATCTATTCTTTAATCCTAAATTTAAATTTAAAATTATTTATGTCAATAGTTTTTGAAAAATTTGCATGCAAACTCAAAACTCAAAAAAAGTTTAAAACAATTTTTTTTCAAAATTGTGAAATGATTTGCTAAATTGGCTTTTTGTGGTCAATGCGCTTATATCAATTCTGAATCGAACACAAAAAACCGAATGGTTTTATGTCTTCTAGTTCTTGAGAAAATTTAAAATCTAAAACTACTTTTTTATGAGATTTTGATGAGAATGATCTGTGGAATTTTGAAACAACGAAAAAAACAACTTTGTACATGGTAGGTATAGTTTAGTGAAACATTTTTTATTTAACTCTATTCTTATCATTGTATGTATATATGCTGTGAATAGGTATGGTTACGTATTTTTATACACACATATATAATTTTTATTTATATATATATATATATATATATATATATATATATAGGAAAGCTGTCATAGTTTTATAAATAAAGTTTTTGTTTCCCTAATAAAATATAAAAAAATATCACTATCATTATATGAATTTGATTGAAAATATTATTTTAGTATATTTTTTAATTTAACCAAAATATTTGTATATTATATAACAATAATAATTATTATAAATTGAATAGTATAACTTTTTTCATTTATTGGGACAACTTAATTTAACAATTTTCTTATAAAAGATTCTTTATTTTTAATTGTTGTTGTATATGAAAACATTATTCTCTAACAATAGATGGTATGTCATTGGTAAACACATTGATAAGTTATATGTATTGTATTTGTATATTGTATATTTTGTATAAGTAGGTTTATGTATGGATGAGTTTTCGTTTGAGTCCGTTTTTTTTCAGATGTATTCACGAATTTTATTGATATATTTTGCATATATTTTTATTGGTAAATTCATATTATTTATTTATGAGAATGCCCTAAATTGTCTTTCATATTATTAAGTTTAATTAGTTATTGTATATTAATTCTGTGCCAAACTTATTGTAATTTTTTATTTTTCAAAGAATAAACACTAATAAATTATTATATTACAAATAGTCTAAATACCACCCCAAGACTCACACCTCAATCTACTTTTTACTTCGAATATGATATTAAATTGTATATCAAAAGCGTTACGAAAACGAGGGTTGTCAGAATTTGCAGATAACAAAGATATTAAATAATGTTTATAGTAGCAGCTACAAAATAGAAGTTTAGGTGCAACAAAAAAAATAGTACATACAAATAAGAAGTTACTGGTAGATCTTGACGTAGGATCTCAAACTAAAAGCTATGCTCGACGCTTGGTATTTTGTCATCTATTCGATAGCACCCGCATGTAACTTAAACGCCAAATAAGCATAGTATGGACACATTTTTAATTAAAACCAAATTCGAGCAATTTAAGGAATTCTCATGTCACGATTTAATGAGGAAGGTGGATCATCTGGACTTGGTGAATCATCTCCGTGAGGTCGGATCCGAACAACAGCTCTGCGAACTTCTTCATCACGTTGTGGCATATAAAGGCCGGATGGTCCGGAATAGCAAGTGGTATTATTGCCAGATAGTCGAAGTTTTTCAGTTTCTCCATTTATATTTTCTGTGAACAATTGGCCCAAATTAAGTTGAGGAATGTCGTAAAATACAGTTAATGTAAGCATCATTGCAATTAGACCTTAAACAAAAAAAATTATTTTTGTTTCCTTGTTTATTTTTTAATTATGACTTACCAAGCACTAAATAGCAAGTAATGCAGATTTTGTAGAGAGAACGATTTTCTGGTGAGATTCCATCTCCAGGGATGTAATCACCTAGACCGATAGTAGTGAGAGATATGAAGCAATAGTAGAAAGCATCAAGGGCATCCCATTCCGGTTCAAGATATGAAAAGACTGTAGTTGGTATGGCAAAGAACATAACTGCAACAACTGCACCTATAATATCGAAAGTTAATAGAATTATATATTTTCGTCCGAACCAGGAAATAGCAATTATTGTGTTGAATTTATATTCAATTTGAATTTAGAACACCCAATGCTTTGGGCAATTTGTAGAGGGTTTGCAGTATAGTAAATAATTATTCTTGGATATACCACAAACATAAACGAAATAGGTATACCCTAATTTTTAAATTTTACAAATGGCGGCCTTTTCAAAATGTTATTATAACGGTTGTTATTTTCGGCGGTTAAAGTACACCCATTTCAGTTTGAATTTTTTCTTGCTCTGAAGCCAAAATAAAATTTTGGTTTTGCTAAAAATAATAAGGTTATTCAAACAATGATGTAAAAACACTAACGCCAATATTATTCACTCGATACATCCAGATTAAAATTTAAATCCGGATGTATTCACATTGAATTTGTATGATTTACATCCGGATTAAAGTTTTAATCTAGATGTATCGAGTGAATAATATGGCAGTAAGTTTACCATTTGGTTAAGTTTTCGATTTGTTTAATGAACTGTCAAATTTTGTATGAGAAATGATTTACACAATTTGGTTAAAATTCCTCAAGGATTTTGCTGCGGAAAATTAACCAATTTTTTTGTGATAAACTTAACCAAACGTTATTGTGACTTTTAGAACTGGGCGAATTTTACTTTTGTAAAGTTAAATGCACAAACCCTCATTTTTCCCGAATAGTTCTAAAATTAGTAAATCATTAAAAACAATTTGTTCATAACCCTAAGTGAATTAATTTCTTTGTTTTGCTTATTTTTGGCATCTTTGAATAATTTTTTTTTAATTTTCGCGAGTTTATAGAAAACGAAATAATAGGTGTGTTCCCCTACTTTGAAACTCTGTGCATTTGTGTGAATTTCTACACATTTAATTTTTTTATATGAAATTTGACAGTCTAGTACGCAGGTAGGAAAAATTTTATTTCTCATACAAATTTTTCCCAGGACAAATTTTGTCTCGGATTTTTCTAGGGCAGTTCGCAGTTCAAACACAAAATCCATACTTTTTTTTTAAACGGTACACAAAAGTCTCCACATTATTTTTCCAAAACAAATAATGTTCGAAGCATTATTTTGCTAGACAAATGTTGACGTTTCATGAATATCACGGTTTTTATCAACCAAAAACATATTTTTGTTTTAGCATTTCAAATATTGAAAGGTATTAACTATTATGTGATGACCAAAAAAACAAAGTAAAACATGAAAGAGAGTTACAGGCTTGAAGTTTTAAAAAAATCTTATCTCAGGTTAAAATCCTCTAAGACGCTGTTTAGATTGGGAAGATTGAGGTCGCTATCACGGCAGTTCGTAGGCAAGAGAAGTGTGGGGTGAGGAATCTCGTGAGGCAGGAAGAAAACATAAAAGCCGGACTCATGAGTCTACTTTGTTGTTGTTTCAAAGTGTGAAATGTTGAAATTGTTGTTGTTTCAATGTATTTTGAGGCGCATGAAAGTTTCAAATGTAAACACGATGACACTCACCAGTCCGGACTCAATCTTCCCAATCTAAACAGGGTCTAAAGTATGGTGCTCTTAAAAAAAAACAAGGCAAGAACATTGAGACCGTTATGTTACTCAAAATGTGCTATAAAGCTATTTTCCTATCAAAGTTAAGTATATTTTACATAACAAATACATATTCGTAATAACATTTATTTATACTTACCTATTATGCTAAGATGGAGTAGCCGAATGTTAAATGGTTGATATAAATGTCCCAGTTTTGAATTAAGTGTACCCAATAACCAATTAGCTGGAATCAAAAGTCGTTCAACAACTGCACTCAATAGAACCAATGTCAACGGAATGCCAATTGTTGCATAAATCATGCAGAAAATTTTACCAGTTTGACTTAAAGGAGTTACATGACCATAACCTATAATAAAATATATCAAACAAAAAATAATTAAGAAACAAATAATTAACTTCTAAAGTAGTATATACAGTGGGTTGCCAAATTAATAGGGACACTGAAAATTTTTATCAATTTTCATGTTTCAGTGTTCTTTTCAGCTTTTCTTTTGATTCTAAAAGTACGTGGTGATTTTTATATCACAGCCTACGTGTTTAACGGTTATTATTCAAAATGGCTAATATTCAAAATTGTTTTATTGAGAGAAAACCCGGTTTTATTCTGAGAAAACCGGTTTTATGCTTAGAAAGTCTTTTTTTTTTGGAAATTATTTGTGGATATTTTTTGAACTTCTTTTAATGGAAACATAAGTTATGTACTTTATTTTGTTTAAAACGATGCTTTTCCTTCTTTCTAAAAATGTTTCAACATCTGTTGATAACAAATTAAAATAAATTTGGACCAAAGTATTCCAATTACTCCCAACAAAACCGGTAAATTTGGAAGGAGCGAGTAACAACACCCTGCACGGACAGGAAAATCCTAGACATCTTCATTCAGGACGCACGACGATGGCCCGAAGGTCCTTTCTCTGCCAAACGTCGCTACACATTTTTTTTGAAAATTAGTTTTCCCCGAATCATTTATCATGTTCATGGCAGAGGAAGGACTTTAGGGTCGTCTTCCTGCTAAGAAACCACGTCTCACAGAGACAGTGATAAAAAACGTGTCTTTGATTCGCGGTTTCTTAGCAGGATGACGACCCAAAAGCCCTTTCTCTGCCAAAAGTCACTGAACATTGTTTTAAAAACCAATATTCCCGAACTATGGATTGTGTTCATGGCAGATGAAGGACTTTCGGGTCGTCGTCCTCCTAAGAAACCACGTCTCAAAGAAGCGTTTTTTATCATTGCCTCATTCTCAAGGAAATACGAAGATATACTTTGGGCAGCGATGTAAAAACGACAGCAGAAGTGATAGCACTCCTTAACTGTAAAAGTGATATAAATCAATTATTTTGCTTCTATAAAACAGCCATAACGTATCGGAATAGAATCATAAACGAAGAGTTCTAGATTTATTACACAGGTAGCCAAATATACATATAAAAGAAACTTGAAAAACTTATCGAATATATATAATTAAAACTATTTATTTATAAAATTAATTTAAAACTTTAAAAAAGAAACTGAAAAAGTATATAATGTAATGTCAATCAGGCAGACGGCAATGCCATGCTAAACTGATTTCGTAAAAAACTATGAATTATGTAACTATATACAAAGAGAAAAGAATTAATAAATCAAAATCTATCTATCTATCTATCTATCATTGCCTCTGTGAGACGTGTTCTTACTCGCTCCTTTCACATTTACCGGTTTTGTTGGGAGTAATTGGAATACTTTGGTCCAAATTTATTTTAATCTATGTTATCAACAGATGTTAAAACTTTTTTAGAAACAAGGAAAAGTATTATTTTAAACAATATTAAGTTTATAACTTACGTTTCCATTAAAAGAAGTTCAAGAAATATCCTCGAATAATTAAAAAAAAAAAAACGTTTTTCAAGCATAAAACCGGTTTTCTCCGAATAAAACCGAGTTTTCCCCGAAAATCGAATATCATTCGATAGTTGGAAATAACCATTAAACACGTAGGCTATGAAATGAAAATCACCACGTACTCTTAGAATCAAAACAAAAGCTAAAAAGAACACTGCAACATGAAAATTGAAAAAAAAATTCAGTGTCCCTATTAATTTGGCAACCCACTGTATATAGTATTAAGAAAGAGACTAAAAAAATGCCAATTTGTAACAATTAAGTAAAATAGTTTATAGCCATTAAAAGTGGGTGTGCATTAACGGACCTCGCGCAACTTAAAAAAAAATTCTGAGTGTCCGAAGTATGCCTAACGGCCGAAGACTTTGGCCCTTCGAGACCACATAAACAGTATGTACCTTAATAATAAACGAAACTGTTATAAATAATTGGCATTTGTTTAGTCATTTTCATAAATTAAATTGTCTTATAGTAATATATGTATATACCTATTGTTGTAACTACAGTACTGGAGAAGAAAAGTGCCTGGCCAAAGCTCCAATTTAAATCATTACTGGCATTTCGTAAAGGTGAGATTCCACGGTCATTTGCTGTGATAACAGCTTGAAGAAATTCTTCTAGGTCACTATCTGGAATAGAAAATTGATAAATGTAGTATGTTCTTTTAAAATACCTTTAATTAAGATATTAAAGAAAATGTTGAACATGGAATTTTTTTTAAAAAATATATTAAAATATTATTGTAGGTATAGAATTTTATAGACCTGCTTTTGTGAGGTGCTTATAACTGTGTCAGTTTAAATTTTACACGTAGTATCCCAAAATATACCAATTGGTATATTATATGTTCTTCAGTCAAATTGGTACCTAGTACTAGTTAGGACTCGGTATTAGCTAGTACCTTAAAATCGGCAGTCTAGCACGTTAATACTCGAATCAGGCCAAATAATTATAATAATTTTATTCGTTTGATAATTTATTGGCTGTCGTTTGTTTAGAAGTAAGTAATAAATGCATTTTAGTTAATTTTGTTTAATTTTATTTTAATTTATATTTTGTTTTTTTAATTTTATAAATACATATATTCGGTGACTATCCGCATAAACAGGAATCGAAATGTTAGGGAACACATTCTTTTGCAACTGCATCAATAATAGTAAAAAAATTGTATTATATTCTGATTATTTTATTTAAAAAAAATGCATTTTTCCGCGAACATTGTAATCGTTTCCGATGTGTTTGCTTCATTCGAGTTGTTTGAATTCGGTGGCAAACTATCGCAGTCGTACGATTGTAGTCCGGATAGTAGATGACCGAAGTAAGAACGAAGTTCCAGCATAGCCCCAGTTATTTCCATTTTTGGTACAGACTGCAACGTTTGCAAATCGTGTAAATTTATTACCAAAGTAAAGGTTCGGTTCGCGCGACGCATCGTGGGCTGCGTCCAATATTCGGTCGACATAAGGCGTGTTCCTTTGGGCTGCAGCATCTACTGGCAAGTACTTCTGGCTTCTTTCAACTACTTCTACTCTATGGTCAAAGTAGTTCAAAGCACTTCAATAATGTAGTAACGAAATAAATCCACGCAAGAAAGCGACACCTTCAGTAGAAGGTGCATAGTAAAATTATTGTTGTTGATGTTTTCTATAATATTAAATAAAATTCAAATACAAACAACAAAGCTTTCGTCTACATTGAGGTTAGATTTTTCTTTTGGCAAAAATTAAAGCGTTCCATTCATCATCTACTGGGAAGTACTAAAAATTACTTTGCAAGGCCCAAAGGAACACACCTGTAATCGCCCAGCAGAGTCGGTAATTCGAGCAACCATGGATCGGTTTCGCACCACTTTGGCTCTAGTGGATAATGCGCATCCTCAGAGACGCCGTACAGTGCGCACCGAAGACGCTATTGCTGCTGTGGAGCAGAGTATCGAAGAAGACCCGAATGAGTCCAGCCTCTTGGGCCTCTCGGCTGGAATTTATTCGAGCTAGCCGTGGCGGCGGCTATTTGCCCGAAATCAATATCTTGTCTTTATAATAAAGCTAAATTCTTGGCCATAACATTAAATTATATGCGTCTAAAAAAAAAACACACTTTACATATGATAGATAGTAGTTACGCTTATTTAAGGTTATAAGAATATTTTGTTTTATAATTAAAATCTGCTAGATAATGTCAAATAATAATTGACTTATTCGTTTGCGAAATTTGTACATATAAAATTTCCCAAAAAAAAAATTTAACTATTTTTAAAAACCTAAAATAAATTTGGAAAATTTCGTGGTTTTTCTTTTACTCAGTTTGTTATAGGGTTGTCCGGGGTGCAGAGTGCAGAGTGCAGGAGTTTAATTAATTTTACTAATCATCTCATGCATCTTGCATTTTGCAAAAAAAAAATCATAAAAATCAGAGCTGCACTTTCAAAGTTCAAAGTAGAAATCTTTACAAACTCAGCAGTATACATAGGTTTCTTTTAAATACCCAAATAACAACCAATATTTCTCTCAAAATATTGTGCATTAATAATTTTTCAATCAATGAATCACATAGTTTTTTTGTTAAGTATAGGTTTTTGAAATTTTGAAAACATTTGAAAGACATAATGATATTCAGGTTCAGGTGAAAAAAGTTTGTAGGTACTTACTTACTTACACTTTCAAAATGCATTAAGTTTATTTACAAAAATTAAAAAATGAGTCGATGCAGTACGATAAAGTGTTGCTTATAAATTACAGTAGAAGTCCAGTATAGTGAATGATATAACATTCGAGGTCATTCTCTATATAGAGATTTATATAATTATCGATCGATCATAAATTTTTGTTTTTATTGGTAATATAAAATAGAATGGTCTTGCCATTAACACTAATTTTGATAAAATTCAAAACTGCATTGCTACAGACAAAAAAAAAAAAAAACAATTAAAACAAAAATATTTTAGTATAGGAGACAACGAAAAGAGACAAAACTTGATACAGTTCTGAACCTTTTCGTTGATATAAAAACAGATGCACATTGCATAAATCACAATGGCATGGCAACTGAGAACACATTTTATGTAAATTTATTTATGAGTTCGTTATATCGGATAGCAAATTGTGACCGTCGTATTTCGCTATTTAGAGTCGTAAATGTAAATCTAAAAAGCGTTCATTATATCCCAAATTCGCTATATCGGGTAGGTATTCATTATATTGGACGTGCAAGCTGACTTATAATGTTTTTCTAGTCTTGATTATATAATGAGGACAAAGCAGATGATTTTCTAGATTGGCGCTCGCAGCCATTTAGAAGTCTCGATTAATCTTTGTTTATTTATAATAAAAATTCATTTTAAATATTAAAAAAAAAAAAAACAAAAATATAACACAATACGATTTCAAGTAAATAAATCGTCAAAAAATAAATATCTATTTAATTTATTGAAACAAAAATTGAAATTAAAAAAAATTTAAGCCTACATACAAAAGATAACCGCAGGAAAACAAAAAAACAATTCAAACTGCACAAAATTAAAACACATAAATTCAGCTGCTTTTGAGAGATAACCATTTTAATTAATATAAAGGAGAGAAGTTGAAAATTTTTGCAAATTTTAATATTCTGGCAGTTTAAAATTGAATTTAGGAACGACTGTAACCGCCATATTATTCACTCGATACTTCCAGATTAAAACTTAAATCCAGTTGTAAATCATACAAATTCAATGTAAATATATCCGGATTTAAATTTTAATCTGGATGTATCGAGTGAATAATATGGGCGTAAGACGCCATGTCGCATCTAGGAAAGTTAGCAATATAGAGAAAAGGAACACACCATTGTTTAGTGAGGACTATTTTTACTTCCAACATTTTAAAAAGGTGTACCTACAACTTACGAAACGGTATATAACTAGGTATACCTATTGCATTTAATAATAAGTAACTAATCAAATTTATGACATTACGATGATTTTCTTAAGTAGGTAGGTACCAGATAAGCATAATGCTTTTTTTACAGCGATTCAAGTTTTAACTTCTATGAAAATTCATAATATTCAAAATGATGCATAACTCGAGGGTAAAATTTAATAACTCACAAACCACTCGAAACTGCTTTATGAATTTAAGGGTACCTATAATAAAGACTGTATACAACATCACCTCAATCAAAAGCCACCAGATTTGTGTATTTCTGCTGCCAAATTTTGTCTAAGTTTCACCATAAAACAAAATATCTTTTATTTGAATGAATCCCAAGAGTTACCAATATCTACTATATACTATATAGGTATATAAAAGCTTTCAAACCCAGACACATCCAGGCACTTTAATAGGAAAAAACCTTCATTATCCCAAGAATTATTGTTTCATAAATATTCAACAAGCTATAATACAAAAAATATACACATACAAAACAGCTTTAGATTCTTATTTACCGTAAATTTGTGGGTACTTAAGTAGGAACTCAGATCTTCTGTTGAGCACATTGATTGTGGCGTTTCGTACAACAGGAGCTTCGATGGCCTGGAAACAAAGACTTCCAATAACCAAGTACATGGCATAGAGGAACATAAAGAACATAAACCACACGTGCTCCCTCCTCAGTCGTTCGCGATCTCCACCTATTACCAGTGTACTTGGTGGTGGAGCTGGTATGTTTTGATAAGATGAACACGTGTTCCTAATCGTAACCATTGATGGTGGGGCCAATGAATCATTTAAATTAATTTTCGACTTATCATCTTTAAAGTGGATTATATTTTTAAATTGACCCTGGATATTCGTTTGAGCTTCGAACTTATCGAAGCCATCATCCGCGATTCCTGATAAGGAATCAACTTTTAATGATGATTCTATGGCAGTCGCAGCCGCCGCCGCAGGCAGTCTGTTGACGAATATTGGATCAACAATTTGGACTGGTGGTGGTGGTTTGGCCTTATCGAGATCTTCGTAATCATTTCGGTCCTTGCGTTCAGATATAATTCCAGCTGACTTTAAATTTGCTTTTGTCTTTTCGTATTTTGTTTTAATTGTTTTGCGTATCGTGTTGTTATTGTTGTTGATGTTGTTGTTATTATTACACTCAGACGATGCGATGTTTTTATTATCGTATACTGTGATTATTCCAGATTTACCATCGCTTCCCAGATTCATAATTTGATTTATTATTTATTTATATTATCTCTTTTTAAAGATCCTTTGAAGTCTGAACAATTTGATTGATTAATTAAGTTCTTTAACTTTGAATATAATAGAGCTTAAAATAAAATTACAAAAAATTTATATAACAACTTAAATGGTTTTGCAATCGATAAGTTCTGTTTGAGGAACTGATTTAAAAAAAATGGCAGAGACCGTTATTTTTAGATTTTTAAAAATATGAAACAAAATATGTCGGGGGAATGTCATAAAAACGCCAAGAAAATTGACCCACCAAAAATTTCGAGTTCGATTTTTTTTAAGAATCCATAAAATGCCATTTATGTATAGTAGGTACATTAGTACATAATGTACATATACAGTGGCGAGAAAAATAATAGCAGTAAATTTGTTAAAAATTATAATTTGTTATATCTTTAAATACAGTCACTTTTTTTAACCTCTACTTTTATGTTGTATTCATGGCAATTAAGTTCACCTTTTGAAGTGATAATTTAAGGGTTAAATCTTACTGTTTTATTTAAGTGTCACTTTGTGTGTCGTCTTCGAGTATTTTAGGCGAGCAAAATAATAGCAGTGATTTTCAGGTCCTAATTGAAAAATAGTTTTTTTTCCATCAACTTTTATTTAGATACAATAAAAAGTAAGCCCTATTCTTCTATTTTAAACAATTTTTAACGCCATTTTGCATAAAACGTGTTGTACGGTTTTCAAAAATACATACTATTGCAACAGCTACACAGATTGTGAATGAACTTGATTTACTATGCGGTGTTCATACAGTGAGAAGACAATTAGGGTATCACAACTTGAATGCTCGCGGTGCACGAAAAGTCCTATATCTGAAAAAACAAACATAACAAAAAGAAGGAGGTTTGCGCGAGTGCATTTGGGATGGGCTTCCGAAAAGTGGAAGAATATTCTTTGGACTGACGAGAGTAAAGTTGTACTTTATGGTGGTAAAGAATCTCGGCAGTATTTAAGACAACCACCAAATACCGCATATGATCCTAGATACAAAACAACACCGATAAAACACGGAGGATCTAGCATCATGGTATGGGAATGCTTCTCATGCTATGGAGTTGATCTAATATATTGAATGAACAATACAATGAACCACCATATCGTACGTGAAAATTTGGCAAAACATCATGCTACCATATACCGACTTCGAAATGCCGCTTAAATGGGTCTTCAGGAGTATAACGACCCAAAATACACCAGCAGGACAGCTAAGCAATGGTTTTCAGGACAACAAAATTGAGGTCATACAGTGGTTTGCTAAGTCTCCCGCTCTCAATTCTATTGAAAATCTTTGGGCGAACATAAAAAAAAAGCAGTCTGAAATGCCAAATCAAAAAAAAACATAGAGTTATGGACCGTAGTTGAACAATCTTGGGGATCAATAACACCGCAAAGATGTTAGGGTCTTGTAGACTCAATGAAATGTTTTGCGAAGCTGTGATACAAAAATAATGGTCATTCTACCAATGGGCAGGTTCAATAAAAATCGTTTAACATCTGAATTTTCAGATTTCTGAATTTATGTCGTTGAACGCAAAAAAAATCTGAAATTTCAGCCAAAAGTCATTGCCGCATATTCATAGTCGTTTTTAGACCCTGCAGTTTATCTTAGCCTGTAGTTTATCCAATGTAAATTAGATAGGATAAACCCAGTATTTTTTTAGAAACAACTTAAACAGTGACTATGAATATGCCCCATTGTGTCAAATTCTTGTATTTACCTGTAGGATTTACATTTAAGCGAAATAAAATAGAACTTTAATTACATTCGTATATTAAAAATTGAGCGTGAATAGTTGTGAGGATGAAATTATATGTAACTAAATCAGCAACAGGTTTTATTATTTTCATTAAAAGTCTTTTTATTTTATTTAATAAAAAATTATAGAAAAACTTTCCAAACATCAATATAAAAAATAGTTGATTTAAAAATTCACTAAACAATAAACAAAAAGTTCGTTCATTTAAATAAGTATTGAATTTTCGGGACGAAAACTAAAAAAATCAACTACCAACAAGACGAAAATTATAAAGTTCAGCTTTTATATCCAGTGTTTCAGCTGATTTAGCACTTCCCCCACCACAAACAACTTTCATCTGTATTTTCAGATGAGAATTTCTTGTCTGAAAATTCAGATGAAACGTAACTAAAAGTCACTAAAAGTCATCTAACTTTTTATGACAGCTGGCCAATCAGAAGCTCTAAAAATTCAGATGTAAAACGCATTGAACGTACCCAATTACAAGCTTTCTTAAAATGAATTGAACTTTTTGTACCGTTGTTTTAATTAAACTATACACAAATGAACAAACACTGCTATTATTTTGCTCGCTTTATTTTCGAATCCGTTTTGTTTTTGTATTATTGCTTGAATCATGATGAAATAATTACAACTCAATTCATATAAAAAACATTCCAATAAAACGTAAAAAGTTTTGTCTATAATAGTTTATAAGATCAAACTGCTTTTATATTATATTTTAGACTTAAAATATATTTTCAATTGCACTGCTATTTTTTTGCTCGCAGCGTATATTGCAACTAAAAATGGGATTGATATTTTTTTTTTTAGCAAATATCGCAAAACTTGTTATTTGTTATTAACTGGGAAAAATATTAAAATATACAACTTTGTAGAACTAATTCTTTTTGTTAAAAATGCTATGCTGTTTTTTCGACATAAATAAACACGGTTATTTATATTATGTTAAACTCTCGAAAATTAAAGCGGCAATTCTACAAGGGGTTGATGATCCAACATTCCGATTTAAGCTTATACAAGCAGTCAACAATTTTATTACTATTCTTTAAATACCTTTTTTTGAGGATTCTAAAGTACCTACTCCTAGTCAGCGTTGCCGCCCAAGAAAAATTACAGTTCCAAATTTTCTAAAATATAATATGAGAAAAAACAAATTCTTCTATTTAAAAAAATAAGCTATAAGGGCCAGTTTCACAATATCTGAGTAAAGTCTTAACTCCACGGTACAAACAAATTTTTGGTGGATTTACAACCCATTTAGGTTAGTCCATGTGAATTTTTTTCCTGCGGCCTTATTGCCCTGTGCCAATATTTACGTGTCGGATAACTAATCAAAACTATACTTAGATATTGTGAAACAAGCCCAAATTCTCTATTATTACTGGTGAAATACAACAAACAATATTAAAAGAAATCACTTGCTATTTTCGTGAACCATTTTCATAAAATATCATCCACATTGGTTTTATTTTAAATAAAATATTGGAAATAAAAAAAGTGCGCCATATTGAGTTTTTTCGTGCCACCACCGTACCACGAGGAAATTGGAGTGTCAAAAAAGCACAATCGTGGTGCACTGGCGAAACTGATCCTAGTTAACAAAATTGAACAAAAGTTAAATATTAAATAACTATGCAGTAAGGAGATGAATTATTTTCAATTTTGTAGGTGCAAAGTAGATATTCATTTACTATCGCCCATGTTCTGAATTTCAAAAGAAATTTTATGATCCTTAAAATTCGTTGGTTTTTGAATATTTCTCAACTATTTCGTTTTGTTGAAATAATTCACAAATAGCATGAATAAAGTGAACCGAAATTCATTCAACCATTTTCGATAAGCAATTCGAACGAATTGTAGAAAACCCAAATTAACTTCATATATCACAATGTGAATTAAAAATAAATGGAATGCAGAAAATGGGCATATGAAAATTTCAAGAAATTCAGGTTTCCACGTTCATTCTTTAACAAAAAAAGAAACAAAAGACCCAAAATTATTTTGTAATAAGTAAATTTACAATTCCAGATCTTTGAAGACCTTGTCAGGGTGTTCAATATGCAATTAAGTAAAGGTCAAAAATGGGCCGTTTGTTCTCGAGATATTCGAGACTGAAAACATTTTTGAGCAGTTTTTAGGATTTTTGTTTTTCAAATTGCCAATTGAATGTTTTTAAAAACATTATCAGTTGTTAACGAAGTCATTGTGTTCAGTGTAAAATTAGCCCGGCTTCGAAATCAGTTTTCATTGTCGAGATATTCGAGACGAAAAATATAATTCCGAAAAACATTTTTGAACTATTTTAAGTTTTGCATATTGTTCGCTTTAAAAAACTGTCAATTGGATATTTTTACAAAGTTTATCCAGTTATTGTAGTGTGGTGTGTAGGATAAAATTAATCCGGCTTCGAAATTAGTTCAAAAAACGTTTTTCAACAATTTTTAGTATTTTTTTTGAATTGTTTTTACTTAAAAAAAAAATTGTTGAATTTTTTTTTGAAATCATACCATTAATCAAATATGGCATCGTGTGTGAAATAATATTAGCCCGAAGTCAATATCATTGTTTGTTCTCAAGATATTCGAGCCGAAAAACAATTTTGTACACTTGTTTGCTAAAAAACTTTCTGGCGATTTTTTTTTAATTCTTTCCAATTCTTCATAACGTCATTCAGCCCTATCGAGGTATCCGTTCGGAAGAAATTTTTCTCCGATCTACTTGAAATCGGAGAATTTTCTATCGAGGTATCCGTTCCGATAAGCATTTCGAACAGATCTTCCGACGAAATACATCGCATTCCATCGCGCAGCGGCGGAATGCGAATAGTCAACAATTTTTGACAGCTGTGTGTTGAATTTCTTCAGAAGTTGTCCGATGAAAAATCATTTCGGAAGCTGTTCGGAAATGGCAACTACAAAATTGTAAGTAAAATAATCAAACGAACGCGATTGTTTGCATCATTTTATTTCGTTCGAAATACCTCGATAGGGCTGATTATGTGTAATAAAATTAATCCGAAGTCTTTGGCATTTCTTGTTTCCGAGATATTCGAGACGAATGACATTTTACTTTTTTTTTTGTTACCTCAAAATGTGAACCTAGGTTTAATCCTAATATTCACAAGACTATACAGCTTATAAAAATAGTCCCGATAGAATTCCAGGCTAACGATAGACTGTATAGTTGAGTTGCTATGATACGTTATTATTATTTATTTTGCTTCAAATTCAATAGAAAATACATTCTTGTTCTTATTTATAAAAGTTGTCTAACTTTAGACAACTGTCCAACTTTGGAAAATGTGTTCCAAAACCTAGTTTATTGTTGTCATATAGCTGCCTTACTTTGACACAAGAGTAGATTGTCTTAACCGTGAATAATGTGATATTTATTTTTATTAAATAAAGCATATTTCGACATATTTGAAAATAGTCGGACAGTGTCTAAGTAGACAAAAATTTTATAAATACGACTGTCTAGTGGTCTTATTTATAAACGTTGTCTAACTTTAGACAACTGTCCAACTTTAGAAAATGTCTTCAAAAACCTTGTTTATTGTTGTCTTATAGCTGCCTAACTAAGACCCGTTTGCTGATACTACACATAACGATTTAAGTTGAACTTAAATTCTTAAGGGGTACTTTTTCCATGTCATAAAGTGATACTTAAGAAATTAAGTTCAACTTAAATCGTTATGTGTAGTATCAGCAAACCACCCTTAGAGACAAGAATATGTTGTCTTAACCGTAAATGCTGTGATATTTATTTTAATTAAATAAAGCATATTTCCACTAATTTGAAAATAGTTAGACAGTGTCTAAGTAGGCAAAAATCTAATAAATACGACTGCTTCTATATGCAAGCTCATTGTTTTTCTTTAATAATATTGAACTGTTTTGTAATACTATACAGATTATAGAAAAAAAACACACCTACAGTGTTTATATGCGGAAAATAAGCATGCTTTACTTTACCCGCTTCATGGTTCCAACAAAAAAACTATGGAGTCAAACTTTTAGCCTCCTTTTTATATTGAATGTAAATAAAAATGTACATATTATAGTTTAAGGCCAAGCATCACCATTCAATTTTATTGTTTTAAATAAAAAAGATAACATACATTTAGGTAGCAACTAAATACGAGTATATAATTGAATGAAGAATATAATATATAAATCCGTCGCACGCCAGACGCCTGTCAATATCGATAAAGAATTCGGGACAATTTTTTTTTTGCTTAATATTCATATTCCCCCGATAGTGGAACAAAACTCATTATATTTCAATAATCAAATTGCATTGGCATCAATAGTAAATAACAATTTATGTGATACGTGTAGGTACATATGTATGTACGTACATATATATGCTTATAATATAGCCTTATATAGCCTTATGAAATCGATTTAGTGCCTATTTGCTCTATTAGTGTGTGGGTAATTGTTTTTGCTACCGAAATCATGATAGGGAGTGTGGGAGTGATTATTCATATATGGTTTATATGTATATGGGCCCCATGTCTAGAATCCTGGCTCCACTTAGGAGTGTTAAATCATTTATATGATACATTTATTTATAGATTTGAGGTTCTTTTGTGAAAAGTATGCAGTATAAAACCCAGAATTCGGAACGCAACACATTTTTGAAGTTATATCTTTTTTTTTAAAGCATAAGTCCGGTTCTGGAGTCTTTGTAATTATAAGTTAATTGGTATATACAGCTAAAAATAATAAGGTATCGTATTTCTAGTTGCTAATGAATGTTTATGTAATGCTTTTGTATAAACAAAGTACCTACTGCATGCGCCCTTCTAAATTAATACGAGATTGTTTTCCCAATGTTAAATTTTGATACCAATAATACTGTTATGAAACTTAATAAAATTCTTAATTCTCATAAAAAAAGAAGAAGAAAATTGAACTTTTATTCAGTATATCTTTTTTTTTGGAAAGATCTTTGCACGTTCTCTATAGATCAGGTTACCCCAATGCAATATATTCATACCATCATTAACGTGCTTATTTTATTTGAGACCATTTGATAATATGAACTAGTAAATGCCCTTCCAGACGTTCTTATTGAGTTATGATATTTATGATATTTTATATGAAATTAAGATCGATGTTTTTATTTAATTTTATTTAATTAAGGGGAATAATTTTCTTTTTATTTTAATGTGGCGTGGCTGATTATATAGTTTTAGTTTTTTCGCTGAAAGGGTGTAGTTATGACATTTTGTAACAGTGATGGGCTTGTTTGCTGTGATGACTTTGGTAAGTCCTGATGTCGATTTTTTCGACTAAATCTATATTTGGACTTGCAAAAAAATACGCCTATTGAAAGCAGATTTGGATGTTATGACATTCTATATGAGATTTCTGGACAATGCGTCTGATTTTTGGTGTTATGACATTTTCTGATCTGGGTTTTATGACGTTGGTTATGATAATACTTAACAACAATAGAAATTAAAATCGTCATAAGGCCAAAATAAATCCAAAAAAGTCTAAGGCAGGTGCCATAACACCTAAATTCAAAATTAAAAAAATCTTTTGGGCGAAATGAAATTTACGATTTGGGCGATCTTTCATATGAACAGCAATTTGGGCGTTATCACATTTCGTTTTGTGATGACTATTGACTATTTTTGATGCAGTTGGTTTAACCACCCCACCTGCGATTGAATTCGGTTAGAAAAATTGAGAATAATTTGCTCATCGTAACTCCAAGTGAACTACGCCCAAATACCTCGAACTTTCACGGCAGACTTCTTACACAAAGGTTTTTGTATAGAAGAACTTGGCTATCTTTTAATATTTATGTTTTTGGTCTGATAGCACTTTCAAAGTTAAAAGGATAAACGAAAGCATTTGTGCATTTTTGATGATTGTAACTTCTGCGTCATAAAATGGCGTTCATTTACTAGCCTTTAGGTATACCTTTTGTGATAACAGTCAATTAATTTATCGGAAGTGGGGATTACGCGTTATAGCCTTATACCAATGACAACATATTTTCTGCATAATTTATTTCAAATCTCGACAAAGAAAACCCTTCATTCATATTAAGTCCACAAATCACAGTCATTTTCTAAAGGACACGTAAATCTCAAACAAATTATGGCAAGGACAATTTATTTATGTATAGAAAATACCCAGTTCCATACGACTACCCATACTACAAAAATTTCATGTTAAACATTCTCATTTTACCGAAAATTCAACGAAGACATGTTCAGTGTAACCAAATCATCTATGAAAAGGTTTTTATGTTAACATATTTTTTATAAACGTTGTTGTATGGTATATAAAGTTGTATAAGGTAAAATGCCAAGAGATGATAAAAAGTTTTGAATTGCTGTCCTTCTTTTTACTTCCGGTAAACATAACATAGAAATACGAGTAAATGCACAATAAAAGTTAATGACCAGTCTTCTTAGTTATTAATTTATTTAAGTCAACCCAAACTTGGCATGGCATGGTCCACTACACTCTATATAGCTATTGCAATGACCATCCTCCCCACTCTTAAAGCACAACTCTTATATTTCTATACATAAAATTCTCCGCACAACACTTGTATGCATTCCCTTCTTCTACTCCATATATCCATATATATGTATATACATATGTATAAGAGGGATGTTGAAAATCTAATTGAAAAGTTTTCGCTCGAAGCACTTGAGCGCTGAGAGGACTACATATTTTTCCACTCTGACTCTTCTCTATAGATGTTGAGGTTTTTTGTTTTGCTCATGCATATTGGAGGAGCAAATCCTGTAGAATAATTATTGCAAAGTTTTCCTCTTTTGTGCAATCAAACATGTGTACTCGTACTTACGAAGGAACACACTACTTAACCTTTAGCATTTCCCTTTTCCTTTATACCCGAACGGACCAGGACCAGCCAGTGTATAGCGATGGAATAAATGAGTGTCATTTATCCCAGAATCCACTGCAGAACAGTGTATAGGATTTTATATATCAGAGTCCAGCCATGGGTGGATTTGTGTGCGGGTGATTATAAATACAAAAAATCTATTTCTAATCCTGCGTTGTTAAATGTGCTTTCTATCTCGTAGAAAAAAGGATATATGTATATTGATTTCGCGGGACATCCACATCCGATATATGGTGAGATATTTGGAAAAATTAAACCAGTACCTAATTTTTGAAGTTGGTATTTATCAAATTAAATAAATTAGTGTTGTAACCAATTAATGAAAAATAAACCTTTAAATCCTTCAATATGCAATATCAGCATTTGAAAATTATTTTGCAAACTGTTTTGGAAAAGAAGTTTGGAATTTTTCTAGAAGAAATTTTCGAAAAAATGCAGTATAAGATGAAAATTTCCCCAAACATCTTTGAAAAAACGCCAGAAAATAAAAAGAAAATTTGATAGAATAAGGATTAATTTCCAAAAGTAAACACGGAAATAACGCCGAAAAAAAAATCATCAAAAAAAATAAAGTTGCCAAATCATTTGAACTTTTTTTCAGGTAATGTTTTGGGTGCGACAGGAATGCGTCAACATGCGCTAATGACCCCGCACCCCATTCCACTGCCACTGCACGTCAGGGCCAGTTTCCATTTATTTTTTTCTATGATATTTTGGTCCTAGACTCATTTTGTATAAAATTTTGAAATATTGTATAAGGTTAAATTACTTAGAAGCTTTTAAAATTCAAAATTGGAACAACAGATGTCCAGCTGTTAACAACATAAACGTAAATAAACCAAAATAAATAAGTAAAGCCGGAACTACACCTATCACGTGTGGTGAAGTGTGTTGTGTCGCTGACTGTGCACAATAATCCAATAATCAAAGTTTTGTATTGCAGACTGTCAAGTTTGCATTCACTATTTACTTCATCTCTTCCCCAAGGACAGTCTCATCTTCCCCAGTCCACACATAAAAATATGTCTCCGACACAGCGTAGTATGGCGCAATCGCAAAAAGTTTGATTCCGACACAACACACCACACCAAAACAGATCACACGAGAAAAAACATGGCTCTACGAATGTGAAACACGTTGAAGCGATAGCTACACACTACTCCACAACACACCACACGAGATGTGTGTGGCTCCGGCTTAATTTTCTCACCAAATAATGCAAAAATCTTATTTCCGTTATATGAAGTTTTTGCAAATAAAACTGGAAACTATACCTTTTCATTGCAATTTTTTCTTGTTAACAAATTAAAGCAGGTATAAAATTTAAAAAAATTTTCTTTAAAATTCACATTTAAATTAATGTCATTTTTTAATCAAAAAGGAATGTTTATAAAAATTTAAGAAAAAAGATCATTCGTATATTTTATTAGATTTCTCTAGCTCTTAGGCAGTAAGTTATTCAGCTATAGACATTGTTTAAACAGTTAAATATATCCTTATTTATAAACGCATTCAAACAATCATCTAAATATGTTCTCTTATTACTCACTGACATCCCTGTTATATATGTCATTTTCATGAACTTTTGGATACGTTCAATAAACACAATAATTTCGAGATAACTTTGTTCATTGAATGTAGCCAATTTATAGAAAAGGTAAAAACAAACTTTTGCGGTTCATAAATTAATATCCCTATATAGTTTTCAATTTAGATATATAATCCGGCCCTGGTTCTGACATTTATAATAGCCTTAAATAAAGGGACTTGAGAATGTGTGACAAAGGAGTAGAATTATATTTGGATACCTACATTCTTGTTTCGTATGAAGTTGGCACTCAATAATTTGTTGCATTTTCCGTTTGTGAAAATTGAAAAATTTCAAAAAGGTCATTTCTTAATAATATTGTTTTTGTAAGCTTTGATTTTTTTTTAAACATTAGAAAGACGTGCTTAATTAGGTTATCTTAGTACAAATTGTTTTTTTTTTTTATACGCGCACTCATATATAAAACCATTTTTTTTTTTTAAATCAGTATCCTACTAAATAAGTGTTATGTGGGAACGACTGAAGTCGTTTTTGAATAACTTGATAGATTCATAACAGTGTGCTGGTTTTAGGCTAGGGAAAGTCTATTATTTAATAAATATCCAAATAACAAGAACTTCAAACCTGCAGTTTTCAACTGTTTATTGATTTCAAGATCGTGTATGAAAGCATTTTAAGACTTCATCGCACCGCTACCCATGTAGTCAAAAAGTAAAAACTATTTATGTAGATAGTTCGACGACGAGCTGACATGCTTCACGCCAAAGAGTGTTAGGTTTCTTGAAGATCTAGGTCTAGACGGAATGCCCAAAAAATTTTGAAAAAGTATAGCCTTTTTAGTTTTTGTTCGAATTTTCTAATAATTCAGTTATTTCTTTGTTTATGAAAAAACTCATTTTTTTTAACTATACATGTTTTTGAAAAGAGTAAAAAACCAATACTGTAAAAACTACAAAACCAAAACTGATTTGCATTCCAAAGGTCCTTGAACAAGGCGTTGTATGTGAGGCTTAAGCATTACTTATTCTATTTAATTTGTAACAAGAGCAAGAAATATTCTTGTTCCGATCCCAAATGCCAAACGAACGATTTAATTCTGAAGTTTTCTTTTAATTGGATTTGTGATTTGTGAATCAATTTATTTGTGTGTCAATTTAAAAATACTTTCATCTTTCATTGTGTTAATACGTAGAACCCTTATTAATGGAGGTCTAATTTAATTTTATAATTTATGTACATATGTACATACTTTCTTTGTAAATGCACAATTGAATTAAATAATAAAAAATGATATTCAAAAAAATCAAAACAAATTTAGAATGAATAATCAAAGAAATTTTTTGACTGTATCAAATTTTATTAGAAAAAAAATAGATCACTTAAATGCGTATATACAATATTTAAATTAAATTCACATTAACTTTATTATTTTTGTACAATTTTTTCCATTTATAATGGACACAAATTCCTCTGTAAAAAATCTACAGAATTGAAAGATTAAACATATAAAAAAAACAACATTCATCAGAAAATAACTGAAAACAAAACTCAAAATCCACAAAAAAAAAATAAATTACGTTGAAAAGAAATGGAAAAATTAAAATAATTCCAAATCGAAAGAACGAAAAGTGAACAAAAGAAATGAACTGAACACATTTCAAAATTCAGCTGCTTTTTATAGATCAACATTTCAATTCATATCAAGGGGGTAGGTTGAAAACTGTTACAAAGTAGGTCTGTTCGGTTACTTGCCTGAAACTGCCAGATTCTACCAATTTTATTTTTTTATATGAACTTTGACAGTCGAAATGGGTATGTACGTTTGGGAAGTAAAAGAACAAGGTTAGTGTTAACACTCTGATATTCCAACAAAGAATTAGGAACGATTTAATGACGTCATGATCAAAGTTAACAATAGTTATCATTTTAAAGAAAAAGAACGCACCACAGAAGTAAGTAAGAACGACCAAACGAAAACGCTTTATAAGTCGTTTGTTGATCAAAACAATCCGTGCCTGGGCTCGTTATTTTTATTAATTTGACGTTCGACGATTGAGTGTGTAGGTCAATTGATTTACTGTCCAACCAAATTCATTTTAACTTAACGCCATATTCATCCAAATGTTTTGTTTTTAATTTGTATTTTTTCATATAATCACCATTTGGGTAAACATTTCGCATTTTATACATGATGAAATTGACAATTTCGAGTCGTGTAACATCTTTAGAAAAAAAATGTTTTTGAGAAATGAAGCAAAAGTCCTACAGCTATGAGTTTATAATAATGCTTTAGCAAATGAAATTGAAGTTGATCAACTTATAGTCGCAATATAATTATCTTTAAACTAAAAGCTTTTGATTTTCTTACTTTTTTATAGTGCATGGATAGAATCATACATTGAAAATAGATCTCATGTTAGGTCCTTAAAACTCATTCAATTATTTTCAAGTGTACTTAGAGATGTCGTTGGGAACGATTTCTATATTATATTGATATTCATTCTCGCTTTAAATATGATGCTGTATCGTGTACTTACTACATATAAGTTCTAGTGAGATTCTCATATTTGCTAAAGATATAAAATATTTTGATTGCAATAAAAGTTAAGCTTCTGATATACATACGGTTGATTCTCTGCCAACTCTGATTCTTTGTGTCCGGGGCTTTATTTGTAACAAAATGTAATATTTTCTAATTAATTTCTGGTTTGACTTGTGAAAATAAGTTTGTACTATAATTTACATTGTTGTTGTTCTCAGACAGAGTTGTAAAAGACTGCAGTATATATAGTAATGCAGTTAGTAAAGTCGCAGTTAATAAAATTAACAATAGAATGCAAGTTAATACTGTACCTGGGTACTTTAACTGTAAAATAAACAGTCAGCAGTCAGTACTAATATTAGTACTGTGCAGTTTATAAAAGCAGTTAATAGACTAAAAGTTAATTAACTGCAGTACATTTTAACTGGTTTTAGTCTTTTTAGTAACTCGAAAGTCTTCAGTACTGGCCTTGTTTTGGTTTTAGTCAGTAAGTCTTTTAACTGCGCAGTTAATTAAATATAAGTCTTTTAACTTATTTTTAGTCTTATTTTATTTATTTATTAACTTAGTGAGTCACTAGTCAACTGATGAGTCCAAGTGAGATTGCCGGGACGAAACGCCAAATTTTTGTAGGACTAAAGGCCGGTAAAAGACTTAGTTAATTAACTGCAGTTAAAAGACTTACTGACTAAAACCAAACAAATCTTGTTACTTTTTTTTATTAAGAATGGTACCAAAACTTCGGACAAAACAAATAAAAACAAATCCGTGCAATAAATGCTGACTTATAATCCAGGCAGAATAAAAATAAAGACTGCAACGTCGAAAAACAGATTTCAAAAACTTAAAAAAACATACAATTTTGCAGAAAACATTGCCTTTCACAGTTTAAAACGTCAAAACGTTATAGGGAATTCAGAAACTCACCAAAAATATTGTCTATAGAGTTTAAACGTACCTATTAAAATTCAAAATCAAAAAAACAGTGTCAGCACCATGTCTTCAAGATTTAGTACGTTTGACGATATTTTTTTCCTTAAAAGTTGTAGTAAAAAGCTCTTACAGATTTAATACCATGTGTCCATGTCTATTTAAAGACAAACAAAAATAAAAAAAAATTATTTTCTATTATTTTTACTTTAAGCAAAGTTTTGATTTAAAAAATCACCCATACATGATGATAACAATTTAAGAATTACTGAGCATACAAATTAACTAAAACCGGCTTTATGTGTGTTTAAAATATGCAGTAAAAATAAGAATTTTAACATATTTCATTGAAGAACTTGTAGGAAAGTATTACAATTATTATTAATTAAAAACGAATACTTTCCAAAAAATGAGTTAATGAAACAATTCCGAGGTCAAATTCAAACTCATTGCATCCAGAGCCATTTAAAAAAGTAAGGCACATTCTGTTATTAGTAACAACAACAATCTTGGTTAAATTTTGTTTGCCTGTGTTTTCCCTCCTGTTTTAAATTCATTATAAATTTAACTCATACATATACTAAAATCTTGAATCTTTAAATGCGCCTAATCTATAACGCAACCTTTAAAAATATAAAACTGCTTGTTTCGATAGGAAACTTAAAGAATTGTTGTATATATTTATTCATTGAGCCATTTAGTCTTAAACTGTAATTTTGTAAAACATATAAATGATGGAATAAAAGTTTTCCGAAATGCATTCAGAGTGAGTCTGCAAATTTAATTTATTTAAACTCAAAGATTCAAACATTTTGTGAAATTAATATAAGGTGTTACATTTTTATATAAATTAAAATCGATACCTACAATCCACGATCGTGTATATATAATTTATTTGTATTCTTCAAATTTAAAAAATTTAAATCAAATATAAAAATTTTAAGTCATTAAAAAAAAAATAAGTACCGTATCACGAAAAACCTTCAAAAAATAAATAAAATAAGAAATTCTAAATTTGGTCCATTAACTTTATATTCAATAAAAACCAATACAAACATTGAAGATAAGAATGAATATTTCAAATAATTTTCGATTTCGTTTCAATGTTTTAAATAAAAACAAAAATATAAATAAAATTCTTATCTGTTTGTCATTATACGACAAATCTTAGAGAGTACCTACACAGTATCTTTGATTGTAACTTTACACTTCGATTTGATAAGATAATATCATAATTCATCATAAATCATAAAATAACACAGTCATAACAATTCTTCATTACAAATAGTGCGAGATATTTTCGCAAAATACAAATTACACAAGATAATATTATATTCGCTTTGCTTGCAAAACCATTATAGCTGCATATGTATTTTGTATTCAAAACAAAATTATAAAAACTAATAAATCACAATTTATAAAAACAACAGTATTCCTAACGAATTGTTCCGGTTCTCATAAATTATAACAAAAAATCTAGACGCTATAAAATATGCATTAGAGATGCACTTGTGGTTTATACAATTTTTTTTTTTTTTTTTTTCATTTTGCAAGAATTTAATGAAACTTTACATATTATATATATTTTTTTGTTCTCGACTCAAGACGGTGGCAGCACTACCCACAACGACACCGAACGATGCAAACTAACGCGAATCTTAAAGGGTTCAAAGCTGGAAATGAACTGATTTCATTAAACACCTACCCCCAGTATAGCCGGACAACACTGGCCATCAGTAAGTTCCAAATACATGTCGGTCAGTACTCCAGCTTTATCTTCTGTTTTTTTTTTTATAAATTTAATCCAATTAATTGAATACCACATGGTGGTTTTAAATGAATAAAAAAAATAAAAATAATAAGAATAGCAAACAAAAATATGCCAGTAAAACGCTGATGGGACACATAAATAGGTGAATAAAGTGATAACATCTTCAAGTTCAAAAATCGTTTAGTTAATATTTCAATTTCTAAGGTTCTAAGTAATATGACGTATGTATAAGAATGAGGCGTTCTGGTTAATTAGTTCAATCTTGGCACTTGGCACACATTAATGAAATAATTAGTGTTGAGATTCTTTTGCTTGATACGAGTATTTCCAGCTTTCATATTAGGCGAGCTGTGCTAACTAAGCACTTTAGTTTCAGAAATTCTTATGAAGTATACTATCTCATCAAAAACTGAGAAAAAACTTCTGTGTTAAAAATATGTCACAGACGGATTTTTGCTGCAGTAAATAACACATTATATGGAGGTAACATAAATCGGTGCGCCAGGCGGGGGGTAAATTTGCGCCTTTAGTAAAAAAGTTCAATTCTTTATGCCATATACATTTTTATTTCGGTATATATATACGGTCGTATAAACGTTGCGTTGTCTAACTTTGGCCGTCCAATTTTATTCATCAACATTTTAAGAATTATCTTAACCTTGGCTAGTTAAATTTTATTTAATCAAATAAAGCATATTTCCAACTATTTCGGACTATCAAGACACTGTCCAACTAGTCAAAAGTCTTATAAATAAGCCTGATTATGTTCATTTAATATATTACTGTAAAATAACGAATTTTGGAAATTATATAGAATCTACCGGTGAAACTTAAATTTAACAGCAACATTGGTAAAAGTTTGCAATATTTTGTTTCCAAAATTCCACAGTTTTCTTGGGCTACAGTCCCCACCTTGGGTTGTCCGAACACATTTTGGAATTTTACCAATGTTGCTTTTCAAGTTTTACCGATGAATTCTAACAATACTTACACTTTTCTCAAAAAACGGATCAACTGATTTTCATAAATTTTTTTATGAAATATAGTTTTTTTTGGATTTTTGAAAAAAACTTTGAAAATGAAATTAAAAACTCAAAATTTTTTTTTTTTTTTTTTTTTTTTTAAACTTTGCGGTTTTCTAGTTTGATTTTAAAAATAATTTTATATAACCAAAAAATTATACAAAAAATTGGTAAAAAAAAGTAACATCTATTTATCTTGAACACGGCGTCTAGGATTTCTATAACAAATTTTCTGTGTGCTGAAAAAACTTAAAATTAGCGTACCAAATTTGTTTTTCTCAAAAATAAAATTTTTTTAAAGAGATCAGATGGTGTATATCTACCTATGTATATCCCGTTGGCGTTAGGCAATAACGAAAAAATCGATTAGGAAATATCGCCCAAATTTTTTTTATCGCGAAAAAAAAATAATGGAAATATCGCCCAAATTTATATTTTTCCAAATCTTAGGTTGAAATATTGTTTTTGTAAAATTTGGGCGTTATTTCTCTTTTCTGGCATTCTTTCCTTTACAAAAAAAATTTCAAAATTGGAAATAACGCCGAAATCGAGAAAAAAAAAACAACAACAACTGTTTAGAATTTTTTTGGGCGATATTTCCAAATCGATTTGGGAATTTTTCCTTGGGCGTTATTGCCTAACGCCTATCCCGTTGTTGTCAAAATAATTTTACAATCTGATATCAAAATCCTGTTTTTCAAATAATTTCAAAATTCTGCCTTTAATTCCAAAAATTGTGTTTTTCAAAATTCTGTTTTTTTTTCGACTCGGTTTTACAAAATTAAACTTTTACAAATCCTGACAACTATAACCTTTTTTTACAATACTATTTAGCTTATTCAGCTTTTTCAAAACGCAAGCCTTTTTACGTGTTTTGTTTTTAATATGTATTTGCAGAATTTTGAAAAAAGAATTTTGTTTTAGACAGAATTTCAACCCAATCATTGTAGATAGTATATAAAATATGCTTTATTTATCTTTTTAAGTTTTCAGTATGATTTTTGGAGAAATGTCGATATAATACAGTTACATATATTCATTTTTAGCTCAGGGCGCGTACGAACTTAAATTAAGCAGGTATTTACAATGAAAAAAAAAATGAGGAAGTGGAATGGTTAATCCAGTAGATACTTTTCCACTTAATTGTATGCTAATAAGACTATCGTATATTTAAAAAAAAATGATGAATATGTGAATAAGTTTTTGTACTCCTCACACAATAATTAAAAAAATGGCAATTTTTAACCCCGCACATCTACCACAAGCAGAGAAAAAAAAAAACTGCCAGGATTTTGAATTCGGTATCATGACACTTGTTCCTTTTAACCCACCTATTCACATTTATTCACTAATGATTCACTAATATGTTGGTTATCTGTATTCTTGGAATCATGACTTTGTCTAGAATGATAACAATCGAAAAAAGAAAAAAATTATCTAGAATGAACAAAAATCTCGAATTATACATATAATCCAGAATCTAGAGAGAAAATGTTATTATTTTTGATATAAGTTCTTTTAAACTATGGAGATTGGATTCCTGGAACTAAAATTTCGTATGTTCGTTTGCTGTATGTGTTCCAAGCTTAAACCATGTGAGCCGTGTTTATTTTCTTAGTGCAGATGCATTGCCTCTCTCACATTTGTGGAGATACTTGTCCGGAATGTTTTGTTTTTATAATTTATTCCGGACTTTTTCCACTATGCATTTGATAAACAAGCCAACCAAGATACTGTTGACAAATGACATTGGCAACGGGACAGAGGAACGAAAGAGGAACTTAAAATCCTTGAAACCCGCGAAGCGTGAAACGTAAAGTACTGTTATCCAAGAAAACTTTTGACATACGCTTAGCGACATTTTAAGTGTTGCCGTTGTTTTTACTTATTTTCAGTACCTATACATTTTTTTGGAAAACTCCAAGACGTCGCGTCAGCTTAAGCTTCAGCCTGTTTTCCCAGAAAAACTACACAATAACCTCCTCTAACGAATAGTAAAAGAAAAGTGTACACTTAAATTTTCTCCCGGTCAAATGTTTATTTCGACTGGGCTACACGGGTATGGTACACAATAAGCTTAAATAATAAGTTACAGCATACATATTTTAAATTTTTTTAAAATTTGTAATCTTGTTTTGTTTTTGTTTTTTTTTAGTTATTTTTATGATGTCCATCAACAGATCCTGATTTAATGAAATCATTTTAATGAAAATAATCAGTTACTAAATATTAAATAATATTTCTTTTATTTAGTTTATAAAACCAAACATTTTCAACTTCAACATTATTTTATGTCTTATTCATTTTAAACAAAAAAAAATCAATTCTTAAATCAGAATAGTGAACTTACCATTAATGCAAGAATTTTTTTCCAAAAATTGATTGCGAAAATCATCAATACGCTTTGTGATGTCATCAATCTTTGGAGCTTCTATCGCTGAGAACATTGCTGCTCCAAGTATCAAAAATACAGTGTATCCTCCGCATAATAATAAAAATCGACACTTGCCATTTTTATTATTTGGCGTAGGTCCATTTTTCCCACCAACTGGCCAAGCTCCAAGTAGCATCCTGCAAAAAAAAAATAAAAGAAACATTAACTTTGTGTTTAGAGAGAAAACCAATTAATATTAAATGAAACTTATTTTTTTTTTATATAGAATTGAAGTACGAGATAATGAGAATATGTGGATAAAAAGTTTCGCAAAAGTTTTGATTGCAAAGGAGGCACACTGGGTGGAACATTAGGTATAACCTATCATTATTATTAAATTTAATGTCATTTTAAGGCTTATGACAGAGGCTTTTTTTTAATTTAAAATTCATTTGTATAATAAGAAGAGGAATTTTTTTTGTGTATATAAGCTTAATTGGCAGTTACTGTGAGAGGAGACTTTGGTCCTACCCACTTAGGAGGTACAGTTGTAAGATAAAAACACAATTGCGTTGGTGTTAATATATTTGTGTTTTATCCTAATTTATGAACCTTGAGCTTACAACCCTTCGAAGGGTTGAAAACAAAATAAACGAAGTTGGGGGAAAAATTTCGAAAGAAAATTATTCCTCTCAACAAGAGAATCCATTCGAAAAAAGAGCCAATTTCTGCCTATCAAAAATTAAATCTAACAAATATGGGTACGACTTACAAAAAGTTGTTGAAGTTGACTCATTAAATAGAGGAGGTGGTGCGAAAAAATGTCATCTTGTCCAATGAAGCCCACGAACTTTTTTCTTCACGCTCCACGATTATGACACGTGCCATGACTGCACAAACATAACCAATACAAAATGTGTACAACTTATGAATAAGAATTTGATAAGAAAAAGAATGTTATATAAATTTGTAAATAATAAAGTATAGAAAATAAAAATTATTTAAATAAAAATAAAATTAGTACTAGGTATACCACATTTTTAAATCTTAGTGCATTCAATAATTTTACTAGCCCCAAACGAAAAACTTAGGACAGGCGCGCACTTGCAACCAAACTATTTTGTTTCGATTTTGAGTACTATAGGATTATATGAGACCCCGCGGAAGTTTATGTGCGTGCACTTCCATATAAGCCTGTTGTGCTCAAATTGGAACCAAACTGTTTAGTTGCAGGTGCGCGCCTGGCCTTAGGGTGCATGCAATAGTAGGTAGTATAAAAAGAAGTTTAGAGAGTGCAAGCGCTCCACGTCTTTCGTTTTAAATGCTAAGAGAAATTATTTAATATTTTAAATTGTTTTAAAAACATGGTGGTAGTTTTAATAGAAACTTTATTTTATTTTTTTCTAATTTTTTGTCTTCTAGGTACGTGTTTGAATCTTGACTTTATTATGTCTGTTCACGTAGGTATACTCCCCAAAACTACTTATTTTAGCCTAAATTCCTTCAAAGTTTTATACAGAAAAAATATAATTCGTAGAAATGCACAGTTTTCGACAATACGCAAACAGATATTATAAGAGTGCTATTTTTATCAGATTTATGATTTTTTTTTGTCTTCTTATACCGGGCAAACAGACAGAGAAAAAAGCGACTTAACTTTTAAACAATTAAAAGTTGCGATCTTTAAGATTATTCCGGATGCAACTGCTTCAATAAAATTCATGTATAGAATTAATTATTGACGTGTATTTTGAATTGTTTTTATTTTCAGTTCGAGTGAAAATGAAATTTTCATACATAAGTAGTTTGTCTGTCCGTTCACCTGCAGATTTAGATTGCGTGGGTCGATTTTCTTTAGACTTGCTAGCATATAATAGCTGTGTTTTATTTTCCCCCCAGATCCGAGAAAGATTGGATTTGCCTACGAAAATACATGTATTACAAAAACAAAAGAAGATCCAACTTTGTTTTGGATTTCCAAATCCATTTTGAACACGCACCCTTAATTTGAAAATGTCTTCAGTAAGTGCAAAGAAAAAGACTACGGGTATATACAATTAAAAAAAAACAAAAAGGAAAACAGAGTTGGGTATATAACAGGTTGTCACTGTGATCCTGGGTTGTTTTATTTTCATAATCTGATCTGGATTGGATCTTATACTTTTTTCCAAAACGTGCCCACAACTTTAAAACAAAAAAAAACTCTTAAACTCTTGTAAAAAAATTTCCCAGAAATGATTGAAAATGGCACCTCCTATAAAAATATTTTTTTTTGATTTTCAATTTTCTCAAAAACCGTTCAACTGATATTATGAAAAAAGTTTTAGAAGTATTGTATACCAATATTTTGAATTTTTAAAAACTAAAAATAATAAACAAATGATTTGGTCGATTTTTATTAAACTTTGTATTCAACATTTTTTTTAACATTGTGTTAAATTAAATATTCTTATATTAAAAAAAGGGTACCTACTTACCATACAAGTGTTTAAAAAAATGTTATGAGAAATCTTTTCTTTTTCCGTAAACGACTGTTACAATTTGTATGAAATTTTTTTTATATCATTATGATCTATAGCACTATTATTGGAACACATTTTACATTTATCCATTATTAACGGTATTTCTCATAGAAACATTTTTTGGTTTTCTCATTATCTGTTCAATCGATTAATGAAAACTTTAATTCATTTCAAAATAACTTTCCAATTCGTTACTATAGAAACTTACCCTAATTTGTTCATTGAATGTTCCCACTTTAGAATAGGTTCGACAATAAATTGCAGACAATCGATTGAAAAACTTTGGAATTGGTTTAGTAATAAAACTGTAACAGCCAAATTATAATAAACATGGAAGAGCAAAGGATTAGGTCTTATTCCGTGGACTAAGTGCAAAATGTTATGTATTAAAGAAAATTTGTGATAAGTCACGTGTACTAAGTTAAACCACCGGAGAAGGTGATTCAGCGAAGGAATAAGAACCAGATGTGTCAAATTTATTCTGAAAAAAAAAAACAAAGTGAAGATTGCTTATTAAACTTTGAATAAAATTAATAATGTCTGCTATATTTATCGAGTATTTAAACCATTTCTAATTATTGGACAATCAGCCATTAACCACCATAAAAAAAAACTATACATAAATATTTGTATATGATCTAATGGAAGTGCTATTTGAGGAGGATCTCAGGTAGAAATATATGTAGATTTTCCAAGGAAAATATGAGGAAACTCATTGTGGTTGTTGACGATGACCTATATCAATATGGGGACCTAAGAGAGGGACATATTTCTGTGGAAAGTTATGGCTTCCATCAAATACATTCCATTTAAATAAATAAAAACAAAACAGAAAACAGAAGGGATTTCTGGTAAACGTCAATTTACTATTCCACGAATATTTTGGTTTTATTCATGGACATTTTTAACCCATAGCTTAACTCTTATTCCCTGCTTTAGTTAACTCGTGGAATAAAAGTGGAATAAGCGTTTTTTATTAATTTGGCTGTAAGAGTTTTCTTTTAATTTCTCTCTTCCTTAACCTTAAAATTTAAGTATTAAATTTAATTTTAAACAGGTATGTACTTCAAGTAAAATCTCTCCTTTTAATGCATATCATTAAGTGACCAGCTGTATTAAAAGGACAAATTCTTGATTAAGTTTGAGAAAACAAAATATGAAATCCCACAGTATCCCTATAGTATTATAATAAATATCCAACAACCACACACTGTTTGATTAATTCAGGGATTTCATATTATATAATACGTAATGTATCCTTGTTCATGAATAATGCGCATAAATTGATACCAATAGAATGAGCAGTTGGTATTAGGTGTGTCATTTTACTTAAAGTACACAATACAATGATATCTTGAATGTTGAATCCCTAATAAATTTTGTCATACACGTTGAGTAAGCTTTTAATCTCTATAAAATCTTTCAATGCATTAAGGCTCAGACATTTTATACATATATGTATTATAGTCATAATATTGTTGTATTTTTAATTCTGTATGAATTATTATATAGGTAATATAAGGTATACCTACCTACAAACGTCATAAAATCCAAAGTACTTAGTGAAAGTGTCAATTTACCCATAGCTGCGTATGCTGTCTATATATTGTGCCAGCAGTAAGCTATGGCATCATAACTATATAAAATTTTAGGATTGACGTCATTGTGTAAGATGTTCTGGTTTGAGATTTACTTATTAATGGAATACCAACATGATGCTGTTATATTCCCAATGCTTCATCAGCAAAAGGAAGAAATGTGTGGATATAACTACAACTCACTGATGGAAAAAGCCTTACTATTGTACTGAATTCAGTACAATTTGAATTTCTCAGTACATAAGTACATCTTTGCCATTTTCAGTACACTTTTGAATTGTTTGTACAAAATTGATAATGTTCTCTTATCATTTATTAAAAAAATCTATGTGCGATGCGAACATACTCAAAGCCCAATTACCCAATATCAAAACCATCCCCACTTGGGCTGAAAGCGCTCATTTGCTTTTAAATACTGAACTGAATATGTAAGAGTACATATTTAGCTTCCAATTTTTAAGTTCAAGTGACCTCAACTCCGTGAAAGTTGCGTTTCGCCCAGGTACGACAGTTGGGCTCATCATATATTCAATCGCTCCACTTAAACAGAAGTAGTTTTCTAATTATCTTCATTTACGTTATTATTTTGCTTCCAACAATGAAATTTATTTTTTAAACAATTATGCAAAAATTTTATGGTAAGGGAATCTTTTGATGAAAAGCCTTTATTGGCTTTTGCAAAATCACCTACCAGTTATGGAGATATATTGCGTCACCGAATGTGAAATCTTATACACTTTTAAAAAGTTCAGTGAAAAAGTTATACAGGGCTTCAAAAATATTGCTAAAATGTTTTATATAACATTTCTGCTAAGATATTAGAAGAAGATTGGATTTCGATGACGTTTTCTTAAACGCACTTCAAAAATTCTCACAAAGCGCACTCCATCGTTCAATTTGTTTTAAAGTTTTTTCCTAATGAACACAAAAATATTGAAGCTATAAACAACGAATATAGAGCTCTAGCTGACTGCGAATATATTAAAAAACTGAGAAATGTATCTGTATCGGAATTTTGGGCAAAAATTTGGTTTTTGAAAAATGAATGCAATGAGTTTATGTTTGAAAATATTCATCGAATTATTCCGGGTGCCTTTTGTGTTCCTCATTCTTTAACAAACGTTGAAAGAATTTTTTCATATCAAAATATAATACAAACTAAATTAAGAAATCGAGTTCCATTGTGTTCTACACATATTGAAACCAAAAATCATTTAAAAAAGGAATGTTGTCACAGTTTTGTAATTAAAAAAGATCTTGTGAATAAAAACGTTACAAACAATCCTCTTCAAAAAGAAGAACTTTTAGAGTAAAAAAAACGTTAATTACCTAAATTACTATTATTTTCTTATCTAAGGCACCAGTTATACGTACCTAATAATCATTGAAAATTCTATTTTTAATTTTCAGATGTTTAGGAAGCAAAATCAGTAATTATTTTAATGGCAAAATAAACCTGACAGTTTAATAATGATTTAGAATTTTAAAAACCTTAAAACTAAAAATTTTAATATTCAATGATGAGATTCAATGAAACCTATACAACTGGCTTCTTACTGTGATACGGGATCCGTCCGTTATTTATTTAGCTATACCTAATAATGAAGTTCCTTTACAATAGGCGTGTTTTTTTGCAAGCCCGGGGGGAATTGGTTGAAAAAAACGACAACGGGGATTAGAGATGCCATCACAGAAACAAAATGGAGTTTTCATACAAACTATAGATAACAAGTATGTAATTCACGCCGGGAATTCTCTGGGATTAGATAAGCCCGCAGGGGACTAGTTGTTGTTGCGTTTAACATGTAAATTGTTTAGCACCGACCTCTTTTTTTTTCATCCAATTCCCCCTGGGTTTGCAAAAAAAACACGCTTATGTTACCTTAATATTTATAACAAAAGATTTTTTTTTTGTTCTTGTTAATAAATCAATTTTATTTTTGAATTTGTGTGTTTGCTAGTTTTTATCCATTTAAAAGAGCCCAGTACTATTTGTTCCTTTTCAGTACTATTTTGTTTCAGCGTTCAGTACAATCGAAAAAAGTCGATTTCCATCACTGCTACAACTATATAATGGATATTATAATAAGAGAAAATTAAAGAAGAAGGATAAGTTGGACGAATTTGATGTAATTTTTTTTTTGTTTTTCTTCTATTGAATAAAAGTAGAACTATAACAGCCAAATTAATAAACGTGGAACAGCGAAGGGTTAGGTCTTATTTCGTGGACTAAGTGCAAAATGTCATGAATAAAAGAAAATATCTAAAAATTGACGTGTACTAAGTTAAACCACCGGAGAAGGTGGTTTAGCGAAGGAATAAGAACCAGATATGTCAAACTTATTCTGAAATAAAAAAAAATACCTATAAGTGAAGATTGCTAATTTAACTTTGAATAAAATTAATAATGTCTGCTATATTTTTCGAGTTTTTAAACCATTAATACTAATTATTGGACAATCAGCCATCAACCACCATAAAAAGAAAACTATACAAAAATACATGTATATGATCTATAATGGAAGTGCTCAGAAACATTTCATTTAAATAAATAAAAACAAAACAGAAAACAGACACAACACAACAATATTAACAGAAATATATTAACAAGAGAATTATTAGGTGTGTTTGGTAACTTGAGCTTTTTTTTTTACAAATTATCATAATTTTCTGTCAGAAGCCATACGAAAAATAACCAAGTTTGCGAAACTTGGGGAAAATTTCAAGTTACCAAACAGGCATCTTATTTATTGTAGTAGATTTTCTTAAGGTAAACGTCAATTTACTATTCCACGAACATTTTGGTTTTATTCATGGACATTTTTAACCCATAGCTTAACTTTTATTCATCGGCGCACTCCTTAAGTTTGTTGTTCTGACCATTCATGTACACGAAATGAAATTATAAAAAACAACAGGGTAAGCAAATATTTTTTTTGGGGGGTGAAACCTACGAATATATGAAGATCTTTGATACAATCTCTCAGATTTCTCAGTTTACTTACGCATGGAGCGGTCGATGAGTGTTAACGAAAATTGGACGAAACGAAGCAAAACTCAATTATGGACATGTCATATGAATTCTTTGTATTCGTTTTGTAAGACCACTTACGTGCGTCGCCTTCCGACTATTACAGATCTATATTGACGCGCAATGTGAAGTTAAAATCCAACAAGAAAAATAAATTTTAAACATTTATTTTAACGGTCGTGGGGCTAACCTAATATGTTTAATTTTTTCACCTGCCAATGTTACGTAGGGGAATTTTAGTAAGAGCTTCCCAATTAATTAGTGGCTCGAGCCAGACGACCTTAGATAATATCATTTAAAACAACTGTTTATATTTTATGTGTATTTTATTTTGTTTTATTTAAAATCTCAAGTCTTTCCCGCTTCTCTAACCATTCACGGGCCCTCGCCGCTCGCTGGTCTTTCGCTTAACTACACCTCCACTAAGTGCAGCCAGGCGATAAAACTCCCCTAATTGCTGACGGACCCTCACCTGGTGTCCCCTTCGGTGTCGTTTGTGGCAAAGGGGCTCGACCTGAGGAGGAACAACCATGTCCTGGTTCTTGGAGACGGATCGAGCCGCGTTTCTCTCCCGGTATTCCTGCAGGGTGATAGGTCTGGGACCTGCGGATGGGTTGGATCTTATTCTTTCCAAAAGGCAGTCGGTGATTCCTGCTGGTTGATCCTGGGGGTATGGATTAATAGAACCGGTGCTCATACTAAGAACACCGGGTATTAATAATGTTTGTATAGAGTGAGGAGAGGAAAGGGTACCCATAACCCAAGCAAATATTTCTTTAGCTATAGCTTGGAGGCTAAGTTTTTGAACCAGTTGACTGCCCGAACTTGGAGCACCCCAAAAGACAAATAAAATCAGCAACTACAAGCAAAAGAAGTCAGCTAGACCGGATGGGGCATCCAACCTCATCCTGCAAAAGCTTCCACACAGCCATGATCTACCTAAACATCATACTCAACAAGTTAACCAAGAACAGCTATTTCCACTGAAAAGGGAAAACCGTGGTGATTCTAAAGAAAAGTATTAGAAACTACAGTCCGAAAAGTATTAGAAATTACAGTCCTGCCTTAACAACTTAAGTAAGTTCTTGAAAGAGCTGATACTCCTACAGAAAAACAACATCCCAGTTATATGCAGTTCAGTTTTCAGGAAAACTATTAAACACTACATCCACTCTTTAATGAAGTATCATAGTGACTTTACCGAACACCATAGCCCTCAATAGCCATCGAGTTATTGTCGGATGAAGCATTCTGGATGTCGAGAAAGCATTCGACAGTGTATTGAGTGAGCTGTTGCTCTTGTCATCTGATCACCATTGAACTGTCCGAAAAGTCGAAGCACGCATAAGTAAACTCTTACATTCCTATTAATAAACTCAAATCAAATATGAATTATTTTAAAAAAGTGAAATAAGAGCAAAATCTTATCAATATAACAAACAAAAAGCTAATTCCTATTAATTAGATAATTCACCCAAAGATTAATTCAGTTAAAAATATCTAAGATAGTTTTGCCAACGAGTATAGATAAAATAAAAAGAAACGCTGCTCACCACATATGTAATGTACCAGCTCAGATTAGAAAGTGTGTGTGCATTAATTCACACTTTGTGAGAAAGTATACACAGAGTCACAGACCAAATAACACTCTTTGGCGACAGCAGAGTTCTTGTTGAATTTAGTAGAATTTCGTCAAGATTTGCTCCTTAACGTGGACTAGCAGTTAATTGTTTAAACAACAATTAACAAATATTTTAATTGTTTGATCAACGTTTAAGTTGATTTGTGAATTAGAAGATATCTAAGCATTTTTTTTGTTAATAGGATTGTTACGGTCGTATTGATAAACTTTGTCTAACTTTGGACTGCCATCGAAGTTATAAATACAAAATTTTATTTGGTGTTTAAGAGCTACCTTTCTTAGAAAACGAAATCGGTTGTCTAAACGTTTTCTAATGTAACATTGTATTTAATCACAAATTTTTCCTTAACCTTGAAGCTCATATACCTGCGTTCGAAAGTAAAACCTTCTGGTGGAGTCTTGGAATTGTATATGAAATGGGTGGGATGACATAACGTCCGCGGACATAAAGTCCATGGACGTTAATTCCAGTCAAACGGACATAAGGTCCATGGACATTATGTCTTCCTCATAATGTCCATGGACTTAATTTCTTTTTAAAAAGAAGATAATGCCACATTATTTCACCGACTTTATGTCCATGGACTCTATGACTTTTTTTAATAGATATAATGTCCATGGACGTTATGCCTGTTTAAACAAGTCATTATGTCCATGGACTGTATGTACATTTTGGACAGACAAAACGTCCATGGACTATATGTCCTTTTTCACTACTTAAATCATGGATGGACATTATGTCCGTTAAAAAAGGCATATTATCCATTCTATTCCAAGTTCCAAGAGAAATTTTTGACGAGCAGTGCATGGAAAATAAACTTGCTACGCACAAAAGATAATACTTTAACAAGAATTTTTCGTTTTCTAAAGATATCCAGAAAATGTTTGCAGATGAAGGTGTTCTTAAGAGTTTTGGGACTCCAAGTATGCCGCTGGTGAAAAATTGTATGCGAGCACAGTGATTGAAAAGAAGTTCTCCTACACCGTGTTCGTTTCACCAACTATTTGAAAGCTGATAAGTAATTCTCCACAAAAAGGGAATTATGTGCTCGATGGTACCTTCTTCGTTGTGCCTACTTGTGGATACAAGCAGCTTTTGATTATATACATTCAGTATGAAGATCATGTAAGTATTTTGCAATAAAAGTTGAATTTGTTTATTACGATTTGAATTACGTCATACATATATGTATGTATATACAAATTATGCACCTACATATTTTATAGACAATTTTGTGACGCTTGGTCACCGCGGCGGCGGGGGGAGGGGGAGGCGCGGCGTGGAAGGTGCGGCGCGGTACGACGCGACGAACGGATGAGCGCGGTGCGGCGAGGAACGCGGCGCCGGTGAACGCGGAGCGGGGCGATCGCGGCCGACGCGCCGCGCCGTCCTCGTCGCGTCGCACCGCGCCGCCGCTCCTTCCGCGCCGCGCCTCCCCCTCCCCCCGCCGCCGCGGTGACCAAGCGTCACAAAATTGTCTATAAAATATGTAGGTGCATAATTTGTATATACATACATATATGTATGACGTAATTCAAATCGTAATAAACAAATTCAACTTTTATTGCAAAATACTTACATGATCTTCATACTGAATGTATATAATCAAAAGCTGCTTGTATCCACAAGTAGGCACAACGAAGAAGGTACCATCGAGCACATAATTCCCTTCAGTCATTTGTGGAGAATTACTTATCAGCTTTCAAATAGTTGGCGAAACGAACACGGTGTAGGAGAACTTCTTTTCAATTTATTTTTTCTGATTGAACACGTTACAAAGGATGGACATAATGTCAGCTTGAAACAAAAACAAAGGGACATAATGTCCATTCTAAAATATGTAAATAATTTTTGCAGTTTGGACATTATGCGTGGTTGGTTTTCTTTGAATCAGACATATTGTCCATTTGGACATTTTGTCCTTTTCAAATGAACTATAAATATGCTGTGAAGGCAAATAATTTCCAAATGGACATTTTGTCATTATTCAATAGAAAATATGTCCAAATGAACATTATGTCTTATTTCAACGGACATAATGTCCAAACGGACGGTATGTCTTCTTCAAACGGACATAATGTCTATTTTCATTTTGATCTGGTCATAATGTCCATGGACCTAATGACTGTTTGAGATTGGACCTTATTTCTCGACATAATGTCCGTGGACTTTATGACCGTTTGTGCGGAATTAATGTCCATGGACGTTAAGTCCGTGGACATTATGTCATCCCACCATGAAATGCTATATAGAACCACAAAATTTTCGCGATGTATCCCGATTCCCAGTTAGTGTTGCGACCATGCGACTTTAGTCGCATTTTGACCCCTTTTTTACCTCATGCGACTATGACACGACCTTTTAAAAAAGTGGCTATTTTGACACTTTTTAAAAATCTTGCGACTTTTTGTTGAAAAAATCTTCCCAACCAATTAATATTTTCGTTTAACTAACAGCAATCAAAGGTACCTATTCCACATCACACAATGCCAGTCACACAAATTTTCAATCTGTAAAACGAAATCGAGTTGAAATGTGTTTCTGTTTCGACTCGATCGCATTCGCGTTCTTGTCGATTCCTAAAAATAAACTTAATCATGTCGATTATGGAATCCGCAATACTGGATCCGCAGTGATTCGCAGTGCAGTGCTCTCTTTCTTCTCTATCCATTTGCCGTGAAAAGAAAAGGGAGAATTGTACTGACAATCACTGCGGATCCAGTTCTGCGTATTCCATAATCGACATGAATATATCTATTTTTATTTTAAAAGAAATTCTAATGATAATGAATTAATTTATTTTTTGTTTTAACTTTAAAGAACAAGTTAATATTACATAGATACTGAACATAGATCTCTTTTGTTTTAGCTTACCTAATGTTAAGTTGTTACCAATTAATTGAACTTATTTATACTGAATTGCAATAAATCAAATTATTCACAGTTAATCTTTTATAAAGGGTACATCATCAAATATGTATGTTAACCAAAATTTTTATCAATGTAATCCAAAATTTGAGTTTTTAATCATGATAATCACAGAGTTTTCAACAGAATAGGATCTCTTCAATTTGAAAATACTGTGCAAGATTCTATAACCAATTTTAATTCATTAATTCTTGACGTACCTGACAACTCTTACGTTTGTATGGATGATTTGATTGCCATTATTCGAAAACTTCAATTAAAAAAATCTGTAGGGTTCGATGGAACAAAAAACATTTTTCTTAAAGAATTACCTAGGACTGGTTTTGAATATCATGTATTTATATTCAATTGCTGCATTAAGTTTCAATACTTCCCTATATCCTGGAAAGTAGCTAAAGTTGTACCAGTTTTAAAACCCGGGAAACAACCAAACGACCCAAAGAGTTACAGACCTATAAGTCTCTTAAGTTGTACAAGCAAAGTATTTGAAAGACTTATCAAATTCAAATTAAATGATTTTATTGTACAAAATAATATTTATCCACCTCAACAGTTTGGCTTTCGTGAACAGCATAGCACTGTTCAGCAAGTAAATCGAATAACCAAGCATGTTCGTTCTAATTTCAACTTTCAAAAATCAACTGGCCTAGTTCTTTTAGACGTGGAAAAAGCTTTTGATAGTGTTTGGCATAATGGTCTGATCTATAAAATGATTACATTTAATTTCCCATTATATCTTATTAAAATAGTGCAAAGTTTTTTGACAGATAGATATTTCGCCGTTTATGTAAGTGGTGATTTATCTCAAAAACTATGTGTGCCAGCAGGAGTTCCTCAAGGATCTGTTTTAGGCCCTCTCCTCTTTAATATACATACGGCTGACTTTCCTCAGCTGCCCAACTGTGAATCGGCTATATACGCCGATGATACTGCCATTTATTCATCTGATGTACTTAGTTTTAGTATTGAAACTAATCTACAATCAGCTTTGAACATTTTAGACAGCTACTATAGCAAGTGGAAAATTCAAATTAATGCTTCAAAGACACAGGCAATCTTTTTTTCAAGAAAAAGAAAGTCCTGTTTTCTTCCCAGCAATAATCTGACGTTAAACAATACGAATATAATCTGGGGATCCTCGGCAAAATACTTGGGAATACACCTGGACAAAAGACTTACTTTCAATGAACATGTGCAAAAAACAATATTAAAAGTTAATAAAACAATAAAAATTATGTATCCACTAATTAACAGAAAATCTCTTTTGAACAATGACAATAAGTTGATAATCTTTAAAGTAATTTCTCAATCAATTATGCTTTACGGGAGTCCAGTCTGGGGACAGTGTGCAAGAACGCATATAAAAAAATTACAAATCGCTCAAAATAAAGTTTTGAAATTAATGCTCAAACTTCCATGGCATTTTTCAACTAACGAATTGCATAATATTGCCAATGTCGATTATGTTTCTGCTAGAATGTTAAAGCTAAAAGAAAATTATGATATTCGATGTCAAATTTCAGATAATGTACTTATAACAAGTTTAATTAATTCCTAGGTTCTACCTTTGCTGTTTATTGATATTAGGTACAAATTGTATTATTTATATTTACTATATATATATATATTTTTTTTTTTTTCTCATGCTCTTTTGTTATTTATTCTTTTTCTAATGTATATATTTTGTTTTTTGTTAATTATTCATTTTGTAATTTATTTATTAACTTATTTAATACTGTATATTTATTTATTTTTGTTTATTTACTTATTTGTTCACTTATTTATTATTAATTTATTCATTTATGTATTTATTTATAAATTTATTTATTTATCTATTTATTTTTTGATTTATTTATTTATTCACTTATTTATTATTAATTTACATATTTATTATTTATTAACAACTTATTCAATTATTTATTTATTCACTTACTCATTTATTTTATTATTCATTCATCTATTTATTTAAACAATTCCATGTTCTTGTTTACTTCTTTTTCCTTTTCTGTGATATTAAATCTAAGTTAAAAAAAAAAAAAAAAAAAAATTTATAAAAAAAAAAAATTTGTATACAAATATACACACATAAAAATATATATTTTTACCTCATCTTTAGTGAAACTGGTCACAGTACCAATATACCTTTTTTTTTTTTTTTGTATATATAACTATTAAATAGGAGGTTTTTATGACCTTTCCTCCTCAAACTAAACTATATCTTTAAAATTCAAATTAATTGTGCGTAATTCATAATATTTTTCAGAAGTAAGGTAGTTCTAACCATAACTCTGTAAACTGGGCGATAGCAAACATGTAATAATTGTAAGAAAAAAAAATGTATAATTGGTCAATAAACAGTAAAAAATAAAACAATTTCTAAATGCGACCTTTCCGAATTTCTCAGCAGCAACACTGCCCGGTTGTACACCGAGTTTGTAAACATAATATTTATTTATTAAGGATGACTACAAGAAATTTTAAATAAGAATCATATATTTAAAAAAAACTTAAATTTATAATAATAATAACTAGTCAATAATATATCTTGCTTGTTTTAATTTTCAGTACTCTTTTTTTAATTATATGTAATAAAATAACGTATAACTTATTCCTAGAAAACTAATTACTCCTCTATTCGTATAATCTTTTATTATAAACCTTTAGATTTCTTTAGATTTCCTCTTAGATTTCTTTAGATTATAAAACTTAAATTGCTTTCCTGATGTTTTATCTTAATTTAAACAGGCATCAGTTTGGTTCATTTTTGCAATTGTGTTAATTTTCCAAGGCATTAAATGTGTCATTTAATTATATTTTCCATAATGAACATTGCTTCCATTAGATATTAGAACAAACGCCCATTTCACTGTCTGTGCCGTCGTTGTGTCGTCGCCAATTACTTCGTCGTCGTCAGGACGCAACCAAGGTTACTAGAGCAACACCCACGTGACATTGGATGATATTATACATACGTTGATGGTAATGGAACATGGCAATATGTTTAAGAGAATTAAATATTTTAATATTAAATATTTTCCTAAATTATATTGAAACCAAAACTCTCTCATAACATAATATTGAACGAAAATCATTGTCATTTTGATTATATGAGGTTTAAATAGACAATTTGAGAATTTTTAAAACAGTTGTATTAGATACATACAAGGAGATATTATATCGGTTCCCTCGAATAGACGCACCAAAATAAACCATAGCCAAGTTATAGTCACTATATTATGGGCAATTATGGTTATTTTGAAAAATATTTTTATTTATTCAATATTTCAAATATGGTATAATATAGGATTTCAAAGACGAATTTCAAGATCTATAGATGTGTTATTATGTGTGTTCCTTTACTTTGAAATTCGGTGCATTTGTGTGATTTCTACCCAAAAGTCTGTCAAAGTTCATATATAAAAAAAATAAAATGTGTAGAAATTCACAAATATGCACATAGTTTCAATCGAAATGGTGATTACACAGTTAAAGTCTCAAAGTGAAATCGATAAATGCAATCTTTTAATTGAATTCAATAAATGATTTTTAAAGACTGCATTCACAAAAGACTGCATTCTTCTACAAGCCTGATATACTTAAAAATTCAAAATAATGCCGTTTTTGCAGACTTTGAGTCAAACAATTTGACCTACAAATTTAAAAACCTTGCGAAAATTTCGAGCAAATCAAAAAAATTCCAAATCCGTTATATGGATATATTAGGTGTGTTCCTTTACTAACTCTGTGCATTTGTGTGAATTTCTACTTCATTTAATTTTTTTTATATGAACTTTGACAGACTTAGGTGTACAAATTCACAGAAATGCACTATTATAACCCATAACATATATTAACCTTTTATTCACGGGATTATCACTTTCTCTCGCTTCTTAAAACTATCTGTTAAACATCACAGATTCCGCATCGTTTTAAACTACTTCTTTTTGGTCACACCAAATTTCTTAAGCACAGTATGTATTTTGAATTTAGTGTAGAACGTTACAACAACGAATTTATTTATTAAATATGATGCTTAACCGATGGAACCAAAGTGTAAATTTGTTTTTAGCACAAGCTTTAGCTTTAGATTTGTTTTATATCTTGTGGGCGAGGATAAAAGGCTTAATGGATTTAAAATTAGATCCAATGAAAATAAACTCCTCCACGATTTTCGACATTATGTTTATAAAAAAAAAAAAAAATGGCCTTATCTCTCGGGATGTTCTGAATCTACATAATTATGAAGGTGATTGGAAATTTATGTTTATTGAAGTAAATTAGTTGATTAACTTGGATTTTAATGAAACTTTTTAATTAGAAATTCATGTTAAGCTATCTGATACCTGATTTATAGTATTAATTTAAATTTATTGAATATACCGAGGAAATATTTATAATATTTTAAGTCTTGGTAAAATAGCTTAAAAATAACTCTTACAATTAATTTATATATAAGCTGCTGAAATAATAGAATAATGTACAAGACCTTCCGATAGCAATTAATTATATCATAAGTAGTTATTAAAAGTACCTCCAGTTTATTTTTTATTTTCGAACTTTTCATTATCGTCGAATACGATTTTAGTTAAATCTTTAAGAACCTATAGAAACAAGTAGTAGTAGCCCATGGCATGATGGTTAGTTGGTACGAATTTTACCTTGAATGTTGGGGATCGAATCCCAGCATATTCAACCTAAAAAACAAAAAAATGTATTCACAGGTACTGCCTTTTGCGAGGAATTGACAAATCCTCCGCAAGTATTTTCTCCCTCCTCTCACGTTTTACGTTCGGATTCGGCAAAAAACTGTGGGTCACGTCTATTCCTGATTACAAATACATAGGAATAGTTAACCGCTATATTATTTACTCGATTCATACGGATTAAAACTTAAATCCGGATGTTGATTATATAAGTTCAATGTAAATACCTAAATCCGGATTTAAGTTTTAATCTGGATGAATCGTTGCGCAACCAAATTTTGTAGATTCATATTAGGTTTCATCAAAACAAGTTTAATAGATTAATGAAAAATGTGGAAATAAAAAAATACATGCAAAAAAAAAATATTCGTGCAAGAATAAGAAATACTCATTATATACATAATTTTCAATTGCAGCAAAGGCGTCTATAATTATATTTAATTTTTCTAATTTCAAAACCCGCAAGCAAAAGCCACACTTTTTACAAATAAAACTTCCGTCTCATTCAATATGCTTTTTAATATTCTAAGATCCAATTTCATATTCGGATTAAGTGGACAAATTGGGAGACTTGAGTGCCTACACTTATTCAGCTTAATTTGCACTGGGAAACTTGCCTTATTTCACCCATCATAACTCCAATCGTATACACCTTGTTGTCGAAATTCAAGACGAAATAAATTATTCGGCTCCTGATATTAATTCATGAATATTATATGTAAGACCACATAGGTAATACTATAATACACAATCATGTAGTAATTTTTTTTTTAATTTTTATAAATATTAACATAACACTTTTACACGCCATGTGAAAGTAAAACGACATAAAGAAAGGAAGGTCAAGTGTTTATATTCGTTTTTGTGTTCGTGTTCAAATAGAATTTTTTTTAAACAACAATAAAGCGTTAAATTCGTTTGGCATTATTTTTTTTAACGTTCTTTATAAGGACTTTTTATTCTTTTATTTACAGTGTCTGGGTTTAGTTTAACTATAATATAATTGTGTAAGGTTATTGTTACATCAATTTTCTAGGCAATATATTATAAAAAATGTAACCGCTGAAAATTTAAGTACACAAAGGCTATTATCTGTTTAGGCTATGAAAAATGTGATAAAAATTTTTGACTTAGAATTAAAAATTTCACTCATAGTTAAATAGAAATTCAATCCTATTGGAATTTCAAGCTGACTACCGCAGGAGCTTCTCCACAGTCGATGTGCTAGCAAATATTAGAAGTAGAGTATAAATGTCGCAAATATGGCCCACCCTTAACCTTTTTTTTTAATAAAACGACAAATTTAACACGAATTCATACATATATTGAAGTTGACGGATGAAACGGATAGGGGTCACCCAATGAATCCGTTGCGTTGTTTTGACATCTTTAATTTGCACGAAATAATAAAATAAATAATAATAAATAATAAAGTAAATTTTCGGAAAAGATAAACTTAAAATTACTAGTTTACTATCTAATTATTTGTCTTTTTGTCAAACAAATTCGTAGAGCACCGTTATATTTTTTTAATATAAAACTAAACTGATTGCAAGTAAACTATAGGGCGAACAAGGTGGTACGAGTTCAGACATCATTGCAGAGTACACACATTTAGTACACACAATCATGCATTCCAGTCATCAAACAAGCCTATTATTGATAACTGGTGTTAACGGACTTGTTCAAAATTCACTTACTTTTTTGTGTTGCATCCGGCGCATGCGTTCCCTATGTATCGCTTCTCATAAGAAGGTGCATAAGAACGTGTATGGAATTTTTCGGCTTACGAGGTTCCACACTTAACCGTTGATAGCAAATGATAATTGCTTCCTTCGGTTCGAATTTTTCTTAAGGGTTTGCTTATATTTCATGCTTTTCCCGGTCTTTATTTGCTGAATTGATAGTAAATAAACTTTCCAATCAATGTACTAACATCATTTAACAAATTTCGATAAAAAAAAGTCCTACCAACATTGTAGTAAATGGATCAGTGTTTTTCTCATAAATATGTTTCTTATATATTAAACATTTAAGTAAATAGGGAAGGAAACAATGCTTTTGCTCCAAGTACACATATTAAGGGTAATATCATTAGCGTTTTCTTTTTTGTTCAGTTCTGCGCATTCTGTCAAAATCGATAGGAAAATGGTGGATCCAGTGCCCCTCTACTTGTCTAATTTCAATATTTTGTTGTTATTTTCTAATGATGCATGTTGAGTTGCTGTGAGCTCTCGAACAGCCATTTTTAATTTTTTGACACTTTCAACTTTGACTACTGGGCTTTTGCTCGTGTTTCTTTTAAGCGTTATATTGGACTGTATGAAAGTGTTTCAATTAGTTTTATTAAATAAAAATGCAAAATTTCGTTTATTATTAAATTTTTTTACTTTTTATTTTAAGCTATTAACAAAAAATCAGTTGACGGTAGCATAATATATAAAGTGCCTATATGGGAACCTAATTTATCATTTTGTAAACCTCTCAAATTCTACATACAAACCAATCAAAATCATATTACCTATTGAAAAAGTATGAAATCGTACTTGAAACACGATTGTCCCTGCTGCTGTTGACTTCGCAAATCGATATTTTCCATTAACTTTGTCCAAAATATAAGTGAACCCTTTTGTAGAGTTCAGAACATTTAATTTAATTTACACGTAGCTATAGATACTCTTTATATGTGTTCATTGTATTTATGTATATATATTCTTGTATGCGTATTTGTTCACACCTGACATTTTCCTATATATATTTGTATTGTTCTTCGCACTATGGAAGCTACAAAAAAACCTATTTTCGTTTTTTTTTCAAATAAAATTCCATAACAGAGAGCTACATAGCTCAAAAAAAAAAAAAATCGGTGGAATGCAGAAATTGTTACCGGCCGGAAACGATATATGTATGGTACGTATGTATGTAGTGTTTCAATGATATGGATGTGAAAATAAATGTTTTTGACAGTTGAGTTTGGGGGATATAGGATGTTAAATTGTATGAATATGAAGAGGTTGTTTTTAACATTTAATATGCGGAATTTAAAGGTTAGAATGTAAGAATGTATGAATTATTATTTAAGTTAAACTTTTTGGAATTCTTCTAATGGTATGTTCTCATACATTTTGTTCTCCTTAATTTTGAAATATTTCCATAATACATAAATCAATGAACGTTTAAGAAGGGAATATATTACTTTGTTTATTATTAAAAAAAGGTATAAGCTTTATTCTTAATTGCTTATTTGTAAGTTCGATATGTATAGTAATTTTCTTTAGACAAATAAATGGTATAATAAAAGATCAATATCAAGCAACATAAATCGATAGAACTCTGCATCGTTTAAACATATATGTACGAATAATAAAGCAATTACTCATTAGTCATTATGTATTCAAAAATAATTTGTTTTTATACTTGTGAGAGTGGGGCCACAATCAATATAATTAACTATTCATCGTAGGCGAGTGCATGATGGAAAAGTAATTTTAGCTTTCACATAAATCATAATACATATATCATTTATCAAACTTTCATATACAAACTTTATTATTTATAGAATATGGTTCAATTATTTTATTTTTAAAATCACAACATTAAAAATAATTTTTTTTTGAACATTTTCTATTTCACCCGTACTTACTCTTGAAAAATAGAATTGCAAAAAGGGACATCTGGACTGTGTATAGCAAGTATAAAGTTCGACATGTACAATGGTTTACATGATGACTCCCAGGAAACTATCGCCCCTCTCAAAAAAAAAATACCTAATAATTTTACAATTTAAACAAAAAACAATGTTTTGGGGTCTGAACTTTTCCCATCGGTGATTAACCACAATTAAGAACTAAACATATTTGATGATTTCGTTGTTTGTATACATGGGTATATAATGTAAAATGGACATACAGTTTTGAATTGAATTTTATTATTTTCTAAATCGCTTTTTCATGTCTTCTTAATTATGATTCATTTTCATTCACTCAGGGACACCAAAAATGTTTTTGGATTTTGGTTCTATAACCATAAATGTTTATATAAATTTTTTTCTGGGTGTATTCATGTTGGGAAATTTTTTCCCGGTTTTTTCGTATAGAAAAAACATCAAGTTATTCACGTATGTATGTGTTTTTAACGAATCAACCCGTATTTGCATTTTTAAAAATTTTAAAAATAATGTTCAAAAAAAAAAAAAACGAATCGAAAAATCGATTTTGTTGGTGCTTTTTAATTTATAAACATTTTTTCGTTAAATGTAATGATATAAAATATTGAATTACTAAGATGTATCTTTAATAATATTTTGCTACATTGTAGAATTGTTAACCACAATACAACGTTCGTGTGACTGCATGACTGCAAGTTAATTAACAGAATCCGGGAAGAAAACCAAATGTAATCACAAAAAACAAAACACTCAAATACAAATTTATGTAATTTACAAACATACGTATACATAACATATGGATATAAGTTTCATATTATTATTAGAAATAGTTACATAGCTAGTTTATGAATTGATGCATTTAACCCATTTCAAATAAAATAAAAAATAAAGAAGAAAAAAAAAGCTCCCATGCGATTTATATGGAAAATTGAAGGTAACGATGAGCGACTTCTAAATATATTAATCTAAAGGCCCGAAATTTTAACCAGATTTATTATTTTACTAAACTAGTGGCATTGAAAATCGAAGACATTTTCATTTTTTTGATTCAGTTTAATTTCCATATAGATAAATCAAAAATCTAATTAAATTCTGTGAACTAATGATAAAAAATTACGTATACGCCACCGTGTACGCTTTTAGTTGAAAATTTTTTAAACGCACAACTTATTCTTCTGGTTAATGTATATACATAAATGTTTATTATTAAAGTTATTTGGAATGGATTTATAAATATTATTACCACACAGTTGGTTTGTTGGTTTGTTCGTTCGGTCATCCTGAACTGGCTCTGAGGTATTTAATGTAGTATTTTTCGATCTACATTTTCTGGACTTAATTCAAAGTGTGTTCGGTGCGAGCTATGAATCTTCTCGGGCTAAAAATTCACAGCTGTTAAAATTAAAATCAGCTGTTTTAATTTTGACAAGAAGTGTAGCTTCAACAGCAAGTATAGGAGAAGGTTACGACATATATTTAAATGGTAGGTATAATGAATGAGATATTTTATTGATAATTTGAATTTTATTCAAAAACAACATGTCATAATATACACTATAGTCGATGAAAAATAAAAATTCACGAATGCAATGTCAAAAAATCAGCGCATGGTATTTTTAGCAGCCTTGAAAGTTGATTGACATCCCCCAACTCGCCATGGACAGAGGTAATGGAACGAACCTAGCAAGAAGGTGTAAAAAACCAAAATTCGAAAACATTATTTTTGTTATTTCTTTATCTGGTTTACTTATAATTGCTCTTAAAATTCAAGCAAATCGTTGCTCAATAACAAGATACATCAGTAACAATATGAGAAAACAAATCAAACCAACATTTTGTAATCAACATTTTTAAGGTTTTTGACTAAAAAAATAAAATAAACGGAAATATTTTGTCGAATGTTTATACAAAACTTAATAAATGTCAATGGACCCAAGGGCTTTTTTTTTGTTTTAAAAGTTTAACAACCTCTGAAATTGATTTAACTAAAACATGATGTACACCAGTACACCATCTGATTTCTTAAACAAATATCAATTTATGAACAAAAATTGAAAATCATCGGAACGGTTTTTTATATATAAAACTTTATAAAAATTTTTAAGAAAAAATGGTAAGCAATTTGTTTAAGCATTTAATTATGCAGAATTAAAAAATTAATTTTGAAAAAAAAACCATCTACCTACCCATTTTTGAAATATCGAATTTTCAAAAAATAATTTTGAAAATTTTGAAACGCAACATTATTCAAACTTATAAGAAGCTCTTGTGTAAAGTAAAAAAATTCATAAAAAAAACAATGTTCAGGAAATAATGAGATAGTCGAAAACTAAAAAAAGAAGGTTCAATGAGAGATACCATTTTTAGTTTTTATTTTTAGCTGACATAAAAATTTAATCAAAATCGTAATAGTCGTTTTTGAGAAAAATGAGATTTTTTTCATCAGTTTTTAAGCACTTGTATGGAAGGTACCGTTATTTTTGGTTATAAGAATAATTTTTATTTAAAATCTGCTAGATAATGTTAAAAAACTGCTGGATGGCAAATTAATAAAAATCAACCTAGTCGTTTTCGACCTATTAAGTTCTCAAAAAAAATATTTGAAACTTTTTTAAAAATCAAAAAAAAAAAAATTGGTATTAAGACTTTTTAAAACATTATTCATAAAAAATTGATCAAAATCGGTTGAAAGGTTTTTGGGAAAATCGAAAATCAAAAAAATTGGTTCTATGAGAGGTATCATTTCTAACCATTTTCCGAAAATTTTTTTAATAAAGTGGCAGCCTTTTTGAGAAAAAAAAGGTTTTCATTTTTTGCTAGAATTTTTTTTACGGCAGCTATTGTTATTTTTGGTCCTAAAAAAATGAAAAAAAAGTATAGTGGGAATATCCAAAAAAGGTTAGGTACCAAGTTTAAAGAAAATAAACCCACCCGTTTAGGCCGCACTCGCAGCTTAAGACAGACAGAGAGAATTGCGAGACCCACTTTTTTCGACTTCGCTATCATCGTAATGTCAAATTTGATCAAAATCAAAATATTTTATTTACGAATGCATAACTTGCCATATAGTTAAGTACCTACATATATCGCAAGTAAAAATGACGAGTTGTTGTTTACAATAAGCCATAATCTCTGAGAACATCACCGAATCGTTTCATCATGTTTTCGCTATATTTTCTTCACTAAGTGCCAAATTTGATGTGTTTATTTCATTTTATTTTACTTTATTTCATTCTACATATTTTATTAACAAGTTAACAAGCTAACCGTTAATAACAATAATGTGTTACCATCTTTTTACGAACTATTAGTTTTGTTGAATTCAATATATGTAATTTTGAGGAAACAAATTCAAATTTTCTTGGTCAATAATATAAAAAATTGATTATGTTATAGGAAATAATGCGTTCAGTATAGCCGGATTATGTGGACCATAATTTGCTCATAAACCCATAAAACCCATTCTTTGGAGAACCTCGATTAACGTAATACATCAGGTGAGTAATTGGAGTCTGGTCAAAATAGCTTAAGTCCATTTTTTGAAATTGAGTTATAGATGCAGAATTATACAAAAAAAACTATTTTCATTTGATCTTAACAGTAAAAGTCATAAACTTAACAGTAAAAGTCATAAAGTGAACCGATTCATAACATATTCCACGGTCCTAACATCACTTCAGTTTTGTTTTTTTAACTGAATTTAGAGTAATTTTTTTAACTTGAAAATGCATTTATCTCAAAACAAAGGTTTTGGACTTATGTTGTTTTGATCAGAATCCATAAATTTGTACACGCCGCCGGGTCTAATCTTTCCATGATAAAATGTCAAATAATTTTCAACAAAATTGCCATGACAATTTGACACGACCCAGGCGTTTACTGTCATAAATGCCCTTAAAAATAGTGGCACAAAATTTTAAACATGTTAAGGTATTAGCATGATACCTACTACTAAACAATTCACTAACTTTAAAGCTCTTTACTTAAATGTTGTTAATTTTAAACATTTTTAACTCGTATGTTACCAAGCCTATATTTTTTCTTAATTAACTTAAGCTGAACACGCCTAAAAAAGTGATAGTTCGTGCAGACAAGTACACCATTTTCACAATTTTAATGGTCGAATGTGAATTTGGAGTTATAATATGAAATACTAAAAAGTTAAAATAGGCATTTTGTAGTTTTAACGTCAATTAAATGTTCAAAATGTTTTTGAGCTAGCATCATAAAATTGTGTTTAATCGTCTAAAATTTTGCGCCAGTATCTTTAAATGAATCACTCTTTATTGGAGTGAGTATATCCTTACGATTTAACACTTAATTTGGTTTCTAGGATAGACAAAAACATAAACAAGCAGGAAGATTGGCTTAATTGAAGTCACACATATAAATGACAGTTCGCTGCAAAATGCATTAGGTGCAGCGTTTATTTAATTTAAAATCATTATTTATTTCAAAAAGTAAAATGGAAAGATTTTGGAATATTTTTTTTTATCAATAAACTTATCAACAAACTTAAAATTTTTTGTTCGCTACAAAATATTCCTTTTTATATAATTCATCTAAGAAAATGTCAAACTTAACTTACCTGTATCAAATTAAAGCGCAGCAAGCCAAAAGTTGACCCACCTCAATTGTAGATATGCAACTCCAAGGGATACAAACTTGTGTACGAAAACTTCCCTCAGGCGACTTTTAGTATGTAGTATATGTAGTGTTATATTGGAATTTCACGTATAAAACTGCAGAATTTTGTGTTCTTGATTCTTCTATATTTTTAGCAACAACAAAATTTAGGGTTAGATATAATTTTGCTGAAAATAGGGCATCGCCGGCCGAAGTACCTACAACCTACATAAATACACACGCAAACCAAACAAAAAAAAAATGTTTATTCTTGCACGATCCGCCCTTGCAGTATAGAAAACTATTTCATTTGGTCCTCGCTTCGTAATAACCAAAATTCTTATCTTTTTGGAATATTAATTTATTTAGTGCACAGGTTGCCTACACCGTCAAGCATTGCTAATTCAAAACGATTAACAAATACAAATACACATATTATATAGCCGTATAGTCGTATAGTGGTTCTTTATATAGTGAGCTATTTAAATACACTGTATTTTTATTTAATTGCAATTGCAATTTAGTTTTTAGTGTAAAAATGCAACTTAAAAGACCAACAATAGAAGCTCTATGTATAATATATGCAATTGAAGATGCGAACAAAAAATAGTAGAAATAACGTTGCACTTTAGATATACCCAAGTATATATGCGAAAAATTCACTTTTCTCGTTTAGTTATAATTAGCCGCTCGTGTTAAATTTGCCGAGGGGATTTAAGCTTTGGGCTATTAGAGATACTGTATTGTTCTAATATTTATTTGTTTTTTTTTGTTTGTTTAATGAACTCGCATTCTCAGAAGATAAGAATGTTTAAATTATAGTTAATTATCATTTTTTTTTTCACTTAAAAGCAATTTGTTGCACCGCTTTAAAAGAGTCGAAAATTAGAAAAGGGGTATATGTAGGTATAAAGTTGGGGTTGTTTGTTTTCTTACTGAATTTAATAAGGGTCGCTCTAAATATACACAGCTGAGTTCTGGAAAATCGATCCTTAATACCCTTATCAGCGAGATAGCTACTTATTGTTATGTAGACAGCATCCGATTGGCAATATTGGTAACTCAACGTAATATATATTATCTTCACGTGAGGACTATGATGATTATGAATTCGAATATGCTTCGGATTGTGTTAAGCGAGAAAACGACCTTCAGAATTTATGAATGGTCACCCGTCCGATAAGATATTTCGAAAAGAACTAAACGCTTGAATGGACTGAAAAACCAAAACACAGAATTCTCATTTTGGTTCCGTTGGGTTTGCGTCGACGTCGTTGTTGTCGGTGGATATGTTGGCGTCATACAGTGGGACATTCTTCATAGGATGTCGGGATGAAATAAAATTCTCTTTATTTGTGGTTTTGTCATATTTTGAAAAATCTTTATTTTTTTAGTTTTCATTGATTATTGTGATTTTTTTCATTGGTAGGTAAATTTGAATTATTTAAAAAGTACGAACAAATTTAAAAACCAATTGCGAAGGAGGTGGATTGCATTCAAATGCAGTCATATTACTTTTTTTTTTAATTAAAACAAAATTAATAATGACATTAAATTAAATTAAATTTTTTGAACTCCAAGTAGGAGAATCGACTTGATAAGTTTTTTATTCCAGCTCCAATTTCCTTATTATTCCATTTTTAAAAATAAACTACTTTGTTCCACTGTGATTCGTCTTTATTTTTGTTGTCGGCACTCGGCATTCGGCATCGGCATTACACCAGGTCAGAGTGCCAGGAAATTTTATAGAGTAGGTATATAGAATTCTCTAAAGCTTAAGGAGGGTGATGATTTCGTCACGAATGAGGCAGTACCACCAGAGTAATGTAAAGAGTTAGGTCAGAGGTTACAATAAGTGGGTGATGAATAAGTACCTACATACGGGTAAATGTATTTATATATGTGTTGGAAGAAAAAGCTATGGAAACAAAGCTATATAGCTATTTATTTAATACTGAATGCCGCCGACATACCGATACAAATGATAATCTTTTCCGAATCCTTGCTGGTTGGTGTATTAAGAAGATTTAAATCAAGTAGCTTTAATTTTTTTAACGATGTTTTTATTTTTTCTTGTGTGGGAGCGAAGGAAACAATAGGACCAAACGAAGATGAATTGTCGCTTTAAAATTAAAATTAGTGAAGTAAAGCTTTTGAGAATAAATATAAATGAGCTTATCTGTGCACATACATATATACCATCATACATTACATATATACAAAGCGAAGAATAGATGAATGAAACAGTAGCGGAAAAAAAGACATCTGTACTTTAGGTAATTGAAGTTAATAAAAATAATTTACACGACTCGATCGCACGTACTTGCTCTTGTCGTTCAAAACATAAATGTGGCTAGATATTGCTAATTTATAGTAATGGTTCAATACTATGATATACACATTGTTAAAGAAAAAAAGTGTGAAATAGTCAAAAAATACTAAACGAATGATTTTTTTTCTTTGATTTGTTAAATGCAAAAATAGACCGCAAGAACATTGTGTTGTGATTTACTTCAATGGAAATTCATTTTAACGAAAAAAATTTAAAAAAAACGGCAAAAGTAGTTATAAAACTAATTTTTTGTTTAATTTTTATTTGGTTTTAAAAGAATTATTTTCAATTAAACTATTTACAGGAACCAGATTGAAAAATTATAATAAAATTGGCATAGCCATTAAAAATTCTATACGTGAATAAATCAAAAATATTTCAAACTTTTTGGTAAAATACTAAAATAAAAAAACAACACAAACATATATATTATGCCAGTAAGACCTAGGGTCTTATAAATTAGGCAAATGTAAGAAGAAATAGAAATATAGGATAGATTTTTGTTGGCACAGTGGATTGAGAAATAAAGTTTTGATTATCTCATTAAATCCGTTCAGTTGAGGGAATATAGAAAAGAATGCTGCCTAGACTGGGGATCGAACCCACACATCCAGGTTAGCAGTCAAGCACTACTTCCACTGCCCCGGGGCCTCCCCCGGATTTGTTTTTACAATTAATTTAGCCATTACGTAGGTGCACAGTTTCATCAAAATCGTTACAGCCGTTTTGAAAAAAACAACCGAAATCGTTGAGAATTATTATGTTGTTATGAAATTTAAATAGGTCTTATAGCTTTTTTATTTTAAGAGTTGAATACTTTTCTCTTTTCAAAATACTGAAATCTTATAGCTAAATCCATTTTTCTTCTTAGAATATTATAATTATATAAACTTATATAGTCTTATAAGAATACTTTTGTGAAAATTCAGCTCTAAGCATAGTTTCTCCTTTTAAATCCTATCCCATTTCCCTAAACGCTCGTGCTGTGTTAAAACATTGTAAGGGTATTCATATCCCCTTTAGTGCGCGCAAAAAAAAAAAAAAATAAAATGAAAACCCTTATAGGATCTGAGTTTAATTCCTCCTATATAAATAAAAGTATCTGGAGTTCAAATTTTACAAATATGTACTCTCAACTTTGTTCTCTTTTCAGCGAATCTCACTAGCAACACTTAGTTGAGGATGAGGGCCTCCCATATATGAAACTAGGCCATTTAACGCTTTGAACATCCTCATATTAATCTAGTAGAATTCTTCAAGATTACTTTAAGCACACTTATATTAGCTCTTGGAGCATCTTATGAGAGGAAAAAAGTTACTTGGGGTTTTGGTTGTTGCTCAAATTACAGTGGGCAAAAATCTAAGAAGCACAGACGCGAAGGTCAACGGACGGCGCGACGGTATGACAAAATCCCCTTTTTTCGGACTGCTCTAGATTGATCACAACCTCGAAATTTGTTTTAACTTTGATTACAAGAAAGTTGTATTTAAAGTCTTTTGCAAAAATTTCACTAACGAAAATAGCCATTCCCCGTTTTGGTGTTATTTTTAGCTTATTCGCGTATATCTTTTCAATTGGTGAACGATTTTGTTATATAATTGAAGGTTTACAGATAGTTTTACCTATACTTTCTATTAAAAATGGCAATTTGTTTGTCATGTAGATATGTATGTAAATCTATAGCATAATTTTAATTAATTTAATTATTTAAAGACCACTTTATTGTCATATGCCCCATATTAAAGGAGTTTCATGTCAGGTACTTTGGTGTGACATCGATGGATTTTAATGACACAATGAGTCTTAAATGGAAAATTAAGGTGGGAAATCTTATATAAATATACAGCAACCGCACTTTTGTTACAGACAAGACAACGCATCCTTGACGGAGATTTCTAAACAAAATAAAATTTGAAAATTTAACCTGAATAAATTTCAATCTGGCAGACGGCCATTGGCCAAACCATATTAAACTAAAGAACAAAAAAAGAAATTGTGAATTTAAAGCTATGATTAAATAAAGTTTTCAACTATTAAACGAGTTTTAGATTAAAACAAACATTAAAATGGTTGATTACTAAAGCCCTACCTCAGACTATCTTCATTCCGAGGATTCATTGTTCATTGAACGTATCCAATTGCTCATGAAATTGACAGATTACAGGGATGTGAGTGAGAATATGAGAACATATTTATACAACTGTTGGAATGCGTTTATAAATAAGCAGATGTCCAACTATTTAGACAGTGGATAGCTGGACACCGGACAACCATCCAAGAGTTATAGACACCTGTTGGAATGCGTTAATAGATAAGGAGATGTCTAACTATTTAGACAGTGAAAGTGTTCCTTCGAACACTGATGTCCATAAAGTTTTCTAAGAAAATCTAACAAATACGACTGTAAAAGTACGAAGTTTATAACCTCACATTTTTTATCACACGAAACCAATACCTGCCTATAATAAGCTAAAATAAATAATGGCTTTATAGAAGTTATTGGTAGGAATAAAAATGTTGATAATTCACATTTTTTTGTTAATCTATTGAACCTTATTTATAGGTAAGGTATTCAGGGGATTGTCATACAAAATAATTGTGCCTTTCCTGGCGATAGAACTAGCAGAAACAATGTAATATGTAGGTACACGTACCTACAAACATATAATTAGTGTGATTTGTAGCTATTTATATTCGTTGAACCTAAATTTAGCAATTTTAATAATTATTGCATATGCATATTTTTCTAATGAGTTTTTATTTCGCATTATTTAAAAATATCTACGCTTCCTTTTTTTCTGGCATTGTCAAGGCTTTGAGTGTGATTCTTCTCATTCATAAAAGTGTTTCATTCCTAATGCGTTTGCTTTGGCGATGCGCATAAGTATCACAAATATAGAAGAACTTTACGTGTGTGTTAAGGTAAAGCTGTAAAAATGTTTCAAGTGTGACGTCAGTAAATCGTAATTTTACGCCAATATAACACAACGCATTTCAGAATCGAAACACCACCTTTGCACAAAAAAGCTTTTTCGCGTCGTTGGTCATAATAATATCCGTCATCCGATTAGTCGGATAAATTCATACGATTGTTGTATATACTAAAAGACTTTTTTAGGATGACTAGTTGCTGTTATAACAACTGATGCGTGTAGGTATATTGAGAAGATTTAGTGGTTGTTTCGACAATTATAGAGAAACGCGAAAAGAAGAAATATATGTCTTGTAAAGCCAAATTTATTCGAATGGCGTCATTTGTTTTGATTTTAAGAAAAGTTGGTTGTATTTGGTGCTATACTTATTAAAGTGTGTTTGCTGTACAAGAAATTGAGAATAATATTGATTAATTCGCTACTTTTATTTATTTTTGAAAGCAAAATATTTTATTTATTGATACAACGCCCTTTAATTAGATATTTAAGCAGACATGGATTTGCATAAAATCAATGAATAAATCGTAATATTTTTTAGGTATAAACATAAAGATAGAATTGTAGAAGCGTATAATAGTTAGTGGGTAGGACTTCCACACTACGCTGGCCGAAGGTCTACGGATCACATCCGAACTCCTGCAAGCTAAAGACGGAAATGTATTTCTTTTTCACGGATACTGCCTCATCCGAGGCATTGATGAGTTGTAAAAAGTTGTATGAACTACTTGAACTTCTAACTGATGAGTTGTACAAAGCGTTGATTTGAAGTGATCTTAAATGCCAAAATATCTATAAACTATTACTTAAATATTATAATATTAGGCGTTTTGTTTGTTCACCTATTCTCGCTTAGAATAAACCTGCACAACAAAAAAAAACGACCAGAAATGTTGTGTATAGATTCTAGTAGCTGGAAGTAAGCAATCTGGTTTTAAAGTTGAAGAACTACAATTAATCCTGCCCTCAATAAATATTCCCTAAAATATCCATTTAACAAAAAAAAAAACAAGAAAGCAAACTGAGAGTGCAATTTGTTGGAAAATTAAAAGTAATCTTCAACAAGTAAACACGTCGATGCACTTTCGCTTTCGATCCAGTCCATAAAAATAATAGAAGTTATAAAATTTTATTTTTTTTTGTTCAAGTGAGGGCCTTTATCAATACGCAATTTTTGCTAAGTTCAGTTCATCTTACATAGATTTCGTGACGTTTTGGCCACAATTAGAAATTCTAGTCTTGTTGGATATAGTTCACACTAGTTATTAGTCACGAAATCTATGTAAAATGAACTGAACTTAGCAAAAATTGTATTAATAAAGGCCCTCACAAGTCAACTGATAAGTCCAATTGAGATCGCCGGGATGAAACGCCAAATGTTTGTAGGACTAAAAGCCGTTAAAAGTTATTTTGAATAAATAATTCAACAAGTCCAAATAAAAGAGTGCTAAGTCTTTTACTTGGCTGATATATTTCAGTGGGTTGGCTACGTTTTCCCGCGTCACGTTTTCCCGCGTACGTTTTCCCGCAAACGTTTTCCCGCAGAACGATATCCCGAATCACAGTTTTCCGTGTAACGTTTGCCCGCCGATTCCTACTTTTTCAATACTAATCGACAGCGCATGAACAAAATTCATTTCAATAACAGTTTTCTCATACAAAAGTCTTTTCTTGTGTCAAGGTGAGGTATATATGGGGGGGCATGCTGCCCCCCTGCAATCCCCCTGCTTGGCACACTATAGGATTTGGGCTAGGTGCGAAGTTGAGTGTATGAAAAGTTTCTTTTTATCATTTGGTAGCTTTTTTATGAAAATTGCCAAATAGCCCTTTTACCCGTATGAAATAAAAAACCGCTTAAAATGAAAAAAAAAATTAAATATTTTAACAAACATAAAATATTTATTGCATAAATGCAAAATAGTATTGTCAAAAAGTACTAATTAGTATTGCCTATCCCGCCGCCAACCCCGTGGAAAATTTTATAGGCAATCGTTCCGCGGGATATCGTGCTGCGGGATTGTAGCGAAAACACTACCTTTCAAATCGGCGGGCAAACGTTACACGGGAAAACGATAGCGGGAAAACGTAGTGATCCCATTTCAGTAGTATCTTTATAGAATTTGTATTATTAAAAAATTCTTCTAAAAAAAAACATTTTAATAAAGAGATTTTAGAAAATTGTTTTTGTTTTTGTTTTTGTTGTTTTTTTTTTTTTTTTTTAATGACAACTAGTTTGAGAGGTTGCAGGATCACAAGTCCACAGGTGGGTTAAAGTCCAAAAATCCCACCCTGATGGGCGCACGACCCAAAAAAAAAACACTCTTTGAGCTGCTGTTTGATTTTAACCTCGATTTTTTTGAACACGAGAACTTAAGCTTAGTACAGACGATTGTCAATATACATACCTGTTTGGTAACTTTTTTTTCTATGGGTTTAGACACAGATATTTGTGAAATTTTTGTGAAAATTTTTGCAAATTCGCAGGAAATGTCACGTTAACAAACAGACCAAATATTGTCAGAACTGTCAATGGTCTGACAATAGCTAATAATTAGCTGACAATTGACATATTTCTTACAATTAATAAGTAGATTTCTTCCCAAAGTCTGACAATTTGATTGTCAGCTCTTGTCCGACAATTTTCGGACAATAATATATCTGACAATATTGTCAGCTTGAAATTTTTTTGTTCAATCTGACAATCGTCTGTACTTAGATTTACCTTACTTATTAAGTAAATTTTAAGAGTCTTTGGTGTACGACACTGTAGAAAAAAGAGTGTGCGTACTCATGTACACGCGCTAGAAGTAAAACTTCTTTCACGACAACAGGGCAAGTATTTTTCAAGTCCTACCACTCAGAGCACCCGATTTGAAACTCAGAACCGTTGCAAAATCGTGACGCTGAATTTTGTAATTCGTGACGGGAATTTGTGTGTCGGTTTGACATGTCACTGACAGCTCCATATAAAATTTTTTTACCCCCATGCCGCAAAAGAAGTTTTACTTCAAAAATATAATAGTTGTTGGATGAACATTTTTTATTTTTCTAACTATCTCTATGAAAATATACTCTTTGAGATAGTATTTAAATGCTCATTCTACGTTTAGTCTTGGACTATATCTTAAATTAGCTTATATCAACAGCGGGATCAATAAGTTTAATCCTTAAACTCACCCCTATACTGCATTAGATATTCACCCCTGACATGCGCACAAAATGTCTAAATTTATATCTCTCATTATCAAAGAACCGAATGAGACTGACACGACACGTTATTCATATGAAGCAGGGGTTGAAGTTACTCTCACATCCGTTTATTCTCATCAACAAAATAGCAAAAACTTTGAGAATTTTTGAGATACCTACCAAATAATGTTGAAGTTGTAGCAGCTAGCTAGTTATGCTTTTGCATCCTTTCACAAGGTGCTCGGTGGAATTTCGTCTTAAAATTTTAAGAAAATCTAATAAGTAAATTTAAAACAAAAATTAAATTGGTAAGTGTGTTAAATACAAGTTAATAAAATTAAAAAGTGTTGTTTGGTTTTATTTAAAATCTATACATTCGTTCGCAAGTGATGAAAAAGCATAATTTTTTCTATCAATACGACATATTATCTCTATTTATTTTCACGTTAGAAAAATCGATAAATCTACTATAGATTGAACAGGTACATATACGGTATTTATGACATACAATAGCGACATATACACATATGTGCGAATAGTTTTTTGGCTTTAGATTAACGATGCGAAAGAGGATAACAAAGGAAAAAAATGTTTGTAAATGACAAAAATTATGTCGAAGCAAAAGACGTGTCAACAAAATGTGAATTAGAATAATAAGAGATTAAGCGAAGATTAAAAACAATACTTTTGGGATATTGGAAATTTATGTGAAAGCCCTTTCATTGAATACATCGCAATTTGGAGTAGATTTTTTTCCAATTCATATACATATATAGGTAGGTAAATAGGTATATATTTATTATTTAAGTATATGTGGTAAAAACAATGGGTGTGAGACAAAATAAGTAAACTGTAGCTATTTTAGTTATGAAAAATAATTTCTTCGCTCAGTTGGATCTTTATAATAACTTACTGGAATCATTACTTTTTAACAACATTTAGAAAGCAATTGTTTGTTTTTGTTTAAAAAAATAGTAAATTTATTTTTATGAAATAAAGTTTATAACAATCTACTTACCTATGTATAACATGCTTTCTTAAAAATGCTTTTTTTTATTTGAAAATAGTTGTGCGATATTAAGTTATTAAAATAAAAAAAAAATAATAAATAAGATTATAATAAAACAATGCGTCTTGTGAATTAAAAAAGGTAATGCTAAAACTCGGAATTTAAAGTAAAGCTACGTTTTGGGTGAATAAAAGGAAGTTTAAACTCGATAGGAAAAGATGTAGGTATATATTCTTGTATTTATTATTTTTCAGATTAATTTTAAAGGAGTCCAACGGAGAGGTATACACTGACCTCTGATCACATAGTGCAGATATTTGTGAGTTATATGAATCTGAATGAACATAAATTGCAGTACGATGTGCAACAAAATTAAAAAAAAAAATGGTTGTATTGGATCTATCCATCCAAGATGAGATAGGATGTATGTCAGGCGTATTTATACAGACGTAAAGACTGACGGCGCCGGACGGTATGCTAAACAACAGTTTTTGAAAATCCATTTACAATCGCAATAGTGAAATTCAAATTTTGATATTTTTTTACACAAATCTAATATAGGAAGTTTTCTCGTGGAGCAACTAAAAAGATTTAGCAAAACAAAATTCAAAACCTCCTTACTTTGCTTCCTCCGATCGATAAAATAACAGTTTTAGCTAAAGCTGTAACAAAAAATTAAATTATAGTGGGGAACTATTGTGAAACCGAACAAACCGAACAAAACTCTAATATAATTTTTCAAAACAAACTAGTCTTACTTGTTCCTATACTTCTGTTCTTGCAAAGAAACTTAAACTTAAACGCTTAAAACCCTACGATTAAAAGTCTTTTACAGCCCTATTATATATAGTTTTCAAATATCAACACGATATTTGATAATCATGTCGATTATAAAATAAGCAATACTGGATCCGCAGTGACTTTCTCTTTTCTTTTCACGACATATGGGAAAAAAGCAATGCAAATCACTGCGGATCCATGTATTGCAGATTCCATAGTCACCACGAATAATTGATAAGTATCAAAAAAATTTATAAAATAATATATAAATAATGGAATAAAGTCCAAAACTAAAATGCAACATAATCCAAAGTATAAAAAATATATCGAAAAAGTTATCGACTACGATAACTTTCGCGCCGCCATTTTTCTGATTTTTTTGATTCCGCTATATTTCTGATTTTTCTGGTTCTGATTTTGGGAACTTTTATACAGAGACCGTGTGACCTTTATGACTGCTGCTGCCTCGATACAGTTTGTGGAATTTTTTAGTTTTCAGTTTCATTCATACAATATTAAGAAGGCCTTGCGCAAACTCAAACATATCTTTAAATTCAAAAATAACATTTTTTCGAACTTTTCGAAACGTTTTTGTCATTAGCTTTACGTGGTCCATGGCTGACACTAGGTAACTAGAACAGCTTTGCAAAATTTTACCCAGTGTGTACGAAAACAAAATGCTTAAGCAGCACAAGCTGATTTTAAAAAACAAGTCGCTTTACATGAGGTTTCATAGTCTTTATGCCTTTAAACATTTCTTTAAATATTATTAATCCGTCATGGTTTTCAACCCATCGAGTTTCCGGATAAGTTTTTTGTTTTCCTGCAACAAGTGCAGTCTACGTTTTGCCGATAGTTTAACAAAAATGTCGTATAAATCTTTTGACCCCCCCCCCCCCCTCCCCTGGTTATGGTCTTGAAAGCGTATACTCTAATTTGGTATTTTACTTTAGAACTTTATTTTTAACATTTAATTAGAATTTAATGAGCATATACATATGTATTTACATTTGTATCTACATTACATATGTATGTACATACATATTAAATAAATTATATTTCACTTAACTTTTTGTTTTACAGATTCGGCGCAGAAAATGCTTGGTTGTGTAGAAAATTGTGGTCATTTTGGCCCACCGCCGGATACCATTTTGTCAATGCCTCCACCACCATTGCCATCATTTCTTATTCCAAATACCGCTATCATCGCATTACCACCAAATGATACCCATCCATGTTTTGCCGCATTTCTATGCGAACCAAATCCACGTCCAAGAGAGAGTGGATTAGAATTTATCGAGCTCACCGGGAGGAATCACATGGAGAACACTTGGGTCTTTGTGTTGATAAGCTCATGTGTTGGGGTTCTTATCCTGGGTGCATTGTTTGCCATCATTTTGCTCAAGTGTCGAGAGTAAGTATCAACATTTTTATATTTAAGAAGAAGAGTCTTATGTAATATTTTTTTTAAATTTAATTTAGGACCCTTTTTTCAAGCTGCAATTTGTCATATCATGATTCTAACATAAAGCAAACTACCATGTCTGCTCTGGGTGAACCCTCAAAGGCAAATCCATTCATGGCAGGAGGCATATTATATCCTTGTGCAACAAATCGTGATTCATTGCAACATCAGCTAGCTAACGATAATAGACTTCTGTGGGCTACATTAACTCCACACGGTACAAGGCATTTTGTCTCTGACTATCCTCTAGGTCATGATGGTCACTATGAAGTTGTTGATTATCGTGCCAAGGATCCTGTCCCAGCACGTGACTACGTCAAACGGACCCCAATCAAAGTATAAAGTTGCAACGAAAAGTTTTAAAGATAAACATATTTTTACAGAACTTTTTTTATATTTTCATTTAAGTCATTTGACAATAGTGGTTTTATCGATTATGACTACGAAGATCCAACTCCTCTAATGGATTCCTATCATGATGACTTAGATTCTGGATATCAAGAGCCACAAGAAGTTCTGGGTACTCTTTCGCGTAGTTCACCTCGACCATTGGTATCATCACCAACAAAAATTGAAAATCCAAATATACCACCTTTGAATATTTACCCCCATCGCTCCAATACTTCGCATTCGGGTACCTTGAATCGAAAAGCAACATTGAGCCGACGTATAAGTGATGCCTCATCATACGGAGGTCCAAATATGTAAGTCAATCTTGCAAGAAGAAAATTAAATGAGTATCAGAATTGTATCGCTCAACTGAGGGTGGTATAGTATCTATATTAAATTATTTCCATCCTTAACTTTTGTAATAAATCATAGTGGTTAAGATTATAAGTATGTAAAGGCACGCTATCTACTTAATGGATACTTATACTTTGAAGATGTATCTAGACCCGCCACACTGGGCAACTAGAATTTGTGGCCTGGAAATTTAGTTGCGCCCTTGATAAGATATTGCAGTATTTGGGTTAAGTTTGACCCAAATACTTGCTTTTATTAAAAGATGGGCAAACTGAAGAAATGCCAATTTATAATAATTTTGTTTATAAAGATAATGTTTATGCAGCACCGCAGGTCCAAGGCCCCTCGAATCGCCAATGGGCATACTTTGAGGTCCCAGATTTATAATGCACACCCACTTTTAATGGCGATAAACTGTTAAAATAACTTTTATAAATTGGCATTTCTCTGCTCTCGTTCTTTGAAAATGGGGCTCAACTGAACGATTGAGTGGCCACATATAAATTTCATGTAATTTATTTCATGTACCTTTATAGCTCTTTGCCTCTCTTTGATTTTTTCACTAAGACCCTGTTAATGGTGGATTTTAAAATAAAATTTTCCAAAACTAAAATTTCATCCTGGTCTCAATTAAAACAAAAACATTCCACAATTAAAAAATTGTAAGGGGACAGTTTTAGCTATAACTGAAAACCATCATTTGAATGTTTGTTAAGTTTTGAAACACTTAAAAAGCGAAATCAGTGGTTCTGTTATGCTAATATAAAGCTGATGAATTAAGCCTTAACTACTTTGGCCTATTTTTGCAATATTACAAAAGTAAAAATATTTTTGCTCCCGCTATCGCAGTTGTTTTGTGAAAAAGAGTATACAAATTGTTTTTTAAACCAAAATTTAAGCTTTCTGCATAATTTTTGTAAGTTTTCCAATCCGAAAAACTACCACAAAATACAACTTTTTTGGCCAATTTAGTTAAGGCTTTAACTTATAATTCTTCCAAAACAAAAATTTCATTTTGGCTCAAATTTTCGTATTAAATTATTTCAATGATCAATGGTAAGGTTGTTCAATCATTGAAATAAAAGAATCCATTTCATGTTGAAGGTTGAGCCTAAATGGAATATGTTTTGGTGGCAAGAACTAATAGCTTTATTTTGGCATCAAAATCAATGATTTCGCTTTTTAAGTGGCTTGAAATTAACAAATAAAAAATTTGACCAAAGGTGCCAGTTAGATGCCAGTTATAGCTTTCATTGAAAACGATAACTGAAAAATTTATTTGTTAATTTTAAGATGTATAGAATGAAAAATCTGTGATTATTTTGATGCAAATATAAAGCTGATGATTTAATTATTATTGATTCTTGTCAAAAAAAAATTTAATTTTGTCTGAATGAATTGCACATGAATTGAATTTTTTTATTTCAATGATTAAACTACCTTACCATTGATCATTGAAATCTTAAAAGTTGTTCCGTGTGAAAGGTTCGTTTAAATATTTTTTTAACTAGAATTATTAATTAAGTCATCAGCTTTATACTGGCATCAAAATAAGCACTGATCTCGCTTTTTAAATATGTACCTTAAATATTAAACTTAAAATTTCCAATGATGGTTTTCAATGATAGCTATATAAATGGCACCTTATATAGCTTTCATTGAAAACGATCATTGACAAATTTAATTTTTAAGGTTTGAAAGCAAAATCAGTATTTATTTTTATGCCAAAATAAAGTTTATGACTCAATGATTAAATTAAGCCAAAACAAATTTTCGTTTTGCCCCAAGACTACCTAGTTAAAATAACCATTATTTTTTCAATGATTGAACTACCTTACCATTGATCACTGAAATCTTAAAAATGATTTTAAATGAAATTTGCCTTTGTTTAGAAATAATACTTGAGCCAAAAGCTTTATATTAGCATCAAATTAATTTCTGATTTTTCTTTCAAAACGTCTCAAAATTAACAATCAAAATTTTCAATGATCGTTTTCAATGAAAGCTATAATTGTCACTTAAGTCAGGTTGAATGCATCCATTTTCAAACTGAGTATAATTTAATCGTATGGATATACCTAACAAGAATGACATAATTCTCGGTATTTAAATATAAATGATTTAATTTTTAGTTTTCAATCAAAATAACCATGTGCAGTATACCATACCTATACCTATAATTATTATTTTTTTTTAATGAAACTACACCAAAATCTTACTCAATGAAATGGTGATTTAAAAAAATGCAATCAATATTTTAATTTAACAGAAAACCATTTGAAACTCCAGTAATTTTATAGACATGTTTTGTATTTTTTCTGTAAAATTAAAACTTAAATTAAATAATTAAGTAATATAAATTTTAATTAATACTAAAAAACATAGGTTTAGAAAAAAATCATACACTTAAATTGTGTTAAGCTTTCAAACTGATCTCTATTGCATACGAAAGCAAATAAAATAAAATATTTGCATGAAAATATTTATGATTTATTTAATGATAGAAAAAATAATAAAAAAAATATCCTACATTATAACATAATATTCCTAAATTATACTAGCATTCGTGCATGTTTATTCTTTAAAATATCAACAAAGGAGTAACAATTTTTAAATGTCCAATAAAAAAAAATTACGTAGTTAATTATGTGCATTCCTATTGTTTTTTTTTTTTTAACTTTGTTTTTTATTGCTTTAATTTTTTTAAATTAATTAACTTTTACAGTTTCAAACAGATTAAGTTTAATAAAAAGAAATATTGTATTTTGTGTAATTTTGTTGTTAAATATTTGTTCTAATATATTTTAAGTGATAGAAAACTCGGTTGTAATTTTTAACACATACATACATAATAATTCCTACAACAATAACTTAAAATAGATTTCATAACTTCACTATTAACCTATAATAACATTTCACTTTATACATACAATTGTAATATTATAAGAATAAATGTTACGTATTTAATCTGTTTTTTTGTACATATAAATATTTATGTTATCGATTATTTTAAATTTTTTGTAACAATAAAATATTCAAATAACACTTACTTCTGTTTTTTTTATTATTATCTAGCTTTGATATGATTGAACAATGAACATGTCTCATCGTTTCGTGTCCAAAACTGCGAATCTCAAGAATTTTAGTCCAAAGTCGTTCGTTAAAAAATTCGTAGAAGCTCGAAATTTTGGATAGTACGCGAAAAGGCTAATTATAAAATGACTTGCACGTAGGGTTACCAGCTCTAAAATCAGCAAAGCCTGACAGTAAAGAAAGAAAAGCCTGATTTTTGAGAAAAAAGCCTGACAAATAAAAAATTTTTTTTTTCCTTTTTGAAACTTAATTTTTATTAAAAAATATAAAATGAAAGCGTCTATACAGAAAAAAACCGAAAGGGATCTGGGACATAGTGTTGACAAATTACGTCTAGTTAAACCGAAAATGCATTTCAATGACCAAGAACCTGCCCCAAAATTAATTTCCTCCTTAAACTTTTTTAAACAATATTTTCAAAAAAAAAGCACTGATGTAGAAAAACTATATCGTATTTTACAGAGTGTGTCAAAATTAATTTTTTTTAAATTTAGAAAATAGTGTATTTTGATTTAATTTTTTGGTCACCCTGTCCAAAATTGATTTTTATTTTTTACCATCTTTTTATTAATTTTGCTTAATAGTTAGATTAACATTTTATAAAGAAATATTTTTCATGACCTTCATTATGTAGCTACAATTAATTTGAAAGCCCTAAATTATGTTCAAAATTAATTTGTACTTGAAACGTTTCAAACAGCACTCTGTATAAATATCCTACTGCGCGATAATAATAATAATACAACTCACCTTAGATCAAAAGTTATGACCATTTGAATCTAATAAAAAAAATAAAGAGTCGACCATTTCATTTATTAAATCATTACAAAAAGTTCCTAATAAGCAAAGTATTTCCTTCTATTTTAAAAATTATGATTTATTTGAGTTTCTTTGAGAATCATTTTTGATTGAATTCAAATGTTCATAACTTTTGATAAGTTGTATACATTTTAAGAAATTGCAAAACTAGGACAAGCTTTCAAAAGCAAAAATGGTATTGAGTAGTAGGATATTTACATAACAATTTAAATAAAAACTACATAAAAATACGAACAATCCCTGAAAAATTCATGAATTTAGCACCAAAATTCAAAAAGTTATGCAGCTTTAACATTTGAGAAAAATTACGATTTTCAAAGACTTTAAAGCAAAATTATTGGAAAAAGCGCTGGTAGCGAGCTCTAAATAGTGTTCGATTTTGAATTTTTCGGTTTTAATTTTTTGGTTTCAATCTAAGTTTCATAATTTCGCCCAGTCCCGGTTGAATTTCAAGAAAGGTGTTTTTTGCAATCACCCTATTGCACAACTCCTTGTCACTTTCTAAAAAGTGACAACTATGAATGAAAAAAATGTATGTGTTTCAATTTGAAAGCATTCATTCATGCAAACATTTTTGTTCTAACGATTATATTTTGTGCGATAACTATAAAAAAGCCTGACAAACGACGAAACCTGGCCAAAGCCTGATTGGACATTAAAAGCCTGACGCGTCAGGCGAAATCCTGACGGATGGTAAGCCTACTTGCACGTCATAAAGAGTTATGAAATGATTTTTGACAACTTCATCGAAAGTCAGCAATCTGAACGTAATTCCTATTTGCGATACCACATTTTTGCTTTAAAAAAGCTGAGACTGAAATTTTTTGGATTCGTTTGCTCAATTATTTTTTGTCGCAGTCGATCAATTTATAAAAAAGAGATGGAGAGTGCTTATGACTTCTAAAGAGACATTTTGTTCAGGTTTCTCTTCTCCTTAGTGGAGCTGACAAAAGTTTGCTCAGTGAAATCTCAGAAATGTGGCTAAGTCTGTTTGAACGTCGACCTAGAGTACAGCATACATTACATACATTATACACTGAAGCTTCCGAACTCCGAACTTAAGATTTGTAAGTGATTTCTTTGAGGCGAAACAGAAATTTTGTAGGTCTAAAAATAATGATACCTGCTATACAATCGTTATGAAAGAGGTTAAATATCTCGGAAACGATTCTAATCGATTTTGATTATAAAAGATTGGTGCCTTAGTCCCCTTTCACACGAGGAAACAAGTTGCCGGAGATTTTTTTGACGTTTTCTTTTAATTTCCTTAAAAATCTCTTGTACCTTTCACACGAAGAAACAAAATCGTGGAAATTTTCTCTAGTTTCTTTATAGAGTGGCTTGGTTGAACACACACTACTGTGTATGTGAAGAGGAATGTCAAAAAAATCTCTTCAAATCGTTGACCGGGGAGATTTCATTTTCCCCTCTTACTTCTTGCCCTTCTCACCTATAAACTGAAAGTTGCTGGAAACTCAGTTTCCTCGTGTGAAAGGGGACTTATTATACTTTTTGTCTGCATCTCGGTGAATATTTTTTTTTATCAAAACCATGTTAGTTATTCACGATAATGAATTTTCACGTCAACAACCTTTAAAGTCGAAATAACGAATTAAATATTGCATATAAAATTTTTTAACAAAATATTTTTTTGGATTTGAAAAATCAATATTTAGAAATTTTTTGAGCTATGCCGTTTTTAGTTGTGTATTATTATGTAAATACTTCAGAAAAATTAGTACCATTTATTTTTTTATTTAAAAATTAAAATTATATATAAAATATTATTATTTAAGAAAACGGCTGCAAGTTGATTTTGGCAATAAATCATTTTCAGTTATTTTCTGAAAAAAATTTTTTTTTTCTTTCTATATGGTAATTTTTTTATTTGTACAAAGGAATTTGTGTGTACATATTATGAATGGAAAAAAATTCCATACATTTCGTTTAGTGATTCGATTCTGTACAAAAATAAAGTTAAGCCTTAACTGCATTGGCCACTTTTTGCAAAATTACAAAAGTAAAAATATTTTTGCGCAGTTGCTTTGTAAAAAAGAGTATACAAATTGTTTTTTAAACCAAAATTTAAGTTTTCTGAATCATTTTTGTAGTTTATCAGTCGGAAAACGATCACAAAATAAGTTTGAAACTTTTCACTTTCGTACTTTTTCACTTTGTTCGCCAACGTAGTTAAGGCTTTATTATGAATTTAAAATTTAAAATTTGTATTTTTCAAGTACTGATAATATTTATTTGTAATAAAATTTGATGCTATCAAAATATTTCTTTGATTATTCATTTAAGATATATTTAGATTTTTATTCAACCCATTTCGATTGACAGATCAACAATATTTTTAACATTCATCGTTCCTAAAAGCGCTTCCACACTATCCCACTGAGTATTATTACATGCCAAATTGAAAGTGGGAAAGAATTCCATGCTACTGCCAAATTTGTGGGAGAGAAATGACTTTTAATTTTTTGACCAAACACACAACAGTTTAATTTAATCTCAATAAAAATGTGATGAAATGTGTGATAGAATTAGAACCATTTATAAAAATTCTCATGTATTAACACATGTCAAATCGTGTAGAATATCATGCTGTGTAAGATGGGTTGTCATACTTTGTTTCCACACTATTATACATGATTTGTTTCCCACTTTTTTACATGTGTTAATACTCAGTGGGATAGTGTGGAAGGACTTTAAATGAATTTTTAACATACATTAAATTTTCTTTTTGACACATCAGAAATAAGTTAACATTTTGTAGAAAAAGAACGCATGAATGAGAATTGGTCCTATTTGGCAAGATCTTTTATTCTGTAATTCTTTTATTCTGTTATGGACTTGGAAGAAGAAAGCTTAGTAAATTAAATAAACAAGTGAAATAAAAGTAAATAAAGTGTTTATATGCCATACTTCATTGAAAAAAAATATAAAACTACATGCGTTAAATCTGTAAAAACACCTATGATAAGCAGTATAATTTTTGTTAATTTCACAGGTAAGCTGTGTCTCATATTCCATTAAGTAAGTAAATTCGATATACAAATTTTAAAATTTAAACACGAAAACACCGTTTATTCTAGCTAAGTTGCAGACGTGCAACCGCATCTAAAACGATATAAAGCTTTCAAAAGTCTATACTCTGTGAACACACTCCAAGAAATCAATCGCGTGACATCTGCGCGTGACTTCTGCCTCCCTCTTTTGGAAGCTTTTTTCGTTATCAAAATGTATGTATTTGACATTTTCAGTACTACAGTACATTTTGTAATTTGGTCACCAATTTGTCAGCAGGTACATCGCATATATTTTTCATTAAATCCAATCGAAGCAGTTTTTCTAAATTTTTCTTACAATTACAGTTGAATAAATATTCTGAAAAATGACTAGCCAAACTCAAGGAATCCAGCAATTGCTTGCCGCTGAGAAAAAAGCTGCAGAAAAAGTATCCGAAGCACGAAAACGTAAATAAAATAACATTTTATGTGGCCATGGCACAGTCACATGATGTGAAAATTTTTGCAATGTGATAATAATTTCTGATTGTTTTTTTTTTTTATTTGGTAATTAATTAGGCAAAGCAAGAAGGTTGAAGCAGGCTAAGGATGAAGCTACTGAGGAAATTGAGAAGTACCGTCAAGAAAGGGAAAAGCAATTCAAGGAGTTCGAGGCCAAGGTACGCCATTTTCATGTTTTTTTGTTGGAGAAAACTTGACCATTATGATTGTTACAGCATATGGGCTCTAGGGAAGGAGTTGCTGCCAAAATCGATGGAGATACTAGAGTTAAATTGGATGAAATGAATCGTGCAATTCAATCCCGAAAGGAACCTGTAATCAATGAAATCTTACAATTTGTGTACTCTATTGAACCTGAGATGCATAAGAACTACCGCAAGGTCTAAACCTAGAAACGAAAATTGTAAAAAAGTATTAATTGCGTAGTTAATGTTTGATGTTTATTAAAAATAATAATTTCCTTGTGCGTTTGAAACGTTAAACTCTGTCATTTTTATTGTTATTTTTTTTGTTTTATTAAAAATTATTCTCAAGTTGAAATTTATTGTTGAAAAGTGCCTATCTGGGCCTTGATAATTATTTTTGAAATTTTCTTCTGCAGACAGCATACAATATTTCTGTTTGTCAAGCGCTGTATTCTACTTGGGACCTACATACATAGAACGACACCGTATTATATAATAATAATATAATAATATAACCTTGGTTATAAGAAATAAAGTTGGTTGGAAACTAAGCAGGAATCTTTGATGGATATTACGATTAAATTGCAATTAAATTTCCATTCGGTGTTCAATCAAAAAAAACGGTAAGTTTGTGAAATAAGGAAGAACCAAATTTGTTGCAAATTCTATGCATACATCAGTGCTCGCAAACTTGCATATAGGGGTGTTCACACGATATGCAGAAACTGTCCCAAAAGTCGCAAATGCATTTGCGATCAAGATGCTCGCATATCATGTGTCCGCAAATGTGATCGCATATGCTATGGTCTATATGCGAGGTGTTCAGACGATATGCGACCAAATCCGCATATCACCCATTTGAGATCATATGCAGGTTTGCGGACATTACAAAATTTTTTGAAATTTGGTGGTTAAAGTATGTGTTTGTGAATATTGCTCGTTTCGAATTTTTAAATTTTGTATTAAAGTCCTGCAATAAATTCGTCGACAAGAATTTGGGGTGGTTATACTTTTTCGTAAAAGGAACAACGAATAAGAAATAATATGAAGAGTAGGATTTCCGTTATATCCCAAATTATTTTTTTTTATCATATGTTTGACTAAACCTCTGACCATATTTTTCCCAAAACAAATTTGTTAACATTTTATGTTTTTTATTTGAAATTTCAATATTTTAGTTTTGTCATTTTTATTGTGCATTCGGCCGTTTTAAAGACCTAATTCAAAAATGTACCTACAAAAATCTATATACCTACATATTTCAATTTAGATATTATGCATATGTGATAACTGATAAGAATGGCCTTCAGGTTAATGACATCAGAAAAATTTTGTTTGGTCAGTAATTTTGTTTACAAATTTAAATATAACGGACACTCACTAAGATAAATTATTTCAATTATATTTTTTGTGTGTTCCTTCGAAATTTAAAACCCTTATTTTTTTTAACCGACTGTTCTACTAGTAAAATGAGGGATTAAAACAACTGATTTGCTCGCATATGTGAGGGATATGCAATGTTCTGTTTTCGTCCCATCGCAAACTTGCATACGGTCGCATATGCTCGCAAACTGTCACAAATTATATGCAAGTGTTCACACGATATGCAAGAAAGTCGAAAACTTATATGCGACCTGGGTGTCGCATATATTCCGCATATCATTTGCGAGCATATGCGGACTGTCCCAAAAGAGTGTTCAGACGATATGCGACCAAAGTCGCATATGATGACGTAAAAATGACGTCAGAGTCGCAAACGCATGCGACTTTTATATGCCGTCGGCTCATAGCTTAACAATTGATAAAAACCAAAATTCATGTGTGAATTTATCCTCTATTCTCAATATTTTCGGATTTGAAGTTACGTTTCCAACCATTCATTTCGAGTCTCTTTTGGCTGTTTTAAGTCTGTTATTAACTAAATAAATGAATCTCTTGTTTGCAACTTCTTATCTCCTCAGTTTTAGTGGAACTCTGCTTTTCATATATTAATTTCCCGTTTTAACTATTATTTTGAGAATATTACATAATGGGATGTTGGGTTTCGCCGTTCGTGTAAAATTAAATGCTAATATATCTATCTTTTTTCTTGCACTAGTTACATGCGAAATATACCACCACTACCATTATATCCATGAATGAAACTGCATCGAAAAAACGGTAAAGTTTTCCTTCTCCTTCTTAAAAGTTAAAAGCCTTTTTGTCCCTTGAGTAGAATTCTCTTTATTTTTGCTCTTTTTAATTAGAAGTCAAAACAGAGCTATACAAAAGATTTAGCTAATCCAGTACGGAAACTTTTGTTTTATTATCACAGCGCGTCGCGGTCGGAAGAACCAGCTGCATTCCTCCCCAAACATTTCCGCAATAATATTCCCCTAGCTTAAGGATGTGCTATTCAGTTTACCTTTGAGCTTAACTTCCGAAGAACTGACCTTTAAGTAGGTACCTACATAATTTTTTTAGAATGAATGAGGAATATTTCATCTTTCCCCCTAGTTTTGATTTGAAAACATTTAAAACCAATGTGCATCGACATCTCCATTGGATTACCTCCTCATATGCTAAATGTTAGTTCTTGGTGTTCTATGTGCTAAGAAGAAAAATGTTACTTATTAACAAGCATTTATATAGATTGTAAATGATTTAATTTATTGGGTGGGTAAGATATATTATTTGCAGTATTATCTAATCAGCCGTTTTACGTTAGGTCAATCAGAAGAGTAGAAGCCCCACTTTCACCATCGCTAGAAATGTCACTATTACTATCACAAATTGTGCTTAGGCTGCTATCACTACTTGATGAAGATGATGAGGAAGATGAAGATGAACTACTTCGCTTCCTATTACTACTCTTTTTTATTCGTCCTCGTTTCTTTGATTTCACCGACTTTTTATGAGATTTTTTCGAATGTTTATTTTTCTTTTTCTTTTTGGTCAAATCTATTGTAAGAAGTTTACTTTTTCGTTTTTTCTTCTTCTCTTTCTTAGGAGCTTCTAGAGATTTATTTAACAGTAGGTTGTTATAATTGTTAAGAAAAATTGTGGCTAAATCTAATTGTATTCCGCAAGGAATTGAATCAATTGCTTCCTCTGGATAGTAATCGAACTGTTCAGTATTATTTCTATATTTTGAGAGCTTCTCTCGTATTCTCCTTGGTTCTTTACTTCTTGATTTGGGTCTTTGTCTTCTTCTATTATCATTGTTGAGTTCTCGAAGTTTTCTGGACGAGTTGTGTCTTTCTTTTGCATTTTGGCGCCTGTTGTGTTGCAAAACAGAAACAATAGTTCGACCCAGAAAACGACTGTTCGGGCGAATTTTTCTTTCTAGTGGTCGTTGACTTGCTAACTCCACTTGCTTTTTACGTTCGAGTTCTTCAATAATTTCTTTGATAGCCAAACTAAAAAGACTTTTATACTAGCTTAAAATCCAATTTAAACATGAGGAATCTTACCTTTCCAGTTGACTATCGTCCATTTCTACATTCCTTTTGAAGCTACAAAATAATTAAACTTTGTTTTAAAGTTGCATCAATTTCATTCAGGCTTTATTACTTTTAAAATTAAAATAATCATAATCTACAACCGGACTTGAAATATTTTCGTTTAACATCGACAATTATTGTTTATTTTCCCCATATCTTCAGGACAGATTTTAATTATTTTTCACCAATTGGGCTTTTCCAAAAACTATCTTTGTCTTTTCTCTTTCTAATTTTGACAGTTCAAAACAACAAAAACAAAACATGTGATATCATACTTGGAGAAATGTAAAGAAATGCTTTTTCAGTGCAATGTGGATTTTTAATATTTTCTGTGATTTTTGTTTATATAAAAAAGCTTGATAAGTTATTGAAGTTGTTTTTTTGTTAAATTGGCGTTATAACCATCGTTTTATACTTTTTTATTGGAAAACAAACAAGCACTATATTATAAAAATATTTGTCGTTTGTTTACCTTGCTCCAAGTTCAGACCAGCTGTTTCCTATTTTTTTTTGCTTGTTTGAAACTGACGGCTGGTGGAAAAGCCCAATTGCACGGTATTGGTATCAGGATTGGGTTGAAGCGAGCTTGAACTGTTGTTTGATTACTGTGTATACCAGCGTCGAATTGAAATCGGTTTCGTTTCACTCGATCCTACTCTCTCCTCTGTGTTCAGTAGAAATTCGTGCCGTAGTTTTGATTATTATTAAATTAATACATTGGCTTAGATAGCTATACGTTTTACGAGAGACACAGTATGGACTCAATCTTTTCGCTGTCAATTCAACTCCTTTTCAACTTAAATCAATCACTGCGTAAATCCTTAATCCAGTGTCGAAATTTCAACTTAAATGCAATTAATTGTTCACAAATCACAACCCTGCATATAAACGGGTGGTTTTCTGTTGTTTATTTGAAGGTTTTCTTACATTTCACCATAGCAAGTTTGTGAAGAATTACTACAAAATGGGGAACTCCCCTCATAATTGCCTGTCTACACTGTCGTTTTAATCCAAGTATACAGTTCTTTTGAACAAAAAAAAACATAAGTGGTAAGAATTTTTTTTTTCGGAAGAAAACAAATCTGAGTTGAAATAAAAAATTTGTATTCGTTGTCCAACATTGTTTTGCACGAAAAAGTTTCCTTGGTGAATACAAATTTTTTTCAATAGATGTACATGTATTTTTTTTTTCGAGGAGGAACTGTATACTAGGCTTTGGGCTTTGCAGCTACTAACCATCATATTATTCACAAAATACAGCCAGGATCTCATATAAGCCGCATCCATGTGTGCAGACTCTTATATAATCCCATGGTACTCAAAATCTTAACCAAACCGTTTCGAAGCTAACTAGAATAAACAATGTGTAATTTAACTCTTTAATTTACATTCGATTTACTTTATTCAATTGATCATTTTAATTACTGGATATCAGCCCTATTCTGGCAAACCTCACTGATACCTCACAAGTCACAACAACCTCACAAGGAAAGGTGAAATCGATTTTGTGAGGTTTTCGTATCCTCACAACTGTGAGCCTCACAAAAACTATCGAAATTGTGATCTCCTTTTGAGAACCTCACAACAACCTCACAAGAAATCAACATCACAAAGGCTTGTGACTTGTGAGTTGTGAGCCCTCACAACGCCAGAATAGCCCTGTAAATGTCTCTACAAAAATATACGTAATATAAATAAACGTTTCACTTCTTTCAGTTTCAAATTTGAATGCCACGAAAAACATCGCCGCATTACCAGCACCACTTTTATTCAAAGTCTTCAAAAAGCGGTTCCAGTTAATCTCAATACATAACAAAACCTTAAATCCGGATGAAAATTATATAAAATTCAATGTAAATACATCCGGAATTAAGTTTTAATCTGGCACTATGCGACAAAGTTCATAATCTGACCAATTTTGTCGCAACATGAAGTTCCGTTCAGTTTCGTGCGAAAGTACGCGATTTGTCGCTGAATTGAAGTTACCCCATATTTCGAGCAAATTTGGTTGAAATTACCTCATTTCAAAATGTGAATTTGTATATGAAATGAGATAATTTGGAATCGAATTTGGAAATTTTCAACGAAATTACCTAATTTGCACCAAAAAAAAGGAAATAGGTTAGTTTCCTGATGTGGAAGAGGAAATAAAAAATCCAATAGTTTTTTAAAACTCAATTTATTAAAACGCCGGATAAGTTCACACATGCTTACAAGTAAGAAAACCGCCAACCGGTAGCCGTTAGCTGTTGAACTGGTTTGGCAAATATCTATCTCTCTCTATCTCATTAATCCCGTTAGAAAAAAAAACCCACCACTTCACAAATGTCAGCTTCTCGCTGAAATCAATTCACCTCTCCGATTTTCTTGTATATCGAAGGAAAAAAAGAAGTGTTCAAGCGTGGTTATTTTTTCTATTAAAAAAATCTTCCATAAAAACTAAATTTTACTTCGTAAATAATATCAAATTAAAGTTTAGCACATTGCCTTTATAGTCGGTCAATAAAATATTAGCAATACTTGCATTTTTCTCCAACCCGAAAAATTAGAATTCCAATTCAATTTTTTTTTGGGAGTTCACCAAAGAGTTGTAGAAGGGAGAAGAGCAAGAGAGAAGAGATAGAAGATCAAAGAAGAATAAGAAGGCAAAACCGACGAAGAACAAGCAGCAGCAGAGCAGCAGCACCAGCAAAAAAAAATAATTTTTGCGATAAAAATGTCGAGCGTGTAGGAGCACGGTAATTTTTAATAATTACACTATAAAATCTTGGGTAAGTAATGGAAACAGTAATTTTTTACAAGTGGAACCAACCAACCAACACCCTGATACCCTACAGCATCGCTCCATCTAATTGTTCCGGATCTCTGCCCTGTGCATTAAGCACAATCCCGAGTCCCCTGTGGATGGATCCTTTTGTTGGCTGGTTTCAAGAGGAACAGGAGGGTCCAGCGCTACGAACGTGGTACAAGATCTGGGAGACCAATGCTCATGAAATGAGCCAATTGCTCGACTTGCAGCAGCAGTTTCAGCAACAACAACAACAGCAGCAGAACACCAAGAACGGCAACACCAACCCCACAAATAACTCCAACATGATTATGATGAACAGAGAACGCGACCGTGATACAACCAATGCTGCCTTCCACCAGATCCTGGATCAACAGCAACAGAATGCGCCGTCAAACGAACAGCAGCAACAGCGCGAACGTCCCACAAATGACCGAGGAAGCTATTACAACCCGTCGCGCAGGAAAATAGGGCGTATCGTGGACAATAAAGCATCCACTTATAACCTGAACAGGCATGTCGAGAAACTCATCAGTAAGTACAGAGGATGTCCGTGGCGCGTTCCCAACTACGTCTACGGACGTGGCGTCATCGGCCTGCACGAGGAGATCGAACAGTTTTATCATTATGTCCTGCCAACGCCCGCCGAACATGCCATCCGCAACGAGGTCGTCCTCCGCATAGAAGCCGTCGTCCATACTATCTGGCCAGCCGCCGTGGTCGAGATATTCGGATCATTCCGAACGGGATTGTTTCTGCCCACGTCCGACATTGATCTGGTCGTTCTGGGTATGTGGGAGAAGCTGCCGCTGCGTACACTGGAAACAGAGCTTATTGCACGCGGAATCGCAGAGCCGTCATCGGTGCGGGTGCTGGACAAAGCGTCGGTGCCCATTATTAAGTTGACGGACCGCGAATCGCAGGTCAAGGTAGACATTTCTTTTAACATGCAGTCAGGAGTTCAGTCGGCCGAACTGATCAAAGAGTACAAGCAACAGTTTCCGTTGCTGGCCAAGTTGGTTCTGGTTCTGAAGCAGTTCCTGTTGCAGCGTGACCTCAACGAGGTCTTTACTGGCGGCATTTCATCCTATTCCCTGATTCTAATGTGCATCAGCTTTTTGCAGTTGCATCCGCGCCAAATACACTCTGAGACCGCCAACTTGGGCGTTCTGCTTTTGGAATTTTTTGAGTTGTATGGTCGCAAGTTCAACTACATGAAAATCGGCATCAGTATAAAGAACGGTGGCCGTTATATTCCCAAGGAGGATCTTCAACGCGAAATGGTTGATGGCCACCGGCCGTCGTTGCTATGCATTGAAGACCCCCTTACCGCTGGCAACGACATTGGGCGCTCATCGTACGGAGCGCTTCAAGTGAAGCAAGCCTTTGAGTACGCTTACCTGATGCTCTCGCAAGCGGTATCGCCTCTCAATAATTATGCGAGTGACTGCAACGAGCGTTCCATACTCGGTCGCATAATTCGCATCACAGACGATGTGATCGACTATCGCGAATGGATAAGAGAAAACTATGAGCATCTACTAGTCACAAGAATGTCGCCTGGTAGCGGTGTCGCTAATACAGGCCTCATGCTCACCGGAGGCGGCTCTGTGCCAATGGGACAAACGCAAAAGCAATATCAGCAGCTTCAGCAGCATCATCATATGATTAGTGGTGGCGGCGGTGGAGGGGGAAATAATAGTAACAATGACTATCGACGGCGCGGAAGTACCTCGAGCGGCGACGACTCCGAAGACAGCAAAGAGGGGGACATAGAAACGAATATGATGTCAACACGCGGTGACACATGATGACTGCAGCGACAGCGGTACCACCAGCACCTAATTCCTAATTCTAGCTCTCCTTCTTTAAATCCTTCCATTCATACACAACAACAAATACAGCAACATCTTTTACCAAATGTCTATGTTGCCACTAGAACTAAAACAACAACGTTGTCAACGGGGCAATTGGAGTATCATCATTTGTACACTCCAACTACTTCATTGACTTAACTTTTTTTCAAAAATTTCCTACTTTTCCCATATCTGTTCCAAAGGTTCCTTGTGAGCCTTTTCCCGATATTCAATCCCCTCCCTTAATCCAGTACTATTATCGTATTTAAAAAAAAGCATAAAACAACATTTAAAAATAATATCAAGAAGGCTGTCGTTATGAAAGTAAAAGTAAAAAAAATAACAGATTTTCTTTAGTCGCATAAGTTTTTTTTTGTTACCATTTTTTTTTAATAATTATTCTCTTTCCAAATAATGTTCTTAAACAAAAAACACCTTTTAAGGGTTTTTGTATTTTATTTTTAAACAAAAAAGCGATTTGATTTTAATTTGTTAAAATGTATGTAAAGGTTTGAAGAGATAAGCTTGAATTTAGGAGTTGAAAAGTGTGTGGACAAAACCTGCCTTAAAAAGGACTAAACAGAAAAGTCATTTTTTTTTGTAAAATCAACTCAAAAACATGAAACAAAATATAAAGATTATTTCAAACATTTTACAAATAAATTTATAAAAAAAAGTCTGCCATTCGCGGTTCTCGTTGTCTCCTTAAAAGCAAAAAAAAAAAACAAAAAAAATTATTCTAGTTCTATCCAAGTTTTTTTTTTCATCATACATAGTGATAGTTATTTTGTTTCTTAAATGTTTAATTATGTATATTTTATTTTTTATTAATTAATAATTATTTTTTCCTTTATTTTAAACGGTTAAGTTCAAATGAAATTTTTCAAAGTTTAAAAACAAAACAGAAAATTATACATTAAAAAAAATATAATTATTATTATTATAGTTATTTAATAGTTTTGTAAGTTTCTATTTAATTAAAACAAAAAAGTACTATGTTATATGAGAATAATGCAACAATTTTATATAATTATGTTACAAATTCATACAACAAAGTGAATAATTTAGTGAACAAAAAATAGTAAATAAATTAAAGGAAAATCTGAACTTGAATTAAGAAAACAGAAAATCTGAAATTCTGACAAAACAAAACAAAAATATCAAAAAAAATTACAATAAACTGCAACGAGAACTACAATTATTAGTATTTTTTTCTTAGTCTTATTATTAAAAGAGTCTTACTTACCAGTTATTATAACAAAAAGAAGTTAATTACAATAGATTGTTTTCTCTGCATAAGTTATCTACTATTTGCACGAAATATTCTTTTTTTTTTTAATTTTTATTGATATTTTACCGTTAACTATTTTCTTTCAATTTTGTTTGTGAAATGATTTTAATGATGATCTTATAGTTATGCAATTAACATCAACAACAACAAAAAAAAAACAAAAAAACATTACAATTTACAATACACATTTTAAATTCACTCGAATTATTTTCTAACCAGAATCGATATTAAAAAAAAAATAAATAAATAACTTATTGATTGTATGAATTATTGCAGAAACGATCGTCTTTTTTGGGAATTAGAATACATAATAATTATATGTTTGATTGATTGTACTGTGAATTTAGTTTTAAATGAAATGGAAATTGCATACATAATACATATTATTATAGTATATATATATATTATATGAAAAACAAAATATATTTGAATATATTTTCGAAAAACACGAAAAGCAAAACAAACAAAAACCAACCAACATCCTGTAATTAAAATACTTATCGATAATTTTTAATTAACAAAACAAAAGCAAAATACAAAAAAAAAACAAAATAAGAAAAACATAAAAATCAACAAAAAAGAAAGTAAAATTTCAAAAATAAAAAAAAAATCTAAAAAAAAAACCTAAACTGTTAGGTAAACGTAAACGAAATGTCTTTTTATTTCAGTATTTTTATTTTAAAATATGATGTGATTAAAAATCTATCCAAAATCCAATAAATTCCTTGGGAAACATTCTAGCATCACTCACGTTCTCAATTTTCGAAGAAGGTTAAATTCCCAGGGAAATATTATTCGCAATTATTCCCTATTAGCAAGTCTTTTTGTGGTAAAGCGTTTATGTAAACCAAGTAACCGAAACGTTTCGGTAGTACACTCCAATAATCGAGAACATATTTAAATTTGGCCACAAAATAAATTTATTCGTATTTTTCGTTTCGTTCGTAACGACCACAATTGAGGACCTTGCATCAAAAGGGGGCAGTCCAAATTTAACTTTTTAACTGAAAAATTAATTATTTCACGGATGTGTTTAAATGATATGCTACTAAAAAAATTTGCATATTCTCACATTTTGTTAATCAAGTTTTAGGTTAAATAAACAAAGTTAGTAATTACTGCGATTTTTTAAAGTTTGGATCTGCCACTCATTTGCACCAAAATTTGCTTCCAGATTTTGATTTATAAATAAAACACATGCTGGTTATTTAGAATATTTCGAATGTTGACTGAAGTTAAAAACATGTACTCACTTGATATAAATGACGCAATATTTTCGATTGTTTCAATAAGGAGGCAGATGCGCACCTGCCGCCTTTTTGCACCAAACGCACTAGAGAGGCAGATACATATTTTGCTACAATACGCTTATTTTTAGTCGCAACTGAATCGATTATGCACGAAAAGATTGCGTTTTTTAAATTTTAAGTGAAAAAAGCCGTTAGGCTAAAATTATGGACTTGTCCTCCTTTTGATGCAATGTCCTCAATTCAGAATTCAGTTAATTTCTGGCAAATGCGAAAATATGATATGAAACTCAAAACGAGACAAATTGGAGCTAAGTTAACACTGCGAAATTGGACCTAAATATTCCAAACTAAAGTGTAACTTCGACTGTGACACTGGGCCTAAGAACCACTAAAGGAGTCTGAAGATCGGCCTGAAAGTCGTGATATAGCTATAACTCCAGCCTATGAATGAATGAATATTATATTGGTGTTCAATGCACTGCGACCTGAAGATCTATTGTGCCCCAATCTAGAGCTGAAAGATATTGTTCATCTTAAAGCTCTTCCTACCAATTTAATCCTTTAAGAAATTGAAGTATTTGGAATATCTTAAGAGAGGGAACCTCTTCCCCTCTTCGACCTGTCTAGTATTTGATTCGGCGTCTACTCATGAGTATTGCAAAATCTGCATAGGGGGCTGCTTTACAGGCCAAGAATATCATATTTTTCTATGATAGCATTGGAATGTGAAACCATATAAGGGATGGTAAGGAAATTTTAAATGGATTGGTGCAATAATAATTTATTTATTGATCTGGACCCCAAAAATGGGTCATCCCCTTTAAATTAAATTGCTTATAAGCGGTTTTCTGTTTTTTGCACGAGAAAGACGCTATAAAAATTATGTAGGTATCTCTAATGTATGAGCTTCAAAAACAAAACAAAAATCAAAATGGGGTAAGTTTGCTAAAATCTGATTTGATATGCTGAGTTCCGTTTTTCTTAAATAAAATCGCCTTCCCGTTAATGGAAAGAACATCTTATTTACCATATATAATACACCATTACAATAATATTTCTATCGCTTCATTTAATTTATCTACATTTTTCTTAAAAACCCTTAACCATAGCTTGCCGAACCTGTACAATCCCATAACTGAAGCACCAGAGCTCAAAATTAAAAATTATTTTGTATTAATTAGTGTCCGACCGAAGCTTCGGCTTCGGCCTTCGGCCTTCGGCTTCGGTCGAATTCGGCCAAAAAAACAACATTCGGCCAAACCTTCGGCTTCGGCCATTTTAGGCCGAAGTTTTGGCCGAAGCCGAAGAATCTGTTTATTATATCGAGCAAACAAACTTTTGTTCTTAGCATACAACATTAGACTCTTTGATTTTAATTAATAATGTATTGAATTAATATTACTAAAAATTATTACTAAAAATAAATTATTTATTTCTTTTTTGTTTATAATTACTAATTAGTTATAAGTTATTTTTATTTTATTTGTCTTATGTTATTTAAGCAATAAATTTTAATAAAAATAATATTTGTATCCAATTGGAAAGGAGAATCCTTGACTTTTTTCAACCTTAGGCTTCGGCTTCGGCTTCGGCCGAAGATTTTCTTTCAGCCTAATAATTCGGCTTCGGCTTCGGCTGAAAATCGACCTTCGGTCGGACACTAGTATTAATTTTAAGAATCAAAAGAAGTATAAATAACACAAAGATGAACGAATTTCAAGACCTACCACTTTCCCGCTTCTCGTGAAATGCCCCATATGATAATAATTCTATAAATAAAATTGAAAGTGTAGAAAAATAATTTTATTTATTTGTCCTTCATTTTTCATGGGATCCAAACCAACGCTTCCGGCTTTTGAAAATCGATTGAACCTATCGACATTAAAGAAAAGGAGGAATGTGATCAATTTTTCTGTGCAAATCCTGATCGAGCACGTCTGAAGGGACTGGTGCAGTAATAAGGTCGATAATAAGATCAAATCAAAATCACTGAAAAGATTTCTTCTTACTTGGAACTTCATGTTTCTTTTTTTTAGAGTTGTAAACTCATTTTCAAGATCCAAAAATAACTTTAGTTGTCATACAACAGTTAAAAAAGCATACTTACCTCAAAATAGCCTAAACATTTTTTGATAAAACAAAAAAATTAGTGTATTTTGTAGGTATGGTAAATTTTTAACAAAAACAGCTTTTATATTGACGTTACAATTGCCTCCTTTTTATTTTCAGCTTTCTTTTTTTTGTTCGAATGTTTTAAGTGGTTTAAAGTTTCGATGCGATTGCGAGATTATGAGTAGTGACGTCATATTTTTTTTTGGTATTTAGCCTTATTGGAATTTGACATTTCTGATTTCTCTATTATGAATTTCATAAAAAAAATACTATTCTACTGAAAAATCAGCCAATTAGAAGAAGTCTTAAATGCCTGGCGCTGGATATTCAATTCCAGCTTTAAGGCTCCCCCAAACCAAAGTGAAATATTCGGAGTACGAAACTTTCGGCTATAAAAATATATTAATTACAGGGCGATAAATTAGAGTACTCACACCAAGCGAATAAAGTGAATCTCATGTAAAATATAACAACAAAAAACATAAATGTTAAAAAAAACAGCCAAGTTCTTCTATATAAAAATCAGTATATTTAACAACTCAGCCGTGAAAAGTAGTGAGATAGAAGTATGCCAAGTTCTAACTTTATGAAGGGTTAATATCAAATATTTTAAGAAGAGTAATATTGAAACAACACCAAGTTATGAGAGAAATTTATTATTTAATGATTACAGACTAAAATTTTGGGGTTCACATTGTCAATTTTTCAAAACGTTTTGAATTGTGAGTAATTAAAAGAAAACTTGCCAAGTAACCCCCAAATTTTAGTCAGTAGTCATTAAATAATAAATTTCTCTCATAACTTGGTGTTGTTTCAATATTACTCTTCTTAAAATATTTGATATTAACCCTTCATAAAGTTAGAACTTGGCATACTTTTAGATCTCACTACTTTTCACGGCTGAGTTGTTAAATATACAGATTTTTATATAGAAGAACTTGGCTGTTTTTTTTTAACATTTATGTTTTTTGTTGTGATCTCACTGCTTTACCTCAAGTATTCTATGTTTTTCTTTGTATGCACTTTAATAACTACCGCTCTACCAAATTTCATCATTCTACAGCAATCGGAAGTGCTCCATTTAATTTGCCGGAGTTTTGAGAAAGTAGGCGGATACCACGCCCCTTTAATGAAAAACCTAAAATATAAATTTTGTTTCTTTGTATGCACTGCAAGCCCAACCGCTGTACCCAATTTCATCATTCTACAGCAATTGGAAATGCTCCTTGATAACTATTCTGAGAAAATGGGCGGATACCACGCCCCCTGAATGGAAAACTTCAAATATTAAATGTTTTCTTTTGTATAGACAAAGCCCTACCGTTCTGCCAAATTTCATCATTCTACAGCAATCGGAAATGTTCCATATAATTGATAACAATTCTGGGAAAGTGGGAGGATACCACGCCCCCTGAATGGAAAACCTCAAATTTTTTCCTTCGTATGCACCACCAGGCTACCGCTGTGCGAAATAACAAGTTTCTGCGGTGTCGGGAAGTGCTCCATAATTTTGATGATCTGTCAGTGAGTCAGTTACGGTTTTCGCGATTTTTGACGTCTTATATCCCGGGAACCACTTACTCTAAGGAGTTGAAATTTGGTGTGGTGCTTGTGCTTGGCTAGCCTACCAAATGTTCCGAATTTGAAGTTCCTGAATTTATTGGTACTGAAGTTAGAGGGGGTGTCGAAAATCGCCTGAGTTTGTTCCTGTAAAAAGGGTGTAGTGGCAGAACTTGGCTGGGCACTACCGTGCCCTTTGATTGACAACCGAAACTTCGTCTTCGTTCCGAATGTTTCGCGTTGGTTTGGGAGAGCCTTTAATGATTTAAGATTTGCGATTGAAGGGTTTACCATATACTCGCATTAAAAGCTTTTCGTAGCATCATATGAATACCTATAAGGGTGTTGACTGAATCAACAAAGACTTGTGTGAGCTACCATCAAGTTTTATCGGTTAGTTATAACTACTTCACGGCTATCAGGCTAATCATCAGACTATGTATACAATTTATATATAAAATAATCGTTTGTTTTTTGAAAGGACAAGGACCTTAGCTATTTTTGTTCGGGCAGCAGAATGTTGCAATTATTTTTTTTTTTTTTTTTTAAATTTTAGGAGTAGTGAAGGTGCAAACCTTAAAACACTGTTTTACGTTGTTCTCTTCTCAGAAGAGAAATCAGAAGAAAGACAGTTCCAGACGGTTTTTAAAAATTCCTCTTTTATATTCAGTCCTATCACGAATTCCATCGTAATCGGAAAATTGTTACGAATACCGAAAAAAACTATCACAGATTCCATCGTAGTGGAAAATCTCATACAAATAGTCATTACGAACGGATTCGGTGATAGTTTTTTTTCGGAATTCGGAAAATTTTCCGATTATGAAGGAATTCCTGATAGGGCCCATTATTGTCTAGAAAAAAACGAAAACTACAGTTCCATTTCATTGGTGTGATTGCTAATTTTTCTTTCCTCAGATTAATGTTCTGGTAGCAAAATCCAGCAAATATCATTAAAATGGTTCTCGCAACTTCAAAGACAATGATCTCTTAAAAGCATTTTATCTTTTAATTCCTTAATCATCATTTCCTTTTTCATACAAAAGTCAAAGCAGCTCTATTCCGTTCCCTAGTGCATTTTAATTATTCTTCTTCGTATTTTTAAAACCTTTAAAAAAACACATGTTTGTTGAAATTAAATTTCTTTTTCTTGCAAAATAGGGCAAGCATTTACATACATAAGCATAATTGAATTAAATGTCACTTTAAAACCACAAAATGTGGAAATTCTAGAGTTTTCAGCAACAATGCTCATGAAAGAATGATTTTTGAAAGTGATTGTCCATCATTTCTGCAATCAAAGGAAGATATTGGAAGTTTAAATTTTATTAATAATAAGACTGGATTGCAATTTTAAAATATGTAACTCAAAAAAAACCAACAAAAAACTTCACAGTAAGGCACATTTTGGCATGAATATCAATATTTGTTATGAATTTTCGTAAGTTTTTTAGTCATTCAAAAAATCTTCTAGATCATCCATCGTATCATCGTTGTCCAGATCAATTTCTTCCAATGTCATAACTCTGGGGCCTTTAAGTTCAATTTCTACAGAAAATAATGAATGTATTTGTATTAATTTTAGCAGAAATGGAGGTAAGTCACATAAATAACTAAAAACTGGTTAAACAATAAAAAACGTACTTGCAACACCACCTGTTTGCTTATACGCCTGCATGTCGCTTTGAAAAGCATCATCGAAAACAGCTTGTCGCTCTTGCTGCAGTCGTTTTAGTTTTTCCTCTTCCTGTCGGATCTTGAGTCTATGTTCTTCCGCATTCTTTTCTTGTTGGGCTTCTAGTTCCACTGTTGAAATTTTTAATATACATTTTGTATACAAAGAATAGAAAGCAGTAAGGTTTCAACTTACCCATTTCTTTTCGCTTGGCATCCACATTCTTTTGAAGGATTTGCTCTTGCATGTCTAGCATTTGAGTGACATTCAATAAATTAGCTATTTTTTCTTCGGCAGCGAAACCTAAAGCTTCTATTTCGTTAAATTTGTCCAGGCTCGTTTTTAAATTTGCTTCTATTGCAGGCAGTCCAGCTAAACATGTCATCAAATCATTTATATTAACCTGGCGAGCTTGCATTCGTTGCTGAAGTCTATCAATTGTTTCGGTTATATTTGTTGCTACCTCAACATTTGCCTTGTTGGCCTCATATGTGTTTTTCCAGGCATCTTCATACTTTTGCAATAGCTCTGCCCCAGCAGCAATATTGATTTCCGGAGGAATTCCTAGTTCTGAATCGTTGTTCGAGTCAAGAGTTGGCGAATTTACACGAGCAAATTGAGTGGATATATTTTCGGTTATGTGGATACCTTCTTTAAATGCGTAGTTAATTTTTTTCTTTATATTTTCTAACATTCTACAGATACCATTTAAGTGTAAATATTTAAAAATGAGAACGAGTTTACAAGAATTTAATCAAAATAAAAACACTTTTGTTGTTTGACAGTTTCTTTGTTTTTTTTTGTTAAATTCTTTAATGACATTTGTTATCAGAGATATCGACGGAGATTTCACAAATTCGACCATTTGTGAGGGTACGTTCAGAAAAAATTGCATAACTTAATGGCCGCGTTCGAATGATAGGCCGATAGGGTATCTTAAGATCGTTTTGTACCGGATATGTTTTCGGACGACCAAAACCGGATGGGATAGGTTTGTCTGGTATTTTATATTTTATATTTATTTTGTATTTTATATATATTTTATTTTGTTCGGTAAAAATCAAAATCTATGTAAAAAAAATCCGAAAAATTTTAGGATAGCTTTCAGATTTGGAAAACAGCTGGTTTGTTCATCAGCTGTTTTTTCCTATAGGATTACAACAACAACAACAACCAATCCGGATTCCTTTTAAATTTTACTCGAACGTGACCAATGGCTAAGCCGTGGTGGTGAGGGCAGAACCAGAGATTATGAATTATAAAGATTGGAATCCTCCTGTGATTCTGGTTTGCCTACATAGAGCGTTTTTCTTTTTTAGTTCAGAGTAGAGCTCTGAACAGAGTCTCAACACTCCGAACATACTCTGAGCGATCTCTGAACAGAGCGTGCTTTGCTCTGAAAGTTCAGATTTATTTAAAGAAACACGCTTCACCAGCTATCACTTTTTTATTTATTCACAGTTGTCATTTTCCTTGTGTTCAGCTATTCAACTCCGTCTGCTCTATCAAAGGGCATGGTAATGCCCAGCCAAGTTCTGGCACTACACCCCTTTTACCATTGTATATAAATTCTATAGTACTATCATGATGTGGAAGTTTTAGGGCGACACCTAGTGAGTACGCCGACGTGAGCTCTTTGGAGAAAATACTTCGTGGTGTCAAACTGTTGGAGAGTTCGAGGAAAAAAAAACATTTTTGTATAGAATATAATAACATAAAGGAAATGGGAATAATACTATAGAACGAGAACATTGTATACAAATTTATTAAGAGTTCAAGGGGGACAAGAAATTTTGTGCTTTGATAATAAATGTATGTAGGTACATATATAAGCTGTGTATTTTTTTTTTGTTTATAAATACGTAGTGGGGATAGACCAAATTTGAATGAATGAAAAAATTATGAATGAATAAAATAATTTTAAAATAGCTAATACTGGTGGGAAGGAGATAGGAATTCTAAAGACGGTGGAGTGTGTGGAATAAAAAACCATAACCTTGGCAAATTGGCTTCACATCGGGAAAAAATTGTAAAAAATTTAGGTATCACGTTTGTGGTAGGTATTTTTCATTCAAAATAATTATTGCAAAGGTCCCCTTATGGTTGGTTTGGTTGGCTGATAACTTTTGTTGTTATAATCGGAACGTTAAGGTTGAGGCCTCAAAATTTAAGTAGAATGTCAGGCTACATTTGTTTTACAAAATCATTGCGGAGTAACATAAAAATATGTGTGAAAAACGTTATTAATTTAAAATTTAGTGGAAACAAAAATTTAATTGAAAAAAATTATTTCATGCTCGTGTCATTGACCCTTTTAAGAAATCTTATGAGTGGGTAGAGTACATTTTGTAGGTAATTTTATTCAATAGTATAGTAGAAAAGAATCGATTTTGTTGGTTTGGTAGAATTATAACTTCTGTTCTATTAATCGGATCTGTAACATTAAGATCTTAATATAAAGGTAAAATGTCAGGCTAACTTATTGAGTTTAAAATCATTGTTTTTATTGTTTAGGTACCTATTTGTTTATAAATTCAAAATTTATTGAAAACAAAATTATTTAATACAAAAAATGCATCGGTACTTATGTGGTGGTACCTAACCTACATAAGACAAATTATCAGGTTTAAGGTAACTAGAATTGCAAGTGAATTCACAAATTCCGGCAAATCGGTTTAAGACTTATGTATATAACTTGAGCTCTAATGGTTTGATTTTTTACGGTTAAAATAAAAGCTAAATTATTAAACTATTTTATTATACATTTATAAAGGTACTCCCTATCACAATTACAATATAATATAATTACTAAGTTAGCTCAGCATCTGATACATTTTTGTGACTCACAAAAAGTAAAATTTTAATAATGGGGAATGTTTTCTGGTATTTGCGTTAAAATAAAAATGTAAAGTATTTAAACAGATAAAGTACACGGTTAAAAATTCTGGCATTAATTTTAATATTTTCAGGGTTGTATATATGACAACACCAAAAATGTATTAAAGTTTAATACATCGCAAATATTACATTTTTACTTTTAATACAAAAATTATTACATTTTTAATAGAACTTTATTAGAAAAAGAGAGGAAATAAATTGAGGAAATTTCTCACAAAGAAATTTCTCACAAGAAAATTTTGTCTCAAAAGGATATTTCTTTTGAGAATTAATGCAACACAGAAAATATTATGAATACATACTCGTAATTCGTAATAGCTATAATAATGAATGTGTATTTTTGCAAGAGTACCTATATATCTTTGTATGTCAATTTATTTCCATTTGGGAATAATTATTCTTATTATTTTTATTAGAAAAATAACATTCTTTTCTCCATCGTTTTTCAGAAATGAGAATAGAAATCTTATTGCGATTGAAATTTTGTCTACTAATTAACATATTGTGCCTCGAAAAACTGCAAAGCGCCTTCAAAATAATGCATATTTAAATTTTTTTATTTTTATTATTCTTGCTTTTTAATACAATATTGATAAATTTTAATCTTGGGTGTATTAAAAAGTGACGCAGTCTGTTCAAAATGTTCATATTCAATATGGCTGACAAAAAAGAGCATCGAAGCAAAAAAAGGGCGAGGAGGTATTAGAATGTAATCAAAAATTATTAGAATAATTCTCATATTTGAAATGGCAACTGAGAGAGAAATTTTCCCTCCCTACAAGGGATATGTTTTATTCTTTTGGGTTAAAATCGACTCTTTTTTGTATTACAAATGATATTTTAATACAAAAATATTAGAATGTAATAAGAATTGATTAGAATTTTTTTTAATATTTCCCTAGTATTAAAATGTAATATTTGCTGTATTGCATACGGCTGTAATACAAGAGCTGTATTAAAAAATACCCCAGAATTTTTAACCGTGTACCTACCTAAAAATATTTATAAAAAATCTTATTTTTCTCGCGTGTTATGTTAGGCTTCCTTTTGGTAAAAAAATACAACAAAATAAAATACTTATAATATGTAATTGGCAGAATTATTCTTTTAATTTTCGAAAATAGTTCAACTAATTTTAATCAATTTTGTATGATTTTAAAAGTTTTAATAGTATTATAGCTAGGTATATTTTCATAAAATATTTTTTTTAGTTTTTAAAAACGTTTAAACATTTTTTTTGAAAATTTAATACTTCAAAAACCAGCCATTGTTAGACTGCGCAGCAAGCAGTTTTTAATATTATCTAGAAGATTTAAGAAAAAAAATTATTCTTATAACCAAAAATAATGGAACCTACCATACAAGTCTAACCACAATAAAATTCACTCGATTAAACCAGATTTAAACTTGTAAATACATTGAATTAAAATTAATTTACATTCGGATTTAAGTTATCACGTGGATTAATTGATTGAATAATATGGAGTAGAAAGCAGTTAAAAAAATCGTATTTTTCTCGAAAACGAATTCTAAGATTTTGATAAAAAAAATTAAATTTTTGCGAGCTAATATTAGTACGATGTACCAACAGAAACAAACTGAAAAGCTAAAGGCATCATCCATTAAGAGTACCTACCACTCATTGGGCCATTTTTTGATTTTCGACTAGGTATATACTTACATACCTATCTCATCATCTATGTATAATAAACCGATTTAAACTATTTTTTTTTTTAAAGAAGTTTTTTAAGTCTAAATATTAGTATAAAGGTTCCCCCACACCAACGCGAATTTTCGGTGGCGACGACGAAAACAACAATAACAACATGTGGTTGTCAATGAAAACAACACGTTGTTATTGTTGTTTTCGTCGTCGCCACCGAAAATTCGCGTTGGTGTGGGGGAAGCTTAAATCAAAATTTCCCAAAAAACAAGTTTTGTATTAAAAAAAATTCAAAATTATTTTTTGAAAATTCGATAATTCAAAAACGGTAAGATGACTTGTTTGCGAATTAAATTTGTATGTTTTGTATCAGCAAACAGGTCTAATAATGTTTGTACAATTTTTTTTCATTTTTTAGAGAACAAAAAATAACGTATTTATGAAAGGATTACTAAATATTTGCAGCTAATTATGTAGGTATGTACTTAACTTAGCACTTTCTAATAATTTATAAAAATAAATAGGTAGGTACATAATTATTTTCAAATTTTTAAACAAAAAAGTGTAAAACCCTTAATCTAATAAAGTAGGTACTTACCTATTAATTAAATTTAATTTATTAAAATTAAATTAAAATTATTTACTTATTTACATTGATATCTTATTTAAAAAATAAGTTATTATTTTGAAGAAATTAGTTAGGTAGGTACCTACCTGTTTGCCAGGAGTAGGTATTAGCGGGGAACGGGTCGTTATTCTGTATTTAAAAATTCTTTATGACCAAAATTCTGTAAATGGATTAAAAATTCTATATGAACGTAATTCTGTATTTCATTATTCTGTAATTTTTTTTATTTTGAAATTATGGAATTTTGTATTTATAGAATTTTGGAAACTATGTTTTTTTTTTTGATTTACAGAATTTTTAACTGTATTGAAAATTACTGAAAATTTACTTTTGGTTTTCAATGAATCAATTGTTTTCACGTCAAACTAAAAATTACCGTTCCCACAAGGTACCTACATACATGTAAGCTGTGTTGTAATTTAACTATAAATTCAGAAGATAAATAACAAGAAATACAGGCGAAATCAACTTAAAAATTTTTTAAATAAAAAAAAATCATTACATTAATTTGTATAATTTTTTTTAAAACCTCCAAATGCGACTCTAAAGTAAATTACGAAATAAATATTTTCAAAAATTAGGTTGTAAATTATGTTAAAAAATTGAGCACATTTGAACATCGAGCTATCAAACGGAAATAGAAAAAAACCAAAAATCCATAATGTAATCCATATCACAGTGAATTCTGAAATTTTAATCAGCTGTGAAAAAGAATTACCAACTTGGGATGAACACACTTTTTCTATGTTGAAATAAATTAATTTTGACTCTAATGAAAGCTTTGTAGGTACATATATACTAGAGCCTACGATTCAGTACGTATATTTGAAAAACATGGGTACATGGACTCCGTGTAATTATTACACGCAAATAAAAATCCGTTCTCTTAGAACACGTGTATTTATTTGCTTAATATCCGTGTGTCCGGATATTAAGCATACACGGATCTTTATTACACGGATTCTTAATACACGGAATGGTTTTTGATTTTTATCTTTTCAAGGGGTGGGCTTACAAGCTCAAAATTTTGTGGGATAATGGATATTACAGATTTTTATTTTTGGTGATTTTCCAAAAAAAAATCGATTTTAAAGAAAAAATTAAATAATTCTAAATTTAAATCCACTGACAGATTCGACTACCAAGTCGTTGTCGTATTTTTATCAAAAAAATCCTATAAATTTGGCCCTCTCCAGTGATGATTGGATTATTTAAAATACACGGATCTTCGGATACACGGACGCACGGATGCACGGATACACGAAATACACGGATTCAAATCCGGATATTATAAGAACACGTGTATCCGTGTTCTCGCTCTATTATACCTATAAAAAAAATTTTATTCCGGATTATGCTGAATTTCAAAATTCTGTAAATTATAAAAAAAAAATTGTTTTGATAGTGAAAAAAAGTGCGCACTTTTTTTCAGTCTCAAAACAAGTTTTATTTTATAATTTACAGACGTTTGGATTTTCAGAATTTTGAAGTAGGTACCTAACCTACCTAATGACCCCAAGGCCCAACCTGTATTAGAATTAGAAAAGATTTTCAAAAAAATTAATAAATAATTCAAAATAAATAACTACCTAGTACCTACCCACATATGCAATATCTACCTACAACCTGAAATATAGCAACCTTGCAAGACAATTCCCGCACAGAAATAATGAATATATGCAACGTCGCTTTGATTTGATAATTGATTTTTAAAATTCAAAATCAAAAATAAAAACCCAAGTTTTGCATGAAAATATAGGTATACCTACAAATATACATATCATCAGCAAAAAATCTTTTCGTATAACGATGAGAAATTTAAAAAAAACGAAGGCCGTTGTATAAAGTCACACATACATACAAACGTTATTTTCTATTTTCTCGTCGTTGGCATGACGATAAATATTATTTCAGTTATCTCCTTTACTCGCATTATTGTTGTCACAAACAAAATAATACAATCCTCTCGTTCTTACTATTTGTTCTCGATTCCTTCTTCATACTCTCCACTTTCAAATTAATGCAAATCAAAGGCGACTATAGCGCCGCGTAGCGAGTACGCCGAACGTAAAAAAAATCGACTCCATGATAGTACTATATAGGTTATATATGCAAAGCTTTTACAGGAACAAACTCAGGCGATTTTCGACCCCCCTCTAACTTCAGTACCAATAAATTCAGGAACTTCAAATTCGGGACATTTGGTAGGCTAGCCAAGCATAAGCACCACACCAAATTTCAACTCCTTAGCGTAAGTGGTTGCCGAGATATAAGACGTCAAAAATCGCGAAAATCGTAACTGACTCACTGACAGATCATCAAAATTATGGAGCACTTCCCGACACCGCAGAAACTTGTTATTTCACACAGCGGTAGGCCTGGTGGTGTATACGAAGGAAAAAAATCGAAAATTTGAGGTTTTCCATTCAGGTGGCGTGGTATCCGCCTACTTTTTCAGAATTGCAATCAATTAAATAGAGCACTTCCGATTGCTGTAAAATTATGAAATTTGGTTGAGCGATAGGGCTTCAAATGCATACAAAGGAAAAAATTAAAAATTTGAGGTTTTCCATTCAGGGGGCGTGGTATCCGCCTACTTTCTCAGAATTGAAATAAATTAAATAAAGCACTTCCCATTGCTGTAAAATCATGAAATTTGGTTGATCGATAGGGCTTGAAATGCATACAAAGGCAAAAAACGAAAATGTGAGGTTTTCCATTCAGGGGGCGTGGTATCCGCCTCCTTTCTCAGAATTGCAATCAATTAAATAGAGCACTTCCGATTGCTGTAGAATGATGAAGTTTGGTAGAGCGGTAGGACTTGAAGTGCATAAAAAGAGAGAAATTCATCTTAGATTTTTCAATCAAGGGGCGTGGTATCCGCCCACTTTCCCAGATTTGTTATCAATTATATGGAACACTTCAGATTGCTGTAGAATGATGAAATTCGGTAGGGCTTGAAGTGGGGAAAAATTAAAATCTTTGCAAAAAGGAGTGAGATCAGAACAAAAACATAAATGTTAAAAAAAGAGCCAAGTTCTTCTATAAAAAAAACCTTTATGTAACAAGTCAGCAGTGAAAAGTAGTGAGATCTAAAAGTATGCCAAGTTCTTACTTTATAAAGTTTTAATTTCAAATATTTAAAGTAGATTACTATTGAAGCAACTCCAAATTATGAGAGAAATTTATTATTTAATGACTTAAATTTGGCGGTTTACTTGGCAAGTTTTCTTTTTATTACTCACCATTCAAAACTATGTATTTGAAAACTTGACCAGTGAACCGCCAAATTTAAGTCATTAAATAATAAATTTCTCTCCTAATTTGGAGTTGCTTCAATAGTAATCTAATTTAAATATTTGATATTAAAACTTTATAAAGTAAGAACATGGCATACTTTTAGATCTCACTACTTTTCACGGCTGACTTGTTACATAAAGGTTTTTTCATAGAAGAACTTGGCTCTTTTTTTAACATTTATGTTTATGACTCATTTCGAAATCGGATCTTTGCGGTCATTTCAAAATATAGTTGTCATACATATTACTAACTGCTTAACTAAATAATTATTTAATATAATTTCCAACAAAAATTATAATAAATAAAACCGAAAAGTAGGTACACATTAGTTGAATTGAATTTCCGACTATAGGCGTGTTTTTTTGCAAGCCCGGGGGAAAATGGTTGAAAAAAACGACAGCGGGGATTAGCGACGCATGACAGTAAAAAACATGGAGTTTTCATACAAACTATCGATAACATGTATGCAATTCCTTTCAAAAAAAAAATCTAATTTTTTTCCAAAAGAATCGAATTTTTTCTGTCAAAACGGATTTTTCTAGTGTAGCAAGATTCGTTTTGACAGAAAAAATTCGATTCTTTTGGAAAAAAATTCGATTTTTTTTTTAAAGGAATTCGACATAAGTTAAACCCCGAGAATTCTCCGGGATTAGTTGTTGTTGCATTTAACATGTTAATTGTTAAGCACCGACGTCATTTTTTTCATCCAATTCCCCCCGGGCTTGCAAAAAAACACGGCTAGTGTTTCAAAATTTGCTAAAGCCCCGTTACTTTGTATACTGTAAAGTGATTTTTGTTGGTATATTCTCTTGAGGGATTCTGCAACTATTTTCCCACCCACTGATTAGAGTCATGTAACGAATTATAAGGAGTAATTCTCGTTTTAGTTCAATAAAGGTTTTGCCTTCATTTGAATGAACCATAGTGTATATCTAAACAATTTTAGTATACATATTATCTATAGAGTATAGTTATTTTATTAATATATTAGAAAAAGACTTTCATACTTTTTAAAGGTATATTTTTATTAATTTTATATTAAATTCCAATGTAATAAAGTAAATTATGTTATATAGTCCAGTCAATATAGCATTTGACTCGGAAAAAATCGCCGGAAAGCTGAATGTTGGTATATACCCTCCTTATGGTGTTAAGAAACTGTCAAAAGCCCCATCGATATGAGCGCCGCTAACAATTTTTCGGGGGGTTGTAGGCTATAGAAAATAGTTTTTTCAGGAATAACTCCCAAATGGTAAGTTGTACCGAAAAATGTCAAGGACTAAATTTGTAGCTTAGAAAATTTCCTATAAAAAAACATTAAAATATTTTATTTTTTCATAAAAACAACAGTTTTCGAAATAAACCAATCGGATTAGTTAAGTGTTTTACTTTTCTATATACTGGAGCGGTTTAATTAAAAAAATTGTGCATTTTGTGATAAAAGCATCAATTTGTTTTTGTTGTTAGTACATTTATATGGACATATTTAAGGTGGCAGGGGCATATTGAAAAAATATTGAAAATAGAAAACGAATACAAAAACACAAGGGCAACACTTACAATATCATGTTATAGCTTTTTTAAAGCCAGTAATTCATTCTTAAGTTATGTTTTTGTGCTTAGTTTTTGAATATTATTATTATTCAAACTCTTTATTTTTCTAATTTTATTCTGAAAATGTTGCGACAAAAATTACGTCAAATTTCTGGCGAGATTGTACAAAATTTCATAATTTGCTGACAAAGCCCATTGAAAAAAACTCAATTTTCAATTTTTTATTCAAACCTTACCAAACAGGTCCTGAAAAAGTAGCAATATCAATTTTATTCCAATGCAATCAAGCATGACAAAATGCCATAATTACTGCCGTTTTATATCTAAATAGGTACCGATATCAACAACCTGTTCAATTATGGCAAATAATGGCATTTTCTCATTCATGTAAATCCAGCGTGAGTTAAGCTGTAACTATATCTTTTCAAATCATTAATAATTGTCGTTCATATTATGTCGCTACCAATTATTTTTGTTAAATGTAAAAATATTACTCAGCTAAATCCAAAGCACAATTTATTTCGAACAAATTGTATACAATTTTATCGCGAATTGAAAAATATGTTTTTATTTTTACCTATCTATGTATGATATTAAAAAAAAACACACACAAAAGTTATCTGAGCTATAAATTTCAGTTAGCAGATAAAAAGCTTAAAGGGTGGAATCTCCTGTAGCACATGTGGAAATAGTTTTTCTTGTTTTTGGTACTTTTCCCATTCTGTCATTGATACACAACTTGCAATAATTCCATTGACAAAATAATGATTTATAACCGGAAGTTTCCACACACATCCATATCGATAAGCAATACTTTTCGTACAACGATACAACACTATATCCTTTCAAAGTACCTTAGATATTTGCAGTTGTGCTGCAGAATGCAGCGAACATATCCCTCGTTATCCCATTCCCGGGTTTATGTTTCAACCATATACATACCTATAGGAAAGAACGGGATTTTCCACCCAGGGCCATAAGTACTGCACTCAATATTTTGAAATTTATTTTCGCTGTCAATTTTTAGTTCTGCGACAAATGGGAGTTCTCAAGCACACGTAGACTCGCTTCTATGGGGATGTTCTATAAGGTATGTGAGAAGACATACAATTTGGGATTTAACTGTTTATAAATAAACTGTTTGTGTTAAAAAGATTAATGTCGTGTGGGTTTTTGTATTTTGAAGAAAATGAATAGTTGCAATAAAATGTCATCTGAGTAATTTGTTATAATGTTATTGAAATGGGATGAAATTTTGAAGAATAGTTGAGTTTATTAAAAAAAAATAGTACCTACTCAGTACAGAGCAGAGGAGCAGAACTTTGTATAAACCGACAGTACCAGACGCCCAAAACAAGTTAGAACAGAAAAGTATACCTTTCGTGTTTTATGACATTGAAACATTTTTAAGTTTTAGTTTGTTTTGATCCCTGAATGACATTTTATTTGATTTTTAAATTAAAAATTCGCAAATGTAAAAAAATAACGTCTTTTAAGGTTCTCCCAAACCAACGCAAACATTCGGAATAGTCTAAGGGCCAGTTGTACAAATATTTAAACCGTAGTTCAACAATTTTTACCCACCGATTTCGGCGGATTAATTGAGTTTCAGCAGTGGCTTACTGTTCAAGTGTGTGATAATAACCAATTACATACTTGAACCAGCGTTGAACGTTAGTTAATCCGCCGAAATCGGTGAGTTAAAATCTTGAACCGAGGCTGAACCACTATTGTACAACTGGCCATAAGAGCTAGCAGCAGATTTTTGGCATAAAAGAAAACCAAACGATATTTATACCGGGTATGGTATGTTTCGCAAGAATTGTCTGGCAAACTAACGTTTCGCGGGGGTTCATTTCGCTGTTTTTTGTTCCGCATTTTGTTTGTTTAGCATTTTGTTGTTTGGCATTCTACGTTTTGCAAATTACGTTTTGTCTTTTAAATTATTTGACAAATCATCCTTCTACATTTTTCATTTCGCAATTTTCATTTAGTTTTTGGTTTGATTGGCTTTTTGAAGTTCGGCAATTTTTTATTTGGCATTTTGTTACTACGCTGTTTTCTATATGGCATTTTATTATTTCGCTTTTATTATTTCGCTTTTTTTATTTTGCATTTTGTTGTTTCGCTTTTTTTTATTTGGCAATCAATTGTTTTGCAATTTTTTGGTCTCGATTAAATTACATATCTTAGGGCCAGTTTCACAGTGAAGTAAGTGTCACTTAAGTGCCAAATATGGAAAACTAATTCCTAATTTCACAGTGTAAACTTATCGGAATTAAGTGACACTTAAGTCTCCCATGTTGGCCACTTAAGATCCACTTACTTCTAAAGTGTCAAAATGGGAAAATTAAGTGCCTCTTATTTCGTTAAGTGTGCACTATGAAACTGGCCCTAATGTCGATTAAATATATGTCTTCTAGAAAATTGAAAATTATTAAAACTATTTCATTTTTCATTTCATGGGAGGTGAGGACTAGGCTTAAAATGGATATAAGCCTAGTACGCTGCTGATGCGAAACGAAAAATTCCATACAAAAATGACACAACGAAATCATAAAGGAAAATTTCGTTCTGCTTTTCGTTTTGCAGTACGCTGTTCGAAGAGCGAAATTTATAATTGTAGCAGATTATTTGGAGAAGTCTCCGCTCCTTTTTCGCGCGGAGTGCAGAGTGCGGAGTGCGGAGTGCAGAGTGCGGAGTGCAGAGTGCAGAGTGCGGAGTGCGGAGTGCAGAGTGCGGAGTGCAGAGTGCAGAGTGCGGAGTGCGGAGTGCAGAGTGCAGAGTGTGGAGTGCAGAGTGCGGAGTGCGGAGTGCAGAGTGCAGAGTGCGGAGTGTGGAGTGCGGAGTGCAGAGTGCAGAGTGCAAAGTGCGGAGTGCTGAGTGCGGAGTATGGAGTGCGGAGTGCAGAGTGCAGAGTGCGGAGTGCGGAGTGCGGAGTGCAGAGAGCAGAGAGCAGAGTGCGGAGTGCGGAGTGCAGAGTGCGGAGTGCGGAGTGCAGAGTGCGGAGTGCGGAGTGCAGAGTGCGGAGTGCGGAGTGCGGAGTGCAGAGTGCAGAGTGCGGAGTGCGGAGTGCGGAGTGCGGAGTGCGGAGTGCGGAGTGCGGAGTGCAGAGTGCAGAGTGCAGAGTGCAGAGTGCAGAGTGCGGAGTGCAGAGTGCGGAGTGCTGAGTGCGGAGTGCGGAGTGCAGAGTGCGGAGTGCGGAGTGCAGAGTGCGGAGTGCAGAGTGCAGAGTGCGGAGTGCGGAGTGCGGAGTGCAGAGTGCGGAGTGCAGAGTGCGGAGTGCGGAGTGCGGAGTGCGGAGTGCAGAGTGCAGAGTGCAGAGTGCAGAGTGCAGAGTGCAGAGTGCGGAGTGCTGAGTGCGGAGTGCGGAGTGCAGGGTGCGGAGTGCTGAGTGCGGAGTGCTGAGTGCAGATTGCGGAGTGCGGAGTGCAGAGTGCAGAGTGCGGAGTGCAGAGTGCGGAGTGCGGAGTGCAGAGTGCAGAGTGCGGAGTGCAGAGTGCGGAGTGCGGAGTGCAGAGTGCAGAGTGCGGAGTGCAGAGTGCGGAGTGCAGAGTGCGGAGTGCGGAGTGCAGAGTGCAGAGTGCGGAGTGCAGAGTGCGGAGTGCGGAGTGCGCAGTGCGGAGTGCAGAGTGCAGAGTGCGGAGTGCGGAGTGCGGAGTGCAGAGTGCAGAGTGCGGAGTGCAGAGTGCAGAGTGCGGAGTGTGGAGTGCGGAGTGCTGAGTGCTGAGTGCAGAGTGCGGAGTGCAGAGTGCGGAGTGCTGAGTGCGGAGTGCGGAGTGCGGAGTGTTGAGTGCAGAGTGCGTAGTGCGGATTGCGGAGTGCGGTGTGCGGAGTGCGGAGTGCAGAGTGCAGAGTGCGGAGTGCAGAGTGCGGAGTGCGGAGTGCAGAGTGCGGAGTGCGGAGTGCGGAGTGCAGAGTGCGGAGTGCGGAGTGCGGAGTGCAGAGTGCGGAGTGCAGAGTGCAGAGTGCAGAGTGCAGAGTGCGGAGTGCGGAGTGCGGAGCGCAGAGTGCAGAGTGCGGAGTGCGGAGTGCAGAGTGTGGAGTGCAGAGTGCAGAGTGCGGAGTGCGGAGTGCGGAGTGAGGAGTGTGGAGTGCAGAGTGCAGAGTGCAGAGTGCAGAGTGCAGAGTGCAGAGTGCAGAGTGCGGAGTGCTGAGTGCGGAGTGCGGAGTGTTGAGTGCGTAGTGCGGAGTGCAGAGTGCGGAGTGCGGAGTGCAGAGTGCGGAGTGCAGAGTGCGGAGTGCGGAGTGCAGAGTGCGGAGTGCGGAGTGCAGAGTGCGGAGTGCGGAGTGCAGAGTGCAGAGTGCGGAGTGTGGAGTGCAGAGTGCGGAGTGTGGAGTGCGGAGTGCGGAGTGCGGAGTGCAGAGTGCAAAGTGTGGAGTGCTGAGTGCGGAGTGCAGAGTGCGGAGTGCGGAGTGCAGAGTGCAGAGTGCGGAGTGTGGAGTGCAGAGTGCGGAGTGTGGAGTGCGGAGTGCGGAGTGCGGAGTGCGGAGTGCGGAGTGCGGAGTGCGGAGTGCGGAGTGCGGAGTGCGGAGTGCAGAGTGCAGAGTGCAGAGTGCAGAGTGCAAAGTGTGGAGTGCTGAGTGCACTCCGCATTTTTTAATTTGCACAGTGAGCAGTATCAATGAAATAATTTTTTCGTTGACTGAATCAAAGTTTTTTTTAGGGTTTTCCACCTGTTTGTAGACATACCTCATGTGTCTGTGACGTCAGGCATCACACATTGTTCACTAAGCCAGACTTCCACTTTTTCCCCCATTTTTCGCTTAGCGTGAAGCATACTATATTAATATTTACCTTTTTTTTAAATCTATGTCTTCGTATTGGTAAAGGTTTTTCTTGAAGATCATATCTATTCATTATTGAAGCCAAAACCACGTCTTTGCGATGTACTTTGGCTGTTTTTCCCATGTTTCAAAATTTTCCATTTTCGACAAAAATAGCGCTTTAAATTACCAATCAAACTCACACAAAAATTCGCTATTTGGTGTCAGACTCTATTAATCTGTTGACAACAACCAACTTTCAAGCTTAGTTTTTTCTATACAGAGATTAAAAAAAAAACAGAACACGAATTGCAGTTACCTATTGTATTGAGAAGCTAAAAACCAGAAAATATGCGCATAAAATATGCACTTAGAACTGGTAACTACTTTATTTGACACAACCTCTGTATAACTATGTAGTATGTGGGGTAGGAAAATCTTTTATAAATAAGAATTTATGCAACGTTGAATAGAGGCTACATACAACCTTATGCCAGTATGTAACTATTCATCTGTTTAGTGAAATCTATTAAGTAAGACTGATAATGTATATGGACGTATTTGAAAACATATTTTGGATTAACTATAATACATTTTAAAAAACAGAATAACGACACGTTCCCTATGTCGATATATGTACGTACATATAGATACTTCTTGTTCTCTATTTCCACTTAAGCCACGTAAAATATAATTGCGGAATACTTTTTATTAATTACTCAATAACCACATGTCTGGTTAGTATCAATGATGCATATCACACTTACTATATAGCCTCACTGTGTTGATGATGAATTCCACAATACCTATCTACCTTAAATACAAAATAAAAATAACAACACGAATAATAAATATACGGACACGAATTTTTCGCTTACGGCGCGATACTCTCAATTTGATTGGCTAGACAAGATAAAACTTATTTTTGGCTTCCGTTTTGGTTTAATTTAATTTTTATTTCCTAAAAATTGGCTGCCTCTGGCTGCAAACACGTTTTGTAGGGTGGTAAGTAGATATACATTTTTCCCATTTTCATTTTTTGTTTTAATGTTTAAAAAAACAAAAATAAAACTGGAAATTCACTGAAATACGCGAAACGGAAGGAAGACTGCCAGACGTTTGTTCTGTTGGGTTGGTTCACTGGCTCATATCGAATATACATATGTACATATATATACCTACTGAGAGAGATTTAATAATATCCACACCACATAAAGGGATGCTTCAGGATATTTAAATATAATACACTAATGGGTCGCACGGACTTGATTTTATGAATCAATTTGGCTAAGGAATTAGTTAGAAGTAGGATAAGGAAGAGATAGATACATGAATCTTACATGAAAGGTTGTTGTCTCTGATAAATACTGGGTTATCGAATGCACGATCCGGATACTGTACATCAGTAAATCTAAAAAATGTGCAATGAATTTTTACCATATATCGTTTGAGTGAAATATTTGAAATATTTCGGTTGAAATTCAAATTTAATTTAGTTTGAACGTTTTTAATGCGTGAATGACAAGTGTAATAGCAGCCGCAGTGGACTCGAATATAATGGATACAAAATTAATTCTTTTATTCCTTATTACAGTTCAAGTGAGTAATGACTAATTGAGCCAAAGATACTGAATTGTAAAGGTATGAATCCTAGAAGCCTTTTTAATTTGCCTACAAGCTACAACAGTCAGATTATGGATAAGAAATGAGAGTAGGGATCCGCACATACCCTTTTTATATTGTTGTTGAATTTCGCATCTATTCATAGACACGAAATAAAATTACAAATACAACAATGTAAAAAAATGGGTTTTTGAGTGTAAAACATACGAAAGATTCATATCTTTATAATTCAGTATCTTTGATTTGAGCATTTGGGATTTATGAGCATTCGGAGTTTACGGTATTAAGGATTATGGGATGGGGATTCCTAATTTTTGCTATCGTGATCTCCCCATTCCCTGAGACAAAAGTAAATGTTTTCACATCCGCGAGTCCCATTATTCACACAGTTTTTTTTAACAAGGTAACTGCTTATATTCTATGTTTTTTACTCAAAAAATCCACTCGCTCTAAATTTTTAATTTTGGGAAATTTTGTATCTTTGAATTGACATTCTGTATGAATGTATGGTCACCGATAAAAATAAAACATAATATAGCCCCCCATTACGCTTCAAAATTGAAAAAATTTCCACCCGGCATGTTTTAATCTCAATAGCAATTTCTCGAAGAGGTCTTTCAGATAATAAGAAAATACAAATGGTTGTATTTAAATATTTTATCATGTTTAAAAAAAAACGTTTACCCGATGAAATATTTGGTCTAAGATAAATGTACAGAAGAATGCAAAAATCCTCAGATCGCCGATGTAGTTTAACATTTAAATGAAGACTTTTTAATATGAAACCAATACTTGGTCAATATAGGTCGAGTAAAACACATTCTACCGAGATAACTTCCAATAATAAATTCTTCTTGCTAAATAAATGTGTTATAGAAATTAAAATGCTTTTGGTTTTGTATGTACACAACTACAAAGTATACTTGTGTACTTGAATTTCAATATGAATTTCAAGATTCTATTCAGTAAGTATAAACTATTGTTGGCTGACTTCAAAATGGAAATTGACGATGGAGTTACCAAAATATTGTTTGACTTCTTAAAAGAGTTTTTACAAAATATGTATATAAATATTATAAATACATAATTAACAAAATTATTTATAAGAATAGGATGAGTCTTAAAGACTTTATAGTATAATCATAGGAAAGGAGTTATCTTTTGCGGAATTCCGAATTAGTGCAGGAGTTCAGTGAAAAGGGCAATATTAGACAAATTTTGAATTTAAAGTTTTACTTAAAGCTAATTGTCCAAATGTGTTTCGTACCTTTCTAAGAGGCGCGATATTATTTGATGTTTATCGACACAAATATATTTAACGACAATGATAAGCAGTAAATTATATTCCAATTGAATTATTCAATATTCCTAGTCCACTAAAAACAAAAACAAAATATTTTTTGTTTTTGTTCTGGTTTTTCTTTTTCTTTTTTCATATAAAACTCCATTTTCTACATGCGGACTATTCAATTCGAAAAAGAACTGAAATATTTTGTTTTCGTTGCCAACTTTAGGTTTCAAATATCTGGGACCAAAAAGTGGACAAATCCTTTGTAGTAATATATGTTTAATATGTAGGTAATATCAAAACAGCCAAGTGTTGCTTTTTTGTGTTTTTCCAGCGAATAGTTTTTTTTTCTGCACAAAATTGTGTTGATATTTAATTATCTATACCCGTTGGAAATTTTGTCGCCTTAGGCAAATTGATATTTTGACGACTTAGGCAAATTGTTATTTTGCCGCCTCAAATAAAAAAATGAAGATAATGACAATATTATAACATTTACATAAAGGTTTTTATTCAAAAACAAACAAAAACTTTAATTATCACCCATTTTCGAAAAATCGAATTTAAAAAAAAATTAATTTAAAATTTTTTTTAAAATGTATTTTTTTTTTTGAAAATTTTGATATCAATATTATTCGAACTTATAAAAAGCTCTTGTGTAAAAAATTTCATTAAAATCTTTGAACATATAATGAGGTATTCGAAAATCAAAAAAAATAGTCCTATGAGAGATACCTACAATTTTTAAACGATAGATACATTTTTTTCAATCGCAGGAGCCGCTTTTGAGAAAAATTAAATAATTTTCCTTACCGGTTTTTAAAAACTTGTATGGGAGGTACCGTTATTTTTGATTATAAGAATAATTTTGTTTAAAATCTGCTAGAAAATACCAAATTTGATAAAAATCGATTAAGTTGTTTTCGAATTATTATATTCTTAAAACAAAATTATGAAACTTTTTAAATAAAAAAAATTGAAAATTTTGGTTACACAAGTTTTTAAATCTTCTTCATACAAAAATTTATCAAAATCGGTTTTTTTTTGAGAAAATCGAAAATCAAAAAAATTGTTCTATGGGAGATACCATTTATTACCATTTCTCGGAAATTTTTTTTAAAGTGGTAGCCTTTTAAAAAAAAAAATTACTGATTTTTTTTTAAAGATGGGCACGTTGTTGGGAAAAATAAAATTATCATTTTTTGCTAAAAAACATTATACGGCAGCTACTGTTATTTTTAGTCCTAAAACAAAATGAAAAAAAAATGTCGAGGGAATGGCCAAAAAATCCTGGGTACCAAGTTTAAAGAAGACAGATTTTTTATTAATTTTTCGCTTTGAAATTATTGTACTGATTTTGTCGGCCTATATAGTCAAGTGCCGCCCTAGTAAATTGCCTGTTTTGCTTGTACAGGCAATATTTGTTAAGCTGGCTATTCACATTTTCAAAAACCAAGTCTTTAATATCCATATACCTATGTATGTAGCTCTTAGCAATAAAGCAAAATGATTAAACAATGATAATAGGAACTCTTCTATACTAAGATTGCCCCTCTTATTACAAATTTTGGATATACGCCAAGTAAGCACCAAAAGGACCGACAATAATTTGGTCAATGTTGCAAACGTGACTTCTATAACTTACTTAATAAAGAAGATAGGACAACGGAAATTATCGATAGACAAAAATCTATTTAGTATAACTGCATCATTAACTCAATTTCCCGAAAAAGCGGTCTTTGGGGCACTTAAGCGCGCAGGCGGCGATATATGTATTGTATAATATATGATATCTTCTCATACATATGTATATTGTAAAGTTGTAATTATGATTTTTGAGTAATCCACTATGCTCATTAATTTTTCCATTTTATCAACTAATTAATTGAATTTATATGAGTGAAATGCTAAAGTACACCTATATAGGTAAAATGAATATTATATGTATACCTATAATGGAAATAAAAATGAAAAATGTTTAATATGCCACCTAACTGATTTGCGGTTTTCAAGGGGCTTACTTCAAACGGAATTAAAATAGACCATGGCTATATGTACGTATATAGGCATATATTTAGTTTAGTGACCTGCTGGTGGCACGTGGACTTTAATCGCATTAAACGACTAGCAATTTTGCATCAATTAGTATTAAGTCCTCTGCAATTTTTTGGTGTTCGTATATAGGTATAATAATATGTAAAATATTTATGCACTTATTTACCTATCATTTAGTTATTATTTATTTATTTAACGTATAAAGGTGTTATATAATATTTTTGAAGGATTTTTGATTACAAAAGGACATCGTGGTAGTTGTTTTATTATAATTATTAATTAATATAACGAGGGACAAAATTTTAATATAATGGTGAGTTATTATTTTTTGTTGGTCAATTGCTCAGATTAATTTTTATTTTAAACTGAGCTCTTCCTATCTTAAATTATGTAACTTGGTAAATAAAGTTGGATAAACATCTGTAGGTTTTTACAACCGATCGGCACACGCAACCACATCCAATTTTAAATGTTGTTATGGTCTTAAAATAATTTGCGAAATACCTATATGTATGTGCTTATTACGGAATGACATATAGATAATACATATACATATATAATATTTCGATTCGATTGGGTTCGATTCGCAGCCTATGCCACCTAAAAACAGAAATATGTTTCACGGGCTATACTGCCTCTTGCGAGGAATAGACAAATCCACCAAGAGTATCTCTTGTCATGTTATACTATATCGCCCCTCAGCTCCGGTGCAATATCGGCGTAAATGCAATTTTTTCCACAACTTTTGTTTTTGTGTCAGGTGGAAAAAATAAATAATACTATTAAATCTAACTTACAGAATAGTAAACGATTTTTAGGACACTTTTGAAGTCAGTTCTATAGGCCTATTTTATGGCGAAATTGTATTTAAAAAAAGGAAGAAAACTTTAAACTTGATTCCTAAAGATTTAGGAAAAAAGCACTTACGTCGGTATTGCACCGGAGGAGGTACGATATGTAAGTGCTTGGTTATAAGGGAGAGCAGTTTCATTTAAGGTATACTGCATGTTATTAATAAATGGGACATTATATACGCAAAATATCTACAACTCAAGTGCAGGGTCTTAACTATAAGTTTCTAAAATTCAATGGGTTCAATTTTCAAATTTTAGTCGATCTATAGTGCGATGCTAAAATATACTTCTATAGGATCGTAGTAAAACTGATTCCAGTGCGTCAGTTTATAATTGTTTGGCTGTAAAATAGATAATTATCTTTAATGTGTAAATCACTTTCAAAATCTCGATTTAAGGAAAAAGCCAACAAAAGTAAGTAAAACGCTTGAAATTTGATAAAACAGTCAATTATATTTTATTTGCCCTTCATTTAACCTTCTTTATTTAAACAATATAAATGGCACAATTTACGATATGAATCTGACGTTGATGGGGCATCAATGGTAGTATCCAGCATCCAATTTGATATGCAGCATCCAACAATAATAAAAACCGACTATAACGTCATTTTTATTTTTATCATTATTCTTTTAAGATTTCACATAAAATAAAATAAATAACCAAACCAATCAATCACTTTTAACTATTAAGGAGTAGGATAAAAGAATAACTTTCTATATTTTTGTATTTGTTCAAATATTTCGAACCCATTTATTTCTTTTTTTTTTTGTAAAAATGGAACTATCTGCTTATTACAAACAATGTTTCATATCGTCAGGTTAGACTATACATAAAAGAAAAACGCGTTATCATTGTGAAAACCCGTTACAAAAATGTGGAAAGTTACACATGTCGTTTTTTCGAAAAAATCCATCTTCAGTCAAAGGGCCTCCCGGGACTTTAAAAAAAAGGGCCAGAAAATACTAAAATTAGAGCAAAAATGTTATCGTTGTGTAATGGAAGCCATAAATAGTCTGCTCCAAAGTTTATATTATGTAAGTCTTTAATTTAACAAAATATGTTACTAGTTGTAAATTTACTGTAACGCCCTCAGAAATACAATTTTATGAGAATTTTCTTTTAAAAGAACAAAAAGTACTGCAGGGGACTCAATAAGTTAATTGCAAAAGAAGTAATATTTTTAAATAAATGATTAACAGTAAAATTTTTCACTTCGTTCAACTGAACCCACCATTTAACAGCGTCAAAATCATGATCTTCTTTATTCATTTCTTCTAAACAGTTTTGTAGTTCTTCAGCCATTGTATTTTCAGTGCAACTGAATAAGTTTGGAAATTTTATTAACAGAGTTGTCATATGATCAGAAATCAATCTAAAATCAAATAAAAACATCTAAAATTTGAAAAGCTGTTAACAAATTGTCACACAAATTTAATCTAATTTTTAACTTCTATAAAATAAAGATTTAGGGCCATATCGAATTGGCCCGGGCAAAGAGCAAAAATGTAAAACAGGGTGCCAAAAGGCCCGATGGGGCACTTTGTGGCAAGGCTGCTCCCAGGGGTCCTACGGGCAAAATCCCGGTTGCCCGGTGTCCTAGTCCGCCGTGAGATACAGCCACACATCTGTCAAAAATTCATTGTTCATTTCATGAAAAGAGCAATGGCCTGTCCTCAGAGCCGCGGGGGCCATTTTTCGGATATTTTATTATTTAATCGGAACATTTCTACTTTACAATCCAATCAAAATATCAAATATGTAATCACTCAAATAATACGTCTTTTTATTTTTAGAGAAAATAGTGTACTCTTATTGAGACACCCTTTATACACACAGAAAAATATTAGGTACTAACCGAGAGCGTTTTTCGGTGGGTTACAAAAAATTTATTAAATATTACGTAGTCAGGGGTAAAAATTACATAGTTCACTATGTTAATTTTAACGTAGTTGACTCGATTAAAATAAATTGTTAGGATTGACAATTTTGAAGATCATATATGTTAAACGAGTAGCTTAAATTAAATACAATAATTATACAGTCGACTCTCCTTAAGTCGTATTCTCTCTAAGTCGAATTTCTCTCTAACTCGAATTTGTTCGCTATATTTTATCATTATCTCCAATTTTCCATACAAAAACAATTCTCTAAGTCGAACTTCCTCTAAGTCGAACTCTCTCTAACTCGAACACATTCTCTCGATTATTAGCATTTTTTTCACCCCTTAAGTCGAATTTTGTTTAGCACAAAATAAAATAAAAAACATTACCCCTTCGGAATTCGTATTTGGGTATTGTATAACTACCAACCATCAAAACCTTAATATATGTGTAGCATCGCGTGTACCATCATCGTCAGCTCTTCGTGTTTCTTCATATTCATATCCCTGGTACCTCTATAAAAAGATACAGTTTTTAAAAAGTTGCAACGCAAAAACAAAAGAAAACATTGTTATCCTTTTCTTTGTGTTGTTGGTTGCTTTATATATATATTAACTTTTATTTATTAAATAAACCTTTTAAAACAAAAAAATGTTTCTCTCTATAACTCGATTTTCTCCAAAACTCTCTCTAACTCGTACAAATCTTGGTATCCCGTGAAAATTAGACTTAGGGAGAGTTGACTGTATTTAGTTAATTTCACACATTCTCTGAGTGGATTGGTTACTATGAACGATTTAATAAGTTTCATTAACTAACTTAATTGGTTATTGAAACCGAACAAACTAACCCAGAAGTATAGTTTAATAAAATTTAGTACACTTTAACTGAATCAGTTAGTAGATTTTTGTGTTTAATCGAGTTCACTCGTATAATAACCTGGGGCCTGTAACACAACGTGACAAGTACTTGTCGGACAAGTGAAAAGCGACAACTTGTCCAAAATTTTGTAACACAACGCGACAAGTGTATGAACGATCAAAACTTGTCAAAATAAAATATCAATCCTTTGGTTTTGTTCTTTCTGTAACAGAAAGTGACAAGTGTGACAAGTGCATAGATTTTTGTTTGTATGAATAACACAACATGACACGTCAGAAAATCTAAATTCACTTGTAAAATAAAGACTTGTCCGGCAAGTACAAGTTAATGCTGTAACAAAACTCATACTTGTTAACTTGTCAGAATAAAAAAATTTCCCCGACTTGTACACACAGTCAGACAAGTTCTTTTCTTTATAAAATTTTGTCTATATAAATTTTTGCTATATAAATGTATGTCCCTTATATACTTTTGCAGACACTTTTTGGGGGGAATCAAATAATTTTGGTATCTAAATTTGTAGCTAATTTTATTAAATAATATTTTCTTGCTCAAACCAGAAATTTGTAGCCCAAATTCTTTTTCTGTAATTTATGTTTCCGCTAATGTACGTCTAAAGTTAGTGCATAAAAACTAAATTAAAACGAATAAATTTTTTTAATTGGTATACCTATGTACATATGTACTTGAATTTGAAGCAAATGAAATTGCTCAAATCCTGGGGCCGAATTACGGCATCAGTGACTGAACGACACGTGAGGGAAATTTCATACGAAATATCGAATATTATCGATATTTTGTATGAAATTTCCCTCACGTGTCGTTCAGTCACTGATGCTGTAATTCGGCCCCTGATTTTGTAGCTCCAATGTTTTTTCTAGTAACCGTTTTCTTTACCTGAATTTGCAGCTTTTTCAATGCTAATTTTTTGTGAAAAAATATTTGTTTGGCTTTTATTTTTTTATTTCAAATTTTTCGCCAAAAAAATGTCCATCAACAAATTAACATTTAATTACTTACAAATTGAGATCTAACAATTATTTCTGCCAAAATAAGGAGCTTATGGAAATTAGTAAGAAGTTTTCTCCACACTTTTGCAAGTCTCGTTCCGTCACTGACATTGATCTTTTTAAGGAAAAAATATCAACCTAAAGTTGAATCTACAATTTGACAAATTTTTTCATTGAATAATTCGATTTTATAAAATTTAAAATTGTTTTAATCTTTTGTTTTATTCAGTTTATATACACTTGTCCGTGTTCGACAATTCTAAATTCACTTGTCACAAATAAAGCAAATATTTACATGTCTTTCCCGAAACTTGTCACGTTGTGTTATAGAAAGAAGGAAATTTCAAAATTACCCACTTGTCATATCAATGCCAAACTTGTCCAAATAAATGCAGACTTATCACTTTGTGTTAAGAATTTTTTACAAGTTTTTGGGTTTTGCTTATAATATTTGTAATAATTTGTCGCATTGTCGAGGGAATTTTAAAATCCTGGCATGTTTTATGGATTGAGTTGTGTTATAGAATTAGCTGGACTTGTCGGACAAGTGTAGTTTGACAAGTGAAGTTGGACAAGTGAATTCAGACTTGTAAACTTGTCACGTTGTGTTACAGGCCCCTGATTAGTTTGCAGGTTGTACCTATACATGTAGATAAGCATATTAAATTGATATACTTAACTGAGTTTTACGTTGTTTTTAACCATTTTTTCTGCGTGTAGTATTAGGGTTATTATTTTAAGGTTTAATTGAAATACATAACCTTAAAATCAAACAGCATACAGGTATGTTTTGGTTAGGTATTCCTAATCATACCTAACCTACGTATGTACATCAGGAATGGAAAATGACATTTTTGTAATGTACTGAAAACTTCTTTAAAATTGAACTAAAATTTTTTTTTGATGAATGAAAAAATATTTTATATATAACGAAAATATTTTGTTCTCTAAAACATAAACAAAAACAATTCATAAATATACATAATGTACAATGTACATTGTACATACATAAATAAACACAAAATATTAAATATAAAGAAATAACTACTTTATAATAAAAAAAAGTTGAAAAACGTACAAAATGCAAGCACTTTGACAGAAGTGAATATTATTTATATAATTATTTTTCAGACTAAAAGTTCTTCTGTCAAAATTCTTGCATTTTGCACGTTATTTTTCAAAATATTTCCATTTACATATTATATCAAAATCATAGCACGATGAATTCTTTAACAAGTTTTTTGTTACTATCAAGGCAGAACACGTTTAAACTTGCATTTTGTTTCGACATTTCGACTTTATAATATTCTGGTATGAAACAATTCGTTCGACATTTGCATTATGGGAAACGGAAAGAACGGCTTGCGCAAGGAATTTTCGGTGAATTTTATATTAAATATTTGTGCGTTGTTTTTCAATTAATAATAACAAATAAATCACAGACAATAATAAGTTAAGTTTCATTTAACAAATAAGTTAAATAATTATACTTTCTTCAGTGTATTTTTTAGCCCTTCTCGGTGAAGTGAAATTCAAAAATGCAATAAAAGACAGTGGAAATAATTTTCTCGAAATTCAATCAACGTGAGTGATTCTTCTGTTCATGGGCAAAGAATATTGTTTTGGAAGAGAACTCCACTTCATAGGAATTCTCGCGTCGCGATTTTAGGCGATGAGATAGGCCAACCGATTTTGTAAAAAATATTAAAATGTTAATATTTCCATTTGTCCTCCACAAAGTCTTGCAATTCATCGTCTATTGCGGGAAATTCTCGTCGCAAAATACCTACCAGCCAAAGCACTCACCTTGATATTTTGTTGATGGAAATATTAAGTTCGATTTTGTTGCTTTTAGTTATTTTGGTTTATGAAGTTTATTAAGTGATTAGTGAAATTTCAAGACTGGTAAGTTGATTTGTAAACTTCCTCATAATTTCCAAATTGAATATTTTTTTACGTTTTACTTCAAAATTGCTGCTGTCAAGTCTGTCTTTTCGCAATCCTTTCAACGACAGAAAAAATTCGATTCTTTTTAGAAAAAAAATCGATTCTTTTGTTGAAAGGAATTCGGCATAAATAAAGATTTAGAAAATTTGCAAATTTAAAGAAAACATGGTTTCATAAAATTGTACTGAAATAAGGCAAATTGTACTTTTGTACTTGACAAAACTTAATTGTATCGAATTCGATACAATTGTACCGAATTTTCCATCCCTGATGTACATATGTACCTATACCTTCTACTCCCAAAATTTATTTTTGGCTTTTTGAATATAGGGTACATTTTCAACCATTCAGATTAATAACAACAAAAATAGTTAAAGTAGGCAGGTAAATAAAATTAATAAAACTTGATTGAACGTTCTGAAATCCTGATACCTATAAAATATTCAAAAAAAAAAAAAATATCATGCCAGACAATTTACTCTGAAATTAACTCACTCAAACAATATTTTTATTGTTTCAAACATAACAGAAATAAAATAATGTACTTAACAGAACTAAACTGGAAACATCGTATAGTTAGTATCAATACAACTCAACTCAGTACTCAGTATAGTATAATATCGTAATACTACTCTGAAACAAATCCCATGCGATAAGAATGTATCGCTGTTGTTTCTCTTGAGCTTACTTTCTTCTTGTATTCAACCATATTCAATTTCTCTCTTGCTAAAAACTCAATACAATCGACTCAACCAACATCACCGGCTAACTGCGCAAAAATTGAGTGCCACTCAACCCTTGGAAATTTGCCCCTTTAGAGGGTTGAAATTGTACATCTAGAAATGGTGAGATAGTAAATGTATAGCTTTAATTTAAACAAAAAATTAAATATCAAAACCTGCTTAGATTTAAAAAAGGTTATAGCCACAGATACTATCAAAGTATTTAACTCTATTGTCTGTGATATATTAATTTTAATAAAAATTTGTAAGTAAACTATGTAGGTAGAAGATACCCATACTAATAATATATACGCCATACGGTGGATATGAGTATTTCCAGTCAAGGAATCATAATTTGGAATGTGGAAACTGGAAAGTGTTCCAATGAATTTTTTAAACAAAAAGAAAGAGAACTGTGTCAAGTTTCCACTTTCCAGTTGTAAAAGCCAACGGATGTTTTTACTCACTCTTAGTCCAAGTATTGGTTTCGTGTAAAAAGAAATTCAACGAAAAGCAAATTCAATTTTAAATAAATTTAATTGAGGAAATTACATACAAATATTGATCAGCTTTTTTTGGGATTTTTGAATATTGCACGTTGCGTTGGAGTTGATCGGTCAGTCGTCATTCCATCTGTTTATTGAGCTTTACTTTATAGGGTAAAATGTGAAACTGTAAGCCATGCCCCAAAGTTATTTCCTGATTCCTGTGTAGGTACGTAGATAATAATTGAATAAATAAAGAACGAAGCGGTTCGGTACTCTTAACCAATTTAACCAAAAAGTGAATTTATGCGACGTGCACACAGGAAGAATAGGTTTTTAAATTAGCTGACTGTAAATAAGATTTCTTGCATTTTGCTTTCGGAAAAGTATTGTAGGTATCTTGTACATACCTACATACATACATATCTACCTAGTTAGATTTGTTGAATACACTTTAAAGTCGTTGTAATTAATTTATTTTTAAGGATTGCAGAGGTAAAATATGTGCATTAATTTTTTTTAAATATTTTTCTACAAAAAGGAAATTTGTTCAACTGTTTTCTTAAAAGTTCTAAAAGTACACATTGAACCAAGGAAATCTATAGGTATACAAAGTGGCGAAAAATGTATAACCTTATCGGAAGATGCTATAATTTTTGAAAATTATTCCGTAAAAAATTGAATAAATTAATCCGCGTTCTTTAGAATTGTATACCTACCTACCCACACAGTTTCATGCCTTGGTGACATGTATTTTGTATCTGTTTAGTTCACAAATTTCAAAGTATAGTTGACATTGGCCGCTGAAGTTTGAGCAACCACCAAGGTCGTTATACTAATACTAAAAGGCAATCGCTTCGTCTCAGCAAGACCTAGTGCCGATATTTTTTAGTTTTTTTTTTATTTGCCTTAAAAAAAAGTTATGGCCAAAAGATTCAAAAAATACCAAAAAATAAATAAAAATACTTTGGCCTTCTGTCACCACTGTAATTTTCGCCACAGTTTCATAAAAATTACAGCAAAATCTAGTGCCGAGGGTTTTTTTAAGATAATATAAAGAGGTTTTAAACTTTCTTGCATATCTTTTCTTTATGTGTAGTTTGCTTAAAAAAGGTTCCTGAAAAATGTATTCATAAGTTTCAGTTTCGTCGAAAATAAAAAGAATCGCATTTATAACAGTTTCTTTGTTCAGCTTCATTTTAAGACGTCCACACGCAACGAGATCTTGCAAGAGAATGGAGTGGAGATAGAACTAAGAAGAAGTAGGTAATAGGTATAAGAAATAAGGGATACACACAAACGCAACACAGAAAAACAAAATTTAAGAAATTAAAAAGGGAGGGCTTTATTTTGGAGGTTTTTGAATCTTTTGGCCATAACTTTTTTGTTAAGACAAATAAAAAACTAAAAAAACAACGGCACTGGATTTTGCCGACACAGTGGTGACAGAAGGCCAAAGTTTTTTTAGTTAATTTTTTGGTGGTTTTTGAATCTTTTGGCCATACATTAAAAAAAAAAAAAATAAAAATATCGGCACTAGATCTTGCCGAGACGAAGCGATTGCCGTTTAGTTTTTTAAAATGGAACAAGTATTACGACTTTAGTGGTTGTTCAAACTTCAGCGGACGCATTGTCTGCGAAGTTCAGGATCATTATTTTTTATGTTTTTGTTGGCTTTTTTCTGTGTACTACAGTTTACACTACCTTACCATAGTAATAATAAAAAAGTACTAGATTTTGAATCATGAAATATGTATATCCAGAAAAAAAGTAGGATTACACGTTGTTTTTGTATTTACGTGTACAAATTTGATCCTGATCAGATCATGTGGATAATATAATGCAGCTAATTTGTATAGCCTCTTATTTTTTTACATATCGTCACCTGATTGCAAGAACTAGGTAACTCAATTTTTGACATTTTTGAGTTGGCATCGGTTTTATGTACCTTATAGTAATGATCATTTAATTAAATTAATGTTTAGCTGAAATTCCCTCCCTCCCCTTTTAAATTGAGTAGTGAAAAAACTAGATAACGAAAATAAACCTACGATTTTCAGTGCAAGAAGTAGATATCTGACATCTACTTGTGGCAAGAATTTGTTGAGTGAGCTCTCAATGGGAATTCACAATTCAAGTAATATTTTTTAAGGACTCAACAAGCACAAGCATGGCTGAGACTCTACTCTCAAACAAGATGGTTATAGTTCGGATAGTTGGAGCATTGGAAGAGTTGGAATAAAAAAATAAAAAAGAAAACCTAAAAACACCGCAACAATAAAAAGTATTATAAAGTGTTGAAAAATAAAAATAATGAATGTTATTCTCACTACCACGGCCCTGTTTGAGATAAACAATTACCGGTATATGCACTCGGTTACAAAGTCAATTAAGATTTTTAGTGAATCTCAAACAAACTATTCATCTTTTCTGATATTTTAAATCCCTCCCAGAAAGCGTCGAGGAAGTGAGGTGCTTTAGTGATCGTTGTGGGGGTCAGAATTTAAATAAATTTGTTTTTGGGATGTGCATGTACGCTGTACAAGTTATTTCTAATTTAAAGACAATTCATTTAAAATTGATGGTTCCTGGACATAGCGAAATGGAATGCGATCCGATGCATTCAGCAACCGGCACTGAAGCAAAACGAGTTCGGAAAGCTTTTTGGCCAGGAGATTGGAAAGCACGAGGCGCTATAGGAAAAAATGTCATACACGACATTACTTCGGATAGTATCCTTGACTGGAAGAGGTTTGTGGAACAATACCTCACGATTAGAAAAATCGACACATCCGAAAAATCAATGCTGATTCAAAAAATGTCTTGGTTTAAATTTGAAAAAAATTGCCCATATTCATACCATTGCCAGGAATCATTCGGAACAGACAATTTTAGAACAGTTGATTGTTTGAAGAGGACCTCAAGGAGCTTAAGCTAAGCTGCAGTAAAGCCATCACGGAAGCTAAATACAACGATTTACTATCCCTTTTCACTTCGAATCCTCCTACTAATAGTACCGACTATTTTAATTTTTATAAAAATCTGCCGCATTCCAAGAAAGCTGATGAAGATGATAAACAAGTGGCATTAAAATACTTATTTTTATATACATATAAATAAACGTATAATTATGAACTTTGAATGTCTATTGTTTTAATTCTAAATAAACGAATAAAGATGTATCCATCCATCAGGTAAGTTAATGCTTATAAGAAGGAACTTTACTGAAAATTATGAACAAATTATGAAGCAAATAAAACTTAAATAATAGTAAATTGTTTGTTTTTGAATTTATTCGTTAGCAGAGGGACAAATAAAAAAAAAATTATGACAGGTTGACAATAGATAATTTTCTAGGAATTGAAATTTATTGGTGCAAGAAGTAGGCAACTGCCTATTGTTTAGCTAATAATTTTATAATTCAAGAAAAAACAACAATTTATTTTCGAATATGTCGCCATTTTACTCTTAGCAAAAATTCCTACCAACAAAAAAAAAATTGTTTTATTGTATTGATAAGAGTACTGGAAAAAAAAGCCTACTCAAGTAATAAAAAAGATGTTTTTGCCGATATCTCAAAACTAAAAAAATTGAGTTACCTAGTTCTTGCACGATATGTATTTGTATTTCTTTAATGTGTTTCATTATGGTAAGAAAAAGTAAATCATTCAGACATCAAACAAAATCTAAAAAAAATTTTAACCCATCAAAAAAATTTACTCAAAGTTTTCCGAACCAATTAAAAATGTTTAAGTTTTTCAAGAACATTTGCTTTTTGATATAAGAACGGTTACACAAAAAGTGATACTCGAATATAAGTACCTACCAAGCACACTGTGCGATATCATTTTTAAGATTTTTATTTCTGAACTTTTGAAATTGTAGTGTTTTACGAATATTTTGCGATTGTACGTAGTGACTTTTTTTGGAAGAAAAATGTAGCAAAAACGCTACAACTGTAGTAGGGGGGCAACGCTGGTTTAGACGTTTAATAGAGGATATTTCATCAAATCGAGACACCTCAACATTAAGATTAGGCATTACCTTATTTTAGATTTTAGTATAGTAGCCCGTGGCGTAATGGTAAGAGCGTCGGACTGTTACGCCGAAGATCTTGGGTTCGATTCTCAGCCTTTATGCCACCTAAAAACAGAAAATTCCCCCATTCCTGTAAATAACATGCACACATAGGAATGGATGAGAGTTGTAAGCCACTAGGTCCTGGTTCTACATGAGCTGTCGCGCCACCCAATTTATTTAATTATTTATACTAGCTTATTTTAACCAAACGCTTTGAACTACCGAAGATTTTATAGACAAAACTTTTAAGATTATCTAGTCTAGCCGATCATATCATTAAGTCGACTATTGTTTTTCACTCTAAAGTTAGTAGGTACCCTACCTACACTTGACTACAAAGCAATACAAATTATATAAGTCGCCAAAAAATGCTGATGCCTAGTCCTTTCTTTTTGTTGGTCCCAAGCCAAAACAAAAACTGCGAAATTTATAGAATAAATATTGATCCTTATCAAACTCTGCTGCGAGTTTGCCTTCCAGTTGTTCTTTTCTCTTATATCATGAATGATTGTGCGAAGCCAAAAAGTATTTTTTTTTCACAAAAAAATTCTTCAACCCTATGCCTATATACACTCATCCCTTTTCTCTCAAATAAAAGTGTTAAGAGCTATGTAAACTGCAGTTGGCTTTGTTTTTCTGGCCTGGTTCAAGCTTCAGGAAACTACCGTAAAGGCGAATCAATGCGATGCCGAAAGTGCATCCAATACAATGAATTCAATGGCAGAACGCCGCCGCCATACCGCCATAGTACATAACCTATATTTATACCTATAGAACAAATCCTTTGTCATTCATTATAAAACACAGAAACTCACTTTTTCCTTGCAGGACTTGTATTTTCTTTTTTAATATGACTAACTACACTATACACCACGACCACATAGGTATATACTTATACATTACCTATACCTACTCGCGGGTAATTATTCAGCTTTATTATTCATTGGGAACGGCGCCTACATTGAACAATGAACTACTGATATACCTATATGTACTGCTACACAATCGAATGAAGGATAAGGCAAGGATACATGGTCCTGATAATGTTTCGTATTTTGTATTTCGTTGGGTTATGGGCTTGTGGCCCAAATTTGTTAAAGGAACCGCCAATTGGGCGGCTCTGTTTCATGTTCTTCAGTTGAATTGAGTTGAGAAGAGCACACAGTGTGTTGTATTAAGTAGAATTGAATAAATTTGTATGACTCTATTATAAGTATAGCTTCTGGGGTTTTTGGCAAAGAAAACAAAAGAATATAAGGAGTAGCTACATTGATTTAACAAAAAAAGTTGTTCGTAACAGAAAACAAGGTCATGTGCTATACCTGCATACCTATATATATTTAGAATACATATACATTTACATCTTACATGTTGCGCATTTGACCCTCAGGGTAAATATGTTTTTTAAAAGACAACTCAGAAAATGTTTGTTGTTTCTTACAACAATTTATATCAATTTGCATAAAGTTGAGTGAAATAATGTTTTTGTATGACATTATTTTTAACAAATGGATCATAGGAAGGGGAGTTGCGTTTACTTTCGTAGCTGTACTTGAGTTTCAATTCTTAAGAAGAAGGTATTGGTGGTAGGTAGGTACTCCATCAGCTGCGAAATTGCGACAGCTATACGAATATCTTAGAAAAGACATGAATATAAAATATCAAGAGTCTGATACATCGCAACTGCATTATCACATAAGAGTACACATACTTTTTGTTGACTAAATAATAAGGAACATCGGAGGAATTATGTAGGATATTTGAGACACTTTTTATATAAAACACTCGTAAGAGTCAATCAACACCATGTTATCATTTTAAATTTTAAGGCCATAACCTTAAATGCAGTTTTATGAATGTTCCTAAAATTAGCAGAACGGGACTAACAGAACAAATATGTATTTTGTATCAGTTTACTAAATGCTTATTATAGGTAAGTAAGCTTTTGAACCCTCCGTCCGACAGATGGGTCCATCCCAGCCAGACCCTTTTTGGTTTTCAATCTATAATTAAATATATTTTTTGTTTAGCTAGCAACTTGTACTTCCAGGTAGCTTCCCAAAATTTTATTGGCTTTCGATTCATAAAAAAACAACCAGTAAAAAAGTCCTTAAAAAGGATATAAGAACGATTAAAAAATACACATTCGGACCGACACATGGGTCCAGCCAGACGCCTATGTAGGTATTTTGAATGAAAACGTATGAAACATATGATGCATTTTGAACATTCTAAGCTAAGTTTTTAATTTTTCATGCAATAATAATCTTTTGGACCCACGCAAACAAGCTTCCAGAAGACAACAGGTTGTTAAGAAGAGGGGAGTGAAGTGTGCGGTATGAATTGCACTAAAATTTTCCACCTCGGATGAAGTCTTTTAGGCGGAAATCGGATTTCTCTAAAAAAATAATTCATCCCTCGTGCACTTGAAGTGAAGCACGAAACCGGTTTTATGCCCGAAGAATCATCATCTACCCGGGCACCCGGTTACCCGGGTTGCTTTTACCCGGGTAGTAAATTACACGGGTACCCGGGTATTCGGGTATAATGGGTATTACCCGGGTTTTTAAAATTACCTGGGTACCCGGGCAGATGATGACCTAAGTGGAATCATCAGCCCTAATCCAATGTCTCCAACATCTTGATGAGATATAAAATTAATTACAGTAAAACCCGGATAAGTGCCTATCGCATAAGTGCCTAACCCGCTTAAGTACCTTTTTTTTTTGAGAACCAAAATTTTGAGAATTTTTGCATATAAAACTTATCTTATAAGTACCTTTCGCTTAACTACCTTCCCCGCTTAATTGCCTTTTATTTTGTATACTTTTACTGAAATTTACCTGAAAAAAATTCTTTTAAGTACACACTTTAAATCAGCAGAAAAATACAAAAGCTTCTTTTCAGTCCTTCGTTGTGTTTCATGCTTTAAACTTCAAATATAAAAAATGAATCTACTACAATGGGGGAAACTAAGTGGGTAGCTGTCACTTTCAAAATTTAAACTGTCAAAGTAATTTTATTTCGTTGTTAAGGAAAAATGCCTGAAAAACTGACTTCACTTTCAATTAAACAAAAAACTACAAATCCTGGTTAAAAAACAAAACAAAATCAAGAAAGGAAATTCCTAAACAATTAAAATGCGATGTTTCTACTATTAATCGAGAAGCATAAAACAAAACAAAGCTGGAAGAAGCTGCGCAAACAAACCAAAACAATGAACGAAAATGATTTAAATCAGATTAAGTAACGCAACACAAACCAAAATAACTGATTAGGTACTAATGTTTTTGTATTGTAAATGTTGTTTGTATTTCTGTAAATATAGAGATTAGTGCTTATATGCACTTAAGCGGGTTTTTATAACTGCCTAACCCGCATAAGTACCTCTCAAAACGAGTCATTTATGGTAAGGCACTTATCCGGGTTTTACTGTAGTTCCATCTTACTTATTTTACATTTTTGCTGTGGTTCGCATTCAGTTACTATTTTTGCTTTCTTTTTCTTTTTTTGCTGTACCCGGGTAGTCGGGTAATGGGGAAGTCAGGTAATCGGGTAGTCGGGTAATCGTGTAGTAGGGTAATCGGGTAGTCGGGTAATCATATAGTTGGGTAATCGGGTAGTCGATTCGAGGATTACCCGAATTAGGCAAACAAAATTTCACTATCCGAAAAGGCAAAATCGGTGCAGCCATTTAAAAGATATACGGTAACACAACCAAAAATAATACAATTTTCTCAAAAAAACGTCAAAACCTCCTTTTCCGTTCAGCGTGTTTTACAAATCGAAAAAATTGAATTTCTCAGACCTGGGTCAATTAATATTATTTTATTTTTCAAGTAAATGTGCTTATCATTAAAGGGTGTTTTTTTTGACGTGTGGTTTTCAATCTGGCGATACTTTTTTCGGAGTTGGTCTTTTTGATAGCTGTCACTTGATTTATGCTCAGTTTGGTTTGCCATTTCATAATGAATAGACTTACTCCTGAACAACGTTTGCAAATCGTGCAAATTTATTACCAAAATAACGGTTCGGTTCGCGCGACGCATCACATATGGTCGACATAATCGCCCAGCTGAGTAATTCGAGCAACCGTGGATCGGTTTCGCACCACGTTTACTCTAGTGGATGATGCGCATCCCCAGAGACGCCGCCGTACAGTGCGCACCGAAGACGCTATTGCTGCTCTGAAGAAGAGTACTTATCGAAGAAGACCCGGCCACTTGCCCGAAATCATTTTTAAAACATAATGTAAAACCCTTATCTTTATAATAAAGCTAAATTCTTGGCAATAACATTAAATTATATGCGTTTTATTTCTTCGTGAAAACCACATGTCTAAAAAAAACACCTTTTATAATCATTTTCAAATTCGTTGGATGTCCATGAATCCAATATTTCCGACACCACAGTTAAAATACTTTCGGAAGACATAATTTGGTTTTTCAAATAAAATAAAAATTCAAAAATATAGAATTAACTAATGTCACATTTGACAAAGTGAAACAAAAGCGTTCATTAACTTTGTGGCAAGTTTTACTCTCCCTGAGAGAATTTTCCATTTCTTTAAAAAATTTTTACAGATTTTTCACTTTAGGCTACAAAAGTTACCAAACAGACTTATTATTGAAATGGGAAATTATTGTCACAGTAGTGTAATTATATGACTTTCACAAGTTGTAAAATACTTTCAACCAGTCCTGTATGCATGTTGTTATACCTAGTTTTTAATGGAGGGGACCTAGAAATTTGTGCCGAAACCACCAAGGTTGAGAGGCTTTTCATCAAGAGATACTTTTCGAGAATTTGTCACTTCTTCGCAAGGGACAGAAATGCTACTAAAGAGTGTAAAAATTGCAATTCTATCAAATGATCGTGGGATTGCGAAAACAAACGAAAAGTGCTGACACCATATCTGGCAGCAACAAAAGCTAGGTGTAAGTTTAATTAGTAATAATTAATAAAGTTTCGTAGTCAATTCAATATTTGACTCGGTAGAATTAAGTACAACATTTGGCTGATGGCTCAGTATATGTATATAATTAAGTTCAATATTTGTCTCTGTAAAATTAAGTCGCAAATTTTATTAAAAATATTAAAAAAATAATAAAGTCTTAAACAACAAAAAAAATAATATAAGACACATAAAAATTATCAAGTTGTTTGTTGGCATTTGTCAAAATTCTTGTAAATTTCGTCAAAAGCTACTAGCAGCAAGAAAACCGTTTTCAATTTAAAGAATCAAATTTGTATTTCTAACTTTGTGTCATTTAAGGACTTCACATTAAATTCAAACAACTTGTTTCCTTGTCTGAAGTCCCTTGCACCACAATGCTACGGTTAAGAATGGTTTAATTTTATCTAACTTATTTAACATCCTTTAAAATATAGCCATGCAACAGTGAATAAGAATCTCTCTGGCAAATCAACACATTGCCACAGAGCAACAAATGCACATGTATATATATAAATGTACGTTTTGTGAACATTGAACAACTAACTGACTTGCAATGTTAGATTACAGCCTTGTCTTACCACCTTACCCTGCCAGAAGCAATTAATCTTACTATCCACGTTTCCTATAGTATACCTACCTATATATACAAAAGTTGTTTGCTCCACTTTAAACGTATATAGGTAAGCGTAAGTGGTGGTTTATTTGAAAACGATTTACAGCCCGAGCGGTATATTGTACTGAAAATACCATAGTCCTCAATCCTCCTTTTGCCCATATATCCCCACAGTATAGCAGAAGCAACCGTTTCCAGCACGCGCCAAAATAAGACTTTATTAGGAACCTAGTTTACTATACCAGTGGAAAATAGTATAAATTTATATACTTTTACAGACACACAACCTTGGTTATTTATTGAAAGGGCGAAAGGAATGGGTGTATATGAGACATTTTTCTCTTTTCTTTTTGTTGCTAAGATAAATGGCTTGTTAATTTGTAAGAATTTTCGACTTTATCCGCAATTAATTAAACGGTACAATCCTGTTTCTGAAACAAACTGCTGGTTTTGGGACTGTTTTTTTTTCTGGTCATAAGAAACAATAGGTTTTATTAGAAAATGGATTTACTGAGATTTGATTCATTCAGAATATGCTATGTACCTAGGTACCTATAATGTTTTATTAATTAAATTGAAACATTTGCTTTGAGTTAAGTAACAAATTAAAATTCATTGAAAAAAAAATCGCAAGTTCAGCATTAGGTTGGGATAAATAATACGAAGGTCATGGAATTGCATTAAAATCACGTTAAATTTTACTCTAAAGTTAAAGTTTTGCCAGTATAAATGAGGTAAATTTATCTTTATTTTAATCACCAATTTCGCCTTTTAAGTGCCTAAAAACTTACAATTTCCAATGATGGGTTTCAATTATATCTATTATTGCGGCTTAATAGCTTTAACTTACTTAAAACAAAGTTGTAGCTGTAGCTGTAGTTCGTACAACAACATTTTAGTACAGCTAAACCCTTGTGTTCACTCAGTTACGCATTCCACTTAAAAATAAACTCAGCCAAATTAAAAGCTATATTATATACGAGCACATAAATAAAAAAAAGGACTCGTATATACTAACCCTAGTTATATAAACAACGATCCCTCTCTGAAAACAATTCATATTATAGGTATATGTTCCATTGTCCTATCACATAAAGCCTGACGGGGAAGATCCCTTCTTTCTAAAACCCTTTATAAACCGACAATTTGAATATATTTCCATATACATAATATAGGTATGTGGGCTGAGACTGAGGATCCCTATACTCTGACAAAACTTAAGTACTTCGACCCCTTTGTTGCATTTAGCAAAAAAAATAAGAACGAAAAATATATCCGCCATGTTGCCGATTCTCAACTGTGTTGTTTCCTTTGTACTCGTCGTACAAAGTCCCATGTTTGTACCCACATTTCTACATAAGTACTCATATATGAACGTATGTATATAAAATATGACGTATTCATTTGGGGATGTCCCCTAATCACACTGAGATAGCCAAAGCTGCCACGATTCCAAGATGGCAATAATCTCTGGAGAGCCTCTTCCGAAATGGAGTGGTTTTAATCATTCCTTAAACAGAAAAAAAAAACCATTGCAGAACTTTGACGCCGCGGCCCTTCATGTTTATGCGAGTAAAAAAAATCTGTGAATGCTTTTTGAAATTCCTTTGGAATTAAAGCCAGCGCGCATCACATACTTCTGTCATATTTTTTTAAACGTAAACGACAACAAGGATAACCATGCAAAAAAAATAAATTCCATTGGGTGATGCACAGAATGAACCAATAACAAAAAAAAAAAAAAAACGCGGCACATCAGTGCACTCATAATACAAAAATCCTTGGTAGTTGAAGAGCCCGAACATGATATGCAGGTGCTGCATGCAAATATTTATTTTTGCAAAACCTTTTCTTTTTTTTTTGTTTAAAGAGAATGAAAAGAATTTTTATTTGCTGGGCATGGGGCACCCACCTCCACCATATTATATAGTGCGTTGTATAGATTGTATATAAAGGTGTTATGCTATATTAATATACCTATATGTGCTGTGCATTGCGGAAGTCGATCCATTGCATCCCAGAGTAATAAGGTATTGATTTTTGTTCAGTTAAGTTTACAAGGATGATGATTATGATTACCTATACCTACCGCATACATTATGATACTCATATAAAGAAAGTGCATATGATGACCTAAATTTTACGAAAAGGCTTTTAATTTTTATAATTTGTTGATATCAGTTAAGTTAGATTTTAAAGTTTACATCTTCCCGTCGAAATTCGTCCCGCAAATTTAACATTCTACTTAATTATAAAGAACTTAATGGCGCAAAATTTTAAACAGTTCTCGTTTAAGCAATAAACCCGACTCTAGTTAAAATAGTCCTTTATTTAAAAATTCTTGTTAAAATTTTTCTTAATTCTAAACACTTTAAACAACTCTTCTAACTAAAGAACGTGTTTAACAAAACGTCAGCAAACTTTTGTGAAACACGCCTAATTTTGAGAGCTGAATAAATCAAACAGAACGAAAAATTAAAAAAAAAACAAAAAGAACCCAATCTGTAATTTTGCCGAGCTATAGGAAAGTGTTTCGAGATTTAAATTTCGAGTTAAAATATTGAAAATACTAAATAAAAAAGTGAAATAAAAGTTAACATAGTGAATAATTGCAATATTTTACAAAAAAAAAAACAAAACAACATGAGGTGCTGCGTTAAATCGTGTAAAAACACCTATAATATGGAGTTTTCAAATTTTTCTTCTCACGGGCTGATTCTGTCTCATATTCCACATAAAGTAATGTGAAGTGATGTTTTTTAGGCTAATACATTATCTGAGAATACTTTTCAATTGATATTTCGTAGCATTTTGCTTTAAAAAAGCAAATTATTTGAAAATAAAAATACACTTCAATCACGGGAATTAGCTGAACCCCATCTGTGAAAATTGAAATTCTCGTCCAGGGTAGCATTAGTTTTTGTTGGTGATGGCAAGGCGCTCAAATCCATTAAGCGCCCGTAGTGCAGAGTAATTTTACTTACTTTATGTGGAATATGAGATACAGCTTACCTGTGAAATGAACAAAAATTACACTGCTTGTTATAGGTGTTTTTAAATATAGGTGCAGTATTTAACGCAGCACCGCGTGTAGTTTTCTTTTTTTGTACATTTTTGTATTGCATGTAATCACTTTAATTAATTTTATATTACTTGTTTCTTTAATTTACTAAGCTTTTTTACTATTTTAACGATTTAAAATTTCAAAACAATCCTAAAACAAAACAGATCAAAATGCCTTTGGGTGCATTTAGCTGTCTAACTGCACGCCTTCCCTGTGTGGATACATTTGTGTTTGTGTAACTCACACTCAAAGTGATAATTTCCCACAGATAAAGCATACTTTAAAAAGATAGAGAAGCGTTTTGCTGGTTTTAAAGTTAGAAGACCTCTTTAACGCTAAAGTATACTTTATGTCGTTTAAAATTTACAAAGAGCCGCCTCTCATTCTAAAGTTATTATTAAGAACCGATTCCATTTTAAAGTAGATTTAGAGCCGCGTTAAAATGTTTAAAATTTTGCGCCAATGTTGTTTGTTACGATAAAGTTATTTTGCAATATTTTAAGTAGATTTTAAATCCCGGCAGCTAATAAACATACATTTGTGTGTTTGGCATTTTTAAACTTTTAAGTAAAGTTTTTTAAAAATAAATTAATTAAATTACATAAAAACACAACTAAACTATCTTTGGAGAAAATTTGTTTTGGCCGTGGGTTAAAATGTGGAATATATTGTACTGACATTTGTGATTTGACATTTGTCAATTTGATGCATTAGCCACAGAACATTGTATTTCAAGTTCCAGCTTTGCGATGAATGTTAATCTGTCACGTTTAACCAGTTTATGTTTCTGAAATCTCACTGAGCAAACTTCTGTCAGCTTCACTGAGCCTGCAAAAGATTTCTCCGCTATAGATGTCCAAAGCACTCTCTACCTCTTTTTTTGCAAATTGATCAACTGCAACAAAAAAATAAATTGAATAAGCGAATCTAAAAAAATATCAGTCTCCGATATTTGACAGCAAAAGAGAGGAATTATACGTTGGGCCGAATTACGGCATCAGTGACTGAACGACACGTGAGGGAAATTTCATACGAAATATCGAACATCATCGATATTTTGTATGAAATTTCCCTCACGTGTCGTTCAGTCACTGATGCCGTAATTCGGCCCCAGATTTTTGAGATTGCAGAGATCCCCCGAGATCCCGAGAAATCTGAATTGATTAATTGTAATAATTTCTTTGGCTTTGTCCCCTTTCACACGAGGAAACAAATTGCTGGATATTTTTTTATGTTTTCTTTTAATTTACAATTTTCACCAATCCTATACTTGTTGCCCTTCTTATCTAAAAACTGAACGTTGATGGAAACTCTGTTTCCTCGTATGAAAGGAGACTTTGCGTTCAACTGTCACATAATTTGAGATGATCGGCTGATTGTCAATTGCGTGCGTTCAACAATAGGTATAGTTAAAGAAATATTGAAAATTAAATAAAATATTGTGTCTTAATGTGACAGCAACACTGTGAGGTGATGGAAGGAAGATCAAGTCTTTCTAGCAAATCTCAGGAGTCAGGACTGCAGAAGTGAATATGCGTTCAATACAAGAGCCGCTATTGCAAAACTTGAATTTGATGAACCACAAATTTCGCGTCAGCATAAAAATCCACAACGACTCTATATATGTCCCAGACCATTTTCTTTGTTCTTCGTCGACTAAAAAAATATTCAAACTAAAAAAAATATCGTAAATATCGGCTTAGTAATATTTCTGTAATAGGTGCCAATTATAGCTTTCATTGAAAACGATCATGGAAAATTTTAACAGTTAATTTTGAGGTCTTTAGAAAGCAAAATCTGTATTTATTTATATACCAAAATGAAGGTTATGCCTCAATTATTATATTTATCGTCAGATTTATTTTCCTGCAAGCAAACACGACAATTTTATTTGTTTACGTGAATATAGCTTATGCTGAACAGTTAACATTTTTTCATCAGAAAATACCAAATTCTGTTTGCAAGAATGCGTGCAGAATTTTAACAATTTTATTAATTTAGACAGTTGTCCAACTCCAAAACCTTATTTATAAACATGTTTCATTGAGTGTCTAACTCAGACACTGCAATTGGTTGTCTAAACTTATTTTAAAGTGGGTATGTTCAATGAACAAAACAATTGAAAAGTTATCTTAAAATGAATGAAATGTGCTTGTGCATTGAACGTATCCAAAAGTTTACGAAATTGACAGATTACAGGAATTTCAGTGAGTATAATATGAGAACATATTTAGAATGCGTATATAAATAATATAATGTGTCCTACTAGAGTTAGAACCTCAGATAGTAAAATTTCGGAGCAGATTTGTAAAAAAAAGTAGATTAAAGGTTCCCCCACACCAACGCGAATTTTCGGTTGCGACGACGAAAACAATAATAATAACGTGTTGTTTTCATTGACGACCACGTGTTGTTATTGTTGTTTTCGTCGTCGCCACCGAAAATTCGCGTTGGTGTGGGGGAACCTTAAATCGAAAATTTCCGGAATAGATTTGAAAATGAAGGAAAAACTCAGCTTTTCAAAAACTGTATAAAAAAAATTTATTTTTCAAAAAAAAAATAAATCACATAAATTTCATTCGTTTCAGAACAGAACAGAAAAGAATTTTAGATTGAAACATTCAGTCAGTTCGAAAATTAAATATAACAGTGCTGTCATTTCCTTTATTGCGGTTTGGCTTAAGAATTTTTAAATTTTTCAGTCGTAGAAAAAAAGGAGTAGATCCCAAAAAAGTGGACTGTCGGAGTAGATTTATTTTCTTTTATAAAATTGGAGTCAATTTACTCTAATCGGAGTAAGGTTCTAACGTTGCGTCCAACATATTCAGGCAATAGCTAACTTGACAAATGTATGAGAGTGTTCTAAGGAATTGTTTTATAAATACTACTGTTTGTATTTTGAAATTTGAAGGTCTTCAATTTAAGTTCATATTTCAATACCTATGACTTGGATTTATTTGAATTCAGAATTTACCTTTCGATGAATTTCTGATGATATTGCTATATTTTTCTAGGACCACCTCGAAAGCAGTGATGCGAGTGATCCGACGGTACAAATAATTAATTTAATCACTCGCAAGTGCTTCATCTCACGAATAATGGATGGCTGCAATTTTTCTACCAAGTTAGTATACAAAGCAATCACAGTGTTTCTTTTAAAATTCATTTGTATGTTTTGCTGAAAGTACGATGAAATTCCTTATGCTTGCAATCAGCTGAATATACAGACTGTCAATATTAATGTAAAAATATTAAACATTTTTTGTATCCCTGTCATCAGCAACTACAGCTGTATAGCTATTTCATCCTAGCCGCACTAATTTATACATTCGTACATAGGTAGATACTAGGAACCAATTAACAAAGATAATGTTCGTATAATTTAAGGACTTATTTATACAGATGCACCGAACAACCAAAAGGGAAAATCCAAAAGAAGAAAATCAAAAAAAATAGTACGCTGCATTTTTAATAAGGAAGTTTCAAAACGTCAAATCACAGAATTTTTGAACATAGGTACATACATACAAAGGTACCTTCATACAAAAAAAAAAAAAAGAACTTCCTCATTTTATCTCACACAAGTCAATCAATCCAATCTGGTTATATTGATTTATCCATCCGTTCAAGAAAAAGTCAAACTGTACCGAAATCGGCACACAACGAACAAAATATATGCGCCTGCCCCTTGTCTGATTGATCAGAACCTTGATGCCGTGTGACACATGTCAATAAATTGATCGCAAATACACGAATATTTTTCTTGGTCATTCGTCGCAATTTCTCGTTTGGCGTTGCTGCTGCAACCTTCTTTATATTTTATTTTCAGATGCTTTCAAAGCCAAGGATTTTCTGTTTTCTTTGCAAGTACCGATTTTGTAATCATGCCGCATCATGCGATTTTTAATGTTTCGTCTCTCGCTTAATCCTTGCGTGAAGTAATATAGTAAAACTAAAAAGTGTTGCCAGAATAGTTTGTCTTTTTTTTTTATAAAAAAAAAATCTGGTTGAATTTTAATTGAATAAAATATTGAAGAATATAAGCATAGACTTATTCGTGGAACGAAGGAAAGAAAGGCTGATTTTTTCATACCTGGTAAAGGGCTATTAGTAAAGCTTATCCAGAATGAACGAGATATAGTTTAGCACACGATTCATAAGTTCAAACAATGAAATGTAAATATTTGAAAATTAGTAGCCCGTGTCTCGTGGGGAAATGTTTAGTTCTTTTTTTTCCGTGTGTAGGTGTTAAAACCTTCAAATGGCTCTATGAGAACCGAAAAACGCGTGCTCATAAGTGAGATACTTACTTCACTTAAACCACCTCCTCCTCCCGATTGCAATTAAGTTAAAATCTAGCAATCTATATCTTTCTATCTATCTATCTAGCAATTTTTTTTAACGAAGTTATATACAAATAGTTTTTAATGGGGTTTCCCCTTTACCGCACCAAGTCAGAAGGTTAAGTCCTTCGCCAGAAGCGTCCTAAATTTGCCTCGTAATTAAGAATTTCGCAATCGTACTATTGGCGTGGTCTAAAAGCCGTTCTCTATGCTTTCGCGCAAATGTTTTTGTTTTATTTAGTACCGTGGGGATCCCAAGATCCCTGTTTAGATTTTCGTTTCTAATATACCACGACGCGGCGCATTAACAAATGATTTTAGCAATTTATTTTCAAACGTTTATAAGATATTTAAATAAGGATTGGAGTACAACCCCCAGAGTTGTATACCATAAGTCCAGACATGCTTAAGTACCTGGCTGTATAAAATCACCTTGTTTTCTTTATTAAGCTTATTGTGTTTCCCCAGTAACCAGTACATTTCTCTGAGTTTAATGTTTATTTCTTCGCATTTCTTTTTTACAAGCGGCTTCCATTTTAATTTCACGTTAAGAGTCATTTCGCAATGGAACTTGAGTTGTATTTACAAATACAGGTGCCTAATCTATCGATTTTTGTATACGTATAGTCCATGTGGAATGATTTAAGCGCTATATTCCATGTTTTTGTCCATTCATTGACTAAATTAAGTGCGTTTTGTAATTTTATTGTAGCTTCCTTGATCGTTTTTTCCATTCCTAGTATTGCAGTGTTATCAGCAAACGTGGCTACAATAGTGTCTTCTGTTTGTGGTATATCGCGTGTAAATAAAAGGTACAAAATTGGACCTATAACACTTCCTTGTGGTACCCCCTCCACTATTTCTTTGAAATCATGTTTCACACGAAAAAGTCTTTTCTCCAGATACTCTTTAAAAACCCTATATAAAGTCCACCGTAAAAGTCAGAACTTGTCTTAATTTGAATGTAAGGCCTTCTTTCCAGATCTTGTCAAAAGCTTATGATACGTCTAAGAAGACAGCCGAACAAATTTTCTTTTCTTCAAAAGCTTTCTCCATGACGTCACTTGGTCAATTGTCAAGTGTCCACTTCTAAAACCGATCTGATGTTCAGGTATTAAGCTTTTTGGTCTAATATTGGCTGTAGGTGCAGTAGTAATATTCTCTCATTCGATACTACAGGAAGAAGCGAATACATAAGATTCGCCATGGTTTACCTGATGAACTCGGGTTTAACCCTGACACCTGGGATGATTTCGCATTGAAAACAAGGACTTAAATAATTATTGAACTTTCAAAATATATACAGCCAAATTCTAAATATTCCCGGGGAAAATAACTCTCCGGGAGAGGTGTTCTCCCAGGAGTAGACTTCTCCTATTAGAAAACGGCAATGAGAATTATGAAAGTTCGAAACAACTGTTTCTCACTATTTGACATACCTATCAATTAAATTGTAGAAATAAAATAATTTATCGAACGTGGAAAGATATTGATGGGATATCTGGAATCTTCTGGAGTTGCCTCAATTATTGTATGTACATTCATAAATCTATACGCTAACTTTTGTTATCTATCATATTTGGTTTTTAATTTTCAAGGTTGCATTCAAATACTTGTTTGATATTCCCACCAGGTTCTGTTGGCCGGCTATAGAAAGCGTTTTGCAATTCCACCAATTATAATTTTGAGTGCAGGTTGCCGTTGGAGCTGCTATGTATACAATGGAATATTGTCATAGGAAAGGGAAAGAGTAAAGCTTAATAATAATCAAGCCTTAAAGCTTCAGCACACAAAAATTGATTAAAGTCGACTGAGCCGTTGACAAGAAATTAATTGAAATATAAAAAAATACCTTTTTCTGGCAACACATATCCAAAGTGTGTTTGTGATTTTCAAAACTCAAATTCAATCTCATCTAATGTCTAAGCCTTTAAATCAAACAGCAACAACTACAAAATTCACCAATTCAACAGAGCATACTGCAAAAACTACTTTTAATCAATATCAGTTTACGAAACGAATTCATCCTTGCGGCTCTTTCCCCTCTATCAAAGAGGTGAGGTACTGTATACTGTATAATATACATGCTTTTCGACTAACACGGCTGTGATATACAAAATCCCTAGAGAAATGAGTAGTGAAGCTCTTTAGGATGCAATGGAATTGTAGGTAGGTAAACACGTATAGCCTCAAGACCTGAACTCCATAAATAAAATTGTGAAAAATGAAACCCTTTTTCTGAAATGTGAACTTAACCCGTTTCTTTGCTCTGTATATGTTGTGTCCCGTTCCGCACCACTTTTTCGTCCATTCCATACGTATATATGTAGGTACCATCATCGTCATCATCATCATCACATCCCACTGAAAAGGCTTATTGTCCTGCTTTTGTGTGGCGCTAAAGTCTCTTAAGATATATCATTTATTAAATATGAATCTGGGATTTCTTTGTGTCCGTCCCATTGGATGCACTTTGAAATTCAGGAATTTTCTTTTATATTTTTGATGGTTGAAGTTTTTGTTGTTTTTTTTTTACTTTACTTTTTTTTTGTTTTGTGCCTTGTTATTGTTGAGGCGCTGATAGTGGTGTGGCTTGGCTACTTGGCTGTCGCCAGTAAGCATTCAACTAATGGCTTGGAAGTGAGGGAGCTAAAAGTTTGGCCTTTGTGCACCTTTTTTCTGAAATCCTTATCGTCGACGTATTCTTGGTTAGCTTAAAGGGATTTTAATTTTTTTTTTCAATTGGGTTTAGCGGTTCAAGTGGCTGCGACGCGACGTGATTCTTTTGTGCTTTTTAATTTCTATAAACAACAAATGGTGTTATTTTAACATGCAAACGTTTATGAAGAGTTGATGTCGATCGAAAAATGTTGTTTATCGGTATGTAGTATGTACTTACATATGTATGTGTGTTGGTAGTTGGTACGTCGCCATGTAGGTAGGTATACATAAAGATTTCTTTAATACTTTTTAAACTTTTTGCATATAACATAAGACTAAGAGGCAAACCCATAAATTTAAGGGACATAATATTATGTAGGTACATTATTATACCTAAAAAGTTTCCTTTCTCGTAAATAGTTTCAATTAATTTGCTAAACCGGTTCAACAGATAATAGTCGAAAAGATAACCAAAAAAATGTTTCTATGAGAAACACCATATCGATAGATAAAATTTTTTCTCCAATAAAATGGAAAATCGTAATATTATAAGCTCACATACAAATTTTAAACAACATCGTAGGATTCGTTTTTGAGAAGAATGGAATTTTCCTTACCGGTTTTTAAAAACTGTTTTTGGTCCAAAATAATGAAAAAAAAAAAAAAAACGCTAAGTCCCAAGTAGAAAATCAGCTGCAGCCTAAGGACAGACAGACGCATAGAATTACGCTACCCACTTTTTTCGACTTCGCTAAGAACGTAATGTCACGTTTCATCAATATCTCAAGTTCGATTTTTGTTTTAGTCAATAAATCTTTTAACTGCAGTTAATTAACATTTAGTTAAGTGTGCTTAAATAATTAAACTGGGTTTAAATGACGTTACTTAAATTCTTATCTATAATTGTTATCCCATTGATACATAACTAAACAACGATTGCATACTTTTGAGCTGTTTTTGAAAGCTTCGAAAAAATGCAAACAAAAGACAGTTCATTAGCAAATAAAGCCTAGTACGCTGCTGATGCGAAACGAAAACTTACTGTGATCTCCAAACAGACAACGAAACCCTTGCGAAAACACAACGGAAAATATCCTTGGAGAGTTTCACTAATTCCAAAAACAAAATCAAACATAAACGCAAAAAATCAGAGAAACACCCATGATGTTAGAAATGAATAAACAAAAAAAAAAACACAAATAAAATTCAAATGTCATTTTTCCGCACACAATAAAATATAGTCTGTATAATTAATTCAGTGCGAAAAAGGAGCGGAGACTTCTCCGAATAATCTGCCACAATTATAAATTTCGCTCTTCGAACAGCGTACTGCAAAACGAAAAGCAAAATGAAATTATCCGTTTCTGATTTTGTTGTGTCATTTTTGTATGGGATTTTTCGTTTCGCATCAGCAGAAAGAGAAGGAACTGGAGGTATAGTCCAAAGCAAAAGAAATGAAACCAGACTCCATTTTGCTTTATGTCGTGTTTGTATTTTCACAAATTTCTTTGTTTTTTTTTCTCAGCCGTTTGGTATAAATGTATTAAAAAAAACGAATCTATTTATTTTACAACTCAATTTATTAATAAAAATCACAAATCATTTTTATACTTATTATTTATACTAACTTTAATAAAAAAAAACTGAATGTACATTTTACATATTTATATGAATATTTCTCTAATAAAAACACAAAAACAATTCTTCTCAGATGTAAAAATATGTTTAAAATGGCTTTAAGTAACCTTTAAACGCGGTAGATGGCGTTTAAGTTAAGAGGTCTTTAAGTAGCGTTGCTTAAATGTGGAAATTGGTTATAGATACACCGATTTCGCACGTTACGTTACGATGGCTTTAAAAATTTCTTTATAGATATTGCTGTAAGACTTTTAACTTTTTTTAGTCTTTTTACTAAAATACTTCGGGATTGTGCTAACAATATAGCCGTGTTTTTTTTTAAGTCCGTATTGATTTTGTCGATTTGAAACGTCAGGCGTTAAGGTCAGGCGTCAAGGTCGGGCGTCAAAGTCGGGCATCAAAGTCGGGCGTCAAGGTCGGGAGTAAAGGTTGGGCTTCAAGGTCGGGCGTCAAGGTCAGGCTAACAAAAATCTAAGGTAATATATTGCGCGTGCCTACGTTCTGTTACTCTCGCATCGACAAAACTATTGTCGAGAATCGATGAAATTTGAAATAAATCGTATGAGTTTTGTTCCATTCGTTCCACCGTTTCTCGACCAATTTTATCGATGCGAGAGTTACAGAACGTAGGCACAGGTTGTCAAAGTTGAAAGTGTCAAAAAATTAAAAATGGCTGTTCGAGTGCCCACAGGAACTCAACTCGCATCATTACAAACAACAACACAATATTGAAATTAGACAAATAAAGCGGCATTGGATTCACCATTCTACCACCATAATACCTCGATTTTTACAGATGCGCAGAACTGAACAAAAATGAAAACGCTAATGATATTACCTTTAATAATGTCTACTGTGGTTTGGACTCAAGGTTGCCAAATTTGTGTATCCAACACCCCATGACAAAAAAAAACAAAAGTTAAATAAATTTTACAATGTCTTCTGCAATGCAACCCCTATATATGAATTCCCAGCAAGCAAGGTCATTTCTTATGCTTCTCATGAAGGGTACACCATTTCCATCTATCCAGATCTCGATCCAGGATCACACAACAATGAGATCCGAGCTTTTGGGTTATGTTTTTTTACACACACGTACATATGTATGCATAATCGTATATATAGGGACTAAATGCGAGTGCTTTAATTTACTCTTTACAATAATTATTTTACACAGAAGTTATAGTCATGGAATACGGTCATAAATTTGTCAGAGAATTGTTTACATCAGTTTTTGTTTCCAACCCGATTTCATTGCCCTTTCCCTAAATCGTTCGGATAGGTTGTACCTTGCTTGTGTACTCGGTTTGGACAATAGACAATCAAAGTGTTAACGCGGGTTGCTTTTGCTTCTGTGTGTCTACAACGACAGCGACGCCTACTATATACCGACGACGACAAACGACACAAAGGGGCATCATAGAGTTTGTATAGTTCAAATAATATGCAACCGATGGAGCTATGTGCAGGATGAGTGGGTGATTTCAAAATAGACCATCGCATTTATACTGTGGGCTATTAACATAGAGTGGACATATATATATTCAACAACCAACTCTAACCCGAACCCACCCCACCAATCTATCTGTTTTAGTCGATAGTGTTACTGAATGTCTGATGTACAGAGGGCCAGAGGACAAAACTAAAAAAAATTTCATCCCGTGTCGGTCGTCCTATTAAAGCAAACATCTATGTCGGATATCGAAGGATAGACTTTGAACATGGCCGAAAGGCGACAGACTGACATATGTCCCTGGAGGTCTATGTTCGGCGTTTCCCATTCCATTTTTTTGTTTGTCTAAAAGAGAGAGATAACTGACCTCTGACTGTATGTAGGTACACATATATATTGTATAGTGTGTGATGGTCCTTGGTCCTTGGTTGATTCCATTCGACGGCGGCGTATTTATCACCACCCCCGATTGTTCGATAGTTAAATCCATCCGGAAATGACTTTAATCGATGTCTGATTCTGTACATATCGACTGCACTCTTCAATTAGAAGTTGAATTTTGTGGTGTAGTGTAGGTACCTACTACATCCATATACATATGTATACATACGAATCTCCTATCTCATCCACTTTAGACCATTAGAAACTCCAGTGTAGATTTTAGTGTATATTGAATGAGAACAATGGATCATTCATCTCTTTTGTATTTGTTGAATGGTCAAACAATCAATGGAGCCTTCAGAGCTTTTGATATATACTCTTACATAAAAGAGATCAATCAACTTGAAAAATATATAGATACACCTGTGGCCGTATAAGTGTAGAGTGAATATACTGTCCTACGTGCTCACCGCCAATTTCCAATTTTAAAATATTTAAGATAATATTAATTTAGTAATTCAAGATATGGAAGGTTATTGAAAAGAATATAATATTTAAAATGTTTTATATCATCATTATCATCAAATACCATTTTTAAACGATACTTAATTTTTTTTTTTCAAAAATATGGTACTAATATTAAACCACATAAAAAATTTAATCAAAATCATAGGAGCAGTTTTTAAGAAAAATGAGATTTTCCTTACCTTACGGTAAGTACCGTTATTTATGGTTATAAGATTAATTTTCATTTGAAATCTGATAAATAATGCAAAAAAACTGGTGTGTACCTAGTTTAATAAAAATCGATTGAGTCGTTTTCAAATTATTAAGTTGTCAAAAAAAAATTTTAACTTTTTTTTTTAAATCCAAAAATTTTTTTTTCAATTTTGGTACCTTACAATTCTTTTAAAACCTTGAAACATTTTCCATTAAAAAATTTATAAAAATCAGTTGCACCATTTTTGAAAAAATCAAAAAAAATTGTTCTATGGGAATGGGAGTTGCCATTTATAACCATTTTTTTAAAAAAATTTTAATGAAAAGATAGCCTTATATTGTAAAAAAAATTACGGATTTAAAAAAAAAACAGTGTATGTTATATAAAACAATAATTTCTTAAAATCTCTTTCTTAAGAAATTTGATAAGATTGTAGTTCAGACACAAATGATTTCATTATAAAATTGTTCAATAATAGTTTCCATTCAAGTACTTATTTTTTTTTATTTTTCATTTTTCAAAACATTGTTTTATATTAAAGCTTATCACTAGGTAATAAGATACCATGTCTTAATGTCTAAGCATTCTTCAACAAAGAAATACAAAGAACTACAAATACATCGTATACTAAAACTTTTTGATCATTTAATTAAAGTTAAAATCACCGAATGCATATTTTATACTTTAAGTATCATACTAACTCCAAATGTCACTTTGACAATTATGTACAAAATGTGAAAATGGAATGCTTGTATAATTTTTTGCATAAACAGTCACTGTTTAGGGCGTGTTCAGATGGAGTTAGTTATAAGAAAATAGGATGTGCGTGAAGTTAGCACCGCGTTTCAAAAAAAAAGTTGTGCTGTATTGTGCTCAACTTGTGCCGGCATGTGCCGTAAATTTTTTTTTGTTCGCAAAATTGCAAATTTTACGAATAAATTTTTTTGCATAATTGCGATTTTCAAAAAAATCAAAGTTGTGCTGTATAATCCTCAAAAAATTATACTGATAACCGAAGAGATAAAAAAAATTCGCATATTTGCAGCTTTTACAATCGAACGCAAATGTTGCGAAGCAACACAGCGTGAAGTTAGTGCCGCCATTTTCGATTTTCAAAAAAAAAAGCTGTGCTGTATTGTGCCCAACTTATGCCGGCATGTGCCGTAATTTTTTTTTTAATTCGCAAATTTGCAAATTTTACGAAAAATTTTTTTTGCAAAATTACGATTTTCAAAAAAATGAAAATTGTGCTGCATATACTTAAAAATAATACTAAGAACCGAAGAGATAAAAAAAATTCGCATATTTGCAGCTTTTACGATCGAACGCAAATGTTGCGAAGCACCACAGCGTGAAGTTAGCACCGCAATTTTCGATTTTTTTTTGTGACTTGTGGATACTGTAACGAAAAGAAATTTTTTTGTCCCCACTGATAACACAGGCCTACAGTGTTTTTGGTGCCGCCAAAGTGAAAACTGTTTCTATGTTTACTAGTTACCCCGGTTCTAACTGCATACTTACTTTTTTGATCCTACGTGTAATTTTTGAGATATACCATTATGTGCAAATTATACAAATTTAGCGATTTTTTAACAGTTAATTGCGTTATTCTACATGAAGAAAGCCTCTTTTTGGATATTTTCTTTTATGAGTGTCCTTAAGACATTCTCGCGGGATACACCAGCAGTAATCAGCCACCATAACATCTTCCCATCGGCCTTGATTCCTATCTTTCATGGCTTCTAAGTCCTAGTGGAACCGTTCTCTTTGTTTGTCGCTATATGAACCAAGATTTTTGGAAAATCTTTCCGAATGACTGTAGAGGTATTGAACTTTAATAATCATTCTTTTAAAATTTTCCAGAAAGCCCAGAACCTAAGTCTTGGTAATTTACGGACTTATGATTTCTTAAAAAATTGTTCACTATATTGCAGATTCTAAATCATTTGAATGAAAGAATTGGTTATCTTTTATCAAATATCTTATTTTTGGTCCATCAAATATACCAGCCTTAACTTTTTCTGTATTCAAACTAAGATTTTTTTTTAAATATAAATAAAAAAAAGCCAGTTTTAACAAATGCTTTGTGCAATGGCGGCAAAATTATTTTTTATCTCAAAACTAGAGGTGTGTTTAAGACGCTGTTTTTGCCAATAGTTAAAGATTCCCCACAGGACAACCTTGCTTTATCCAGTGGTCAATTTTGTTTTTGCCCCATTGACTGAAAAACATGAAACATAGAAATTTGGTGAAGCCACTTTGTTGTCCCAGTAAAAATGTAACTATTTTTAAATCCACGCATACATAACTCACTGATGATCATGATTTTTCAATTATTCTAAAACAAGAGAAACAGACTGATACTCCTTTATTTTCGTGGAATGAACTAGTGGAACGGCACCAAATTTACTTCCATTTTGTAATGGGCTTTTAACCTTTTTTCACTGTGAATTCACCACAAATATAACAAAATGAGTTTGGATCATTTAAGCATCTGCTCTTCTAAGAAGACACATCAAAAACTTTAATTTAAATCGCTTGAAAATAGACAAAATGACCTAAATGACAAGAAAGCTCGGCCACATATGCAAAAAAAAATGTAAGCGAGGGTTAAAAAAAAACTAAAACGTAGCTTTAACTTGAAAATACCGTTGTTCGTATTTAGTGACAGTGGACAAACAAAAATGATATCAATTATAGCGGCACCAAAAAATTTTATTTATTTTGTAGGCCTGTGTAATCAGTAAAATATTTGGAATTGTTCAAGAAAAATGGAACAAATCTAGAAAAACCCAATTAGGTAATAACAGTTATAACAGTTTATTTCCAGTAAGTATATCATAATTACATATGTATATGAAAACACATTTACAACAGTATTTATACACATATACGAATCTCAAAAACCCTGGAATGCTTTTTACAAGCAAGTAGATATACATTCTATACATTATGTACATAGGTATAATAATGAAGAAAGTCTCTTTACATAAAACACAGCAACAAATCTTAAACAAAAAAATACTTTTAAAACTAACAGTAAAAGTCCTTCTTGACATGATATTTTAATTATTGTTTAAAACACCCTATAAGAAAGCATGCAATGGCACATGAAACTTTGTAGGTCATGACAAGATTTTGATATATGAATTTTGTTCTATATACGCCTTCCACCAGCACCACTGATGAGTATTCATTGTTTAATAGGTACAATATACCGTGTAATTTAATATATCGCCTGATCCTTGCTTGTTATGCAACAATTCATGATTACCTATATATTGTCTTTATAGCATTGCAAGTCCATTAAAAATATTTCACCTGAGACTGGTTATTTATTTTCATGCTCACGAAAACTTCGTAATCCTTAAAATCAACACTCAAATTGTTAAGAACTTATGACAATGGCATAAATGCATTAGTAAGTGCAGTGCTGGATGACTATATATACCTAAGTATGAGGAAGATCCATTCAATAAGGAAAAACTTGGAAGATTTGACACTCGGTGGGCGTGTGGACACGCCAATGGATGTATATGTTTTTATAAAAAAATAATAAACCACCCAAAATACAGCCCACAGTACCTACACCTCACCTGACTTATAAATTGAGGGCGTATTTTAAGTTTTTACGAGTATAACATGCCAAAAGACAAACTTACTAGGACCTCCAGGTAGTTAAACATAAACGACATGTCACGCCTGAAATTCTTAAGTCGAATACCCATTGCCACCGACCGACAACGACGACGTTGCCGTTGCTGCCGCATCATACTGTGGGGCTAATTATAATACGGTTTTGGTATAAAATAAAAAAAAATATAAAGGCGAAGCGAATTCTCGGATTACCCCATACAGTTTTGAGATTTTGGAATGGGGGATTTCGTTGAAATCTTTGTAAGATTTTAAAACCGATGCAAGTCTATGATAAATAGACCTATTTTAGAGGTTGTTATTGGTGTTTGGTGATACCAATTACAAATCTCGAAATCTAACATATTTAGGAAAGCGTTTTAAAAATAAAAATTATCTTCCGTTTAATTTGAGGTTATAATTCTTCAGAAATTGACAAAATAGTTTCTAGTCCCTTTGGATTATTTTATTCCAGGATTTTTGATAAAATGTCCCAGTATGAGTTGCACAAACAGAACAAGACCATTCGCCAATCACCAACAATGTTCGAAACAAAACAGCGCGAACATGCAATCACTCTACACGCGATAATCTACGACCGTTTTTTCTCTGTTTTTATATATAGCTCGTTTGGTTTTTAAGATTGAAACTGGCCTGCCCTGTTGTTGCTGCTCCATAGCTCCAACTACAGCTCCAGCAGAGCACTTTTAATAAATACTTGGGCACAACAAAGTTTACAACTTTTGCGGGCCCATAAACCAACAGACTATCCATGAAGTTGCCACCATCACCATCCGACCGCTAGCCAGGCTGCAGTGCTCCCATATCGCTCCGTACCGCAACGTTTTGCATGCCATACAATGCAATGAAATGAGCAATAAGCTTCGTGTTCAGATGGCAATCCAGCTGGCTGTCAGTTCAATAAAGTTTGCATTGGTGTATTTTTATTGAAAGAAAATTGAGGTAAACAAAATCAAAATAATACAACGTGCATCACAAAAGGTCCACATGTTAATAATGTTTTGGGATGTGGGACAGAGAGCTGTCGGTCGTTCTTTATGTTTCATGGGATCTATCTAGGTACCTATGGAACATTTTGATTTTAAATAACAGTTCAATTGTGATTCACAATTTGATAAAATGTTGTTAGTTTAAAAATAATTCTTAACCCCTTTAGCTGTAGCTAAAAGAATTGCTAAAGCACAATTGCTGTCATTAAAATCGCGTTATTCGTATAGCAAATGATGTAGTAGCGCAGTTTTCAATGCTATAGCTCTCAATAAAAGGCATCAATTGAAATCTTACATCGACCTTGCACTTTAGGGTGTTTTTCTTTTATAGTTCAGAGTAGAGCCTGAACTGTCAAACAAAAATCGTGTTTCTTTTTAAGCTCAAAGCATTCAGAGCTTCAATTTTGTGTTTTTTTTTTTCGCTCTGAGCATGTTCAGAGCATGTTCAGAGCGCGCTCTATGAGCTCAGAACAAATTGATAGAGCAAACGGAGTTGAATAGATGAACACAAAGAAAATGAAAACTGTGAACAAATAAAAAAGTGACATCTGGTGAAGCGTGTTTCTTTAAATAAATCTGAACTCTCAGAGCAGAGCACGCTCAGTTCAGAGATCGCTTAGAGTATGTTCGGAGTGTTCAGACTCATGTTCGGAGTTCTAGGCTGAACTAAAAAAGAAAAACCCCCTTAGGCGGAACTGGATTTCTTTTTTTGTATGTGTATGTGGGGAGGCTTACCATGAGTAAAGTAAACCTTTTTCGGTGTTGAAAGTCCATATTAAGGGAAGGTGTGTAGGCAAGTACGCAACGAAGCTTGGATTATTTTCTAACGATTTCTACAGAACTTTTATGGATGAAGAAGAGGAAGAGTCGGTTCCTCAGCTTCTTTGTATATGTAAAAAAAAAACAAATTTGATAGATTTTTTGCTCATTTCTTCGATTAACAGCCTTCTGCTGTGAGTTAGCTTACAAGCATTTAATAATTGTCAATTAGCAGACATTTTATTTTACTGATGAGATTTTGCTAACTTCTGATTACTACGGCAAGTTGAAAATATTTTATCGTACATAGCGTGCGTCGTCACCATGTTCAAAATCTTTCTTTTCTTAAAATCAAATGTAACGGTGAGGCCTTTACCGAACTTGAAGGTGGATAGTGTGTTTTCTCCATTTCCTTCCCGCCTGCACAATAAAAAGGATTTTAAAACAGGCTGGGTTTCGCATTTAGTTTTTTTTATTCTTTTATTTTGTAAATCGATTTATATTTCAATTTCTATTGGTTTGAGAGAAAAATGTAGCCAACAAATATTCAGCTTATAACTTTCAAGATTTATTGTCAAAGGGCCGAAGCTCTGTAGTTATGAAAAGAAAAAAAAATCTTCTAAAAGTTACTTAGGTATAAGCGGTGTCAAACCTGGAAATTTTGCCGCCCTAGGCAAATTGTCATTTTGCCACCTAAAAAAAAAGAAAAAAATATGACATAGGGTATTTATTTAATAACAATGAAAGGCTTTCGATAAAATACATGTTACAAATGCGGATTTCCGCAATTTCATTTTTGAAAATCTTTTTGCGATTTTGTCTTCTTCAATGCTATTAAACATGTGTATTTCAATTGAGATAGTTTGAAGGCAGGTAATTCGCTCTTCGGTCATTATTGACCGAAGTTAGGTTTTTAAAAGCTTAATATTCGAAAAGCTATAGCTTCACTTGATGCAACACATTAAGGAAACGTTTGACAGTATTTTAAATGCCGTTAATAAATTTGGATACAATTTAAGTAATAAGTGTGAAGCTAAAAAGTTTAAAATTTACAAAGGCTTGACATTAACAACAGCAGGAGTTTGGTTATAATTTTATAGTTATTGCATTCAAGATATTTAGCTATAATAATAACGTAGATGAAGATAATTAGAAAACTATTTCTGTTTAAATGTCTGAATTTAATATATTCATGCTGTGAGTTTTATAACAGTCGGTAAGCATCGACCATAATTCGTAACTTAGAAGGGTACGACAGCATCTAACTGATGAGCCCAACTGTCGTACCTGGGCGAAACGCAATTTTTGGAGTTGAGGTCACTTGAACTTAAAAATTTAGCTATATGTAATACCCTTTTGTCAATTGTTGCTTCAAGTTGTTCGTAGTCTTTTTACTTCACCTTTTTTGAAATATCGCAAGGAAATCCGAAATATCGGCTGAGAAATTGATACTGCGAAAAGGGCTCATCGAGAGAAGATAGCGTAACATCGATAACGGTAAAAAAATACATTAGATTTAAATTTTGGATCGATTGTTTCAAGAGATTGTGCAGATTGATAACGGCGGCTACGAAGGTACTTGAATGTTAATTTTCGAAGCATTGTTTACAGCGTTCTTGCATAATGTTTCAAACAAAGATTCCATAGAACTATTAATCTGAAAGTACTGTCGCAATGTTTAATTTAAACGTTAAAAACTCCATTGGTTTTGATTGAAGCATTTCGAAAGGATATTTATTTGCACAAAAACTCGCTCCAAATTAATTTTGACAATTATACAAACTTGAAATTGTGTATGCGTTTTCCAAGTTGAGTTGCTTTAAAACAAGAATTCCTAACTTGCATTTTCATAGAAAGAATCATACATTTCTCAGAAATTTTCTGTAAGACACGAGTCGCTTTTGCTTTGCTTGACAACCGGATATCATATAAATTTTTCAAAGCAATTCGCCTAGAATATCCATCATGATTTCGAAGAATGGTTCAGCGCTTCGGAAAACAACGAATACATGGTTAGTACAGGGAAGTAAATATAGAAGTAAACTAATTTGTTACCCTTTTTTCGCTTTGAAGTTATTTAACTGATTTTGCCGCCTTAATCAAGTGGGGCCCTAGGCAATTGCCTGTTTTGCCTACAGGCAGGTTCGGACTTCGGCACTGGGTATAGGTTACAACCTGAAAATGAAAAAAAAAAAAACAGATGTTTGGATGTTTTCTGTGCTTTTCAGGTACTACACTATATTATATCTACTCATCGGCCCTTACTTATAACCAAATTTAGTTAATAGTTAAACGAAAATATCCACATTACAGAAAAATCGCATAATAATAACAAATTTAGTCTCCAGGTTAGCAGGACTAGCAAGACGTTAAAATTTAATACACGGAAATACATATTTAAAGCTGTACCCTAAACAAATGACAACGCATTTTAATTCAAGTGCTGTTGGTTGTTCTATTTTATAGTACGTACATATTATGTATTTAGTACACTTATACACTTCGATTGGTATATTCATGGTTTGGTTTCAATCTTCAGATATTTTGTTTTGAAGCGAAAACAGACATTCTTTTTTATCTTTTATAAATTCATTTTTTGTGTGTCAAACAGAATTTGGACTGGTGGTGCGGCAACAATTCTGCCTGTCACTTTCACTGTTTTATGTAGAAACAAGCCTTGTCGTTCAAACTGAAAGCGGATAATCAAAGAGCGACAGAAGAAAAATGCAAAGAAGGCGATTGACGTATAATGAAAGATCTGTGTAAGAAAACTCAGATATCGCCGCTACAATGCAGAACTAGTCTAAGTCCAAAATAAGTTTTTTTTTACTAACAAAACCTATTGTGTTTCGCGAATTTCCTACATATTTCGCATTTAAAGAAATTTAATCAATAATCAAGGATTATTGCAACTGGTAGATCATTGAATGGTAATCAAATTTTTTTTTCAAGGAATCTATAATTTAAGTTGTTTATCATGGAACACCATCGGAAGCCGATTTTTATAGATTAGTGCTATTTAGTTAGGAGCTGTGAAAGTCATCGTTCAGATTTAACCCACTGTGAACAAACTGGCCTTCAGACTAGTTCTGCATTGTAGCGACGATAATATGAGGATTTAAAAATATAGATAACTAAACAAATGTATAGGGTTTCATATCTTCTGTTCATTGCTGGTGCAGAGAAACTTTTTATTTACGAGGAAATTATAGCAAAAACTAGAACGTCAAATAATGTCCGCGTTTTGCTTCGCATCGGCAGAATGCAGAAGGAAGCTACGAGTTCTCCCCGAACCACCATCCCGATACCGACTTTTTAATCTCAAGTCAGTATTTTACCAAATCAAAATTGAAAAAATTGTTATTTACCAATGGAAAATCCCATTAATTTAATTAATCATTTTTTGATTGATTTCGGATTGATGCTGAAGCAGATTTAATTACTAAAATTGCATTTTTTTCCATATTTTGCAACTGCTTATTTATTTAATATTTAAACTCAGGGTTCATGGTGCTCAAAATTAGGGGCGAACTGGGAGTCAAAGGGCCTTCAGGGACTTTAACAAAAGGGCCACAAAAAAGTAAAATGCATAGTAGGAGTGAAAAAGAATAAGCTCTGAAAACGACGTAATTGAAGAAAATATTCTGCTCCGAAATTTGTATTATGTGGTCCAGTTAGCAGAAAATGTAACTAGATTTTTGAAAACCTTAGGAAGGTCCTGTTTACTGTTATAATGCAAATTTTATAACTGATATTTTCTACTTCTATACCGATGATTTCGAAAATATTCACATACTTTTCTATTCAGTTTCTGCGGCCCTGAGATTTTGTGTGAAAGCTTTCCTTTAAAATGAACTAAAGTACTTTAAAAACTTAGATTAGTACTTAGTACTTTAAAAAAATAGATTAAATTGGGGCCTCCTTAGGTTACCAATGGGGCCAGAATAACTCAATAATAATAAGTGTAGGGCCCCATCAGCTTAACTATAGTTTTCGTTAAAATAATCTTGCGTTCCAACAGCTTTATGCTTAACTTTTTAGGCTTTCGCGGTTGTTTATAGACATTATTAGGTAATTGTTTTCGGATTAGCCGCGTAATATTTATTGTGGGGGCCCCTAACATTAGATGTGTGGGCTTCCTCAGATTCTTTTGGGGTCACAAAAGCTGTATAATTACTGTAAGGCCCTTAGAAATTCAATTTTATAAGAAAGTTTTCTTTTAAACGAACCAGAAAGTACCTCAGAGACTTTCATATCCTTTTTATTCTCCCTGGGGCCCACCGGGCAAAATCTCGGTTGCCCGGTGGCTCAGTCCGCCCCTTCTCAGCATCAAATGTTTCAATTCATAGACATCCCATCAGAGTACAGCCATAGGCCCTAGTTATAGCGATCAGAAAAACCCATCCGAAAAACTTGAAACAGTATGAAATTGATTCTTTTTTCTGATGGTTGTTTATAGCAATTAGCAATCAGAAAAAATGTGTCAGAAAAAGTGAAGCAAACCGAAAACAAACAAACAGCCGCCAAGATTTTTTCTGATTGAAAAATGAAATTTCATCAGAAAAACAAGTACATAAATCTATTTAAAAGATAAAAATATAATGTTTTGGCAATTTTTTTTCGCGAAAAAAATTTTACGCTGAATTACTCGTCGATTGATATATCATTTGGCTATCAAATCGAATTGAAAAGTAAAAAAGCTTCAATAGATTTTTTTTCTGATGGTTTTTTCTGATCGCTATAACTGGCGCCATACACATGACTGAAAAATTTCGAGTGTAGACAGGACCTGATTATTCACTACGTAGTGAGCAGTCACAATTAAAACAGGGTCTAGGGCCATAAGTCCGCAATTAAAAAAAAAAAATGTTTGAATATACAATCTATGTAGATATTTGAAGGGGGGATACAACTTAAAGATGCCCCAGGAAAAGTTCTGTTACTTCACATTGAAATCGTTGAAGAAAACAAGTAATTTATCATAAAAGGTGCATCATTTTTTGAATGTTTCAGCTTTCATTTTAACTTTATAAACAAAAAAAAAAACTTACATTCATTGATTACATTCATTAAAAAAGATCTACAAATAGTTGTTCGATCTTTTTCTAGTTTCATCTAAGACATTTTATAATTTCCTTCATGTTGAAATTGCTTTGAATATTCAGTGAAAGACCAGGTTTAGTATCTTTTGGAACTTTAATTAGGATTAATCAACGACCAATGCATATCAAATATGCAATATGCATACACTTATATTGATCTTTGCATTTCATCAATTGAAGCTTTGAATATTCTCCATTTTCCAATAGTCAATGTGCAACACCATCATCACATCACTTTATTTAAATATTATTATTTCTCAATCATGACGATGGCCATCAGTTCATTCAACGACTGTGTTGCATTTTTGTTGGTCAATGGATCATTTGACTGATGCAGTTGCATTGATACTATGGCTTGTTGAGCGCAGCTAACTCATTTTGCAATCAGTCTTCTATATTCCCAATTCCCCCCCCCCCCCCCCAATAACTCCAGATAACTTCTCTGCGACCATTATAAAGAAATGGAAGGCAACGTTGTTTTTGTTTTTGTGTTTTTTTTGTATACCGGTCAGGTTGTAAATTTGTCGGTCGCTTGGGATGGAATGGGATGGTGAATAGTGTGTTGTGGTGTGGCAAGGACAACTTCTCGCAAAAAAAGCGAATTAATCACATCAGGCAAAAATGTCATCAACATTAACTTTTGATACCATCAACAGAGCCATAAAGAAGTTGCTTTTTTGTTTTGTTTTTTTTTTTTCGCTGGCTATTCCTGTATGGTCCTCCTCCTCGACCGCCTTTTTGGCTTTGTTGTGTGATAATGTCTTGTGTGTGCTGCTCTGGGTCTTCATTGCAGCAGGTCGCGTCCGTTCCGTCGCATCGCTTCGTCGTTCCGTTGGTGTCCCTAGTCTGTCCAGCTCTCATAGAGTGCTTCTCTATAAGCCATTATATGTCAAGCGGAAAAAAGACCAACGGATTCAAGAGTGGAAATGATGGTTTTATATACGACACGTATACATATTTTTTTTTTGTTTTTTTTTTTTTTACAATAATGTTGGAATGCATTAGCTTTTGGAAGATTGCACAGCTGATTGTATTGTAGCTTTGCAGAAGCGGATCCCAGCAGTGAGCGTGCAAACAAAAAAAAATTATTATTATCGAGAAACAAACAATTCATGGAATGAGTTGGCATATGGCGGTAAATATCTTGTGTTGCATGCATTTTTTGTTGTTGTTGTTGTCAAGCAAGACCAAGTATAATAAACTCGGTCGGGTCAGATTCAGATGGTGTGAAAAACGACGTATGTACTTAAACGGAATAAAGATGCGACTATATATACGAGAGGTCCTTTCAATTGTATAAATAGTCGGTTCTGGAGTTTGTAAAAAAAAATAAAACTGATATAATGTTATGGTCAAAGGCTGTTTTAATGTCAAACCAAGATCCATACATGTAGGTCGAACTTTTCGAAGTTTTCGTCAACGGCTTAGTTCGATTATTATTCAAAGAAAATATGGCACGAGTACGATAACTTTGGAGTCAAAAATTGATAACGGTTTTTTGTAGAGGGGTCAAAAACAAGCATTTTTTACTATGGGAGAAGGGGGTTTATCTCATCCTGTTTAGGACCACAAAAAGCCAATTTAGCACTTCACAATCTTGAAAAAAATTGGTTTAAACTATTTTTTTTATTTTTTTTATCAAAATTTTGAGTTTGCAAGTGAATTTTTCAAAAACTATTGACATAAATAATTAAATTTAAATTTAGGATTAAAGAATAGATTTTTGGCTTTCAAAACCGGTATAGTACTTCATTGTTCCGTTGTTTTTAATATTTTTTTTTCATTTTAATTCATTTTTTTCTAAAATTGCCCCTACCTCCTTATCAATTTTATGGGCCAAAGTTATCGTACTCTCCCCGAAAATATATTCAACGACACTCCAGAGGGCGCTTTGTACAATAATATTGGAAGTAGTTTAAGACCAATAATATTTCTTGAAAGGAAAAAATTTTGTTTTCTGCTATAGGAAGGGCGTTGAATTTTTTTAAATATATTTTCTTATAACACAGACAAATAATTATTAAAAAAAAAATGCCCATAATTTTTGTAAAAAAAACTTTGAGTGTACATACATATGAAGTTCTGTAAACAAAACGAATATAACAATATTATTCAAGTCTTTTGGATATTGACGAAAATCAGTCTTTGACTATAACACTGCACACATTAAAAGCAAAAGGATAGCACAAAATATATTCGCTATATACAAAATGAAAAAATCAAATATTATACAATTCACGGAACGGAAAGTGAATCGAAACAAATGTGAAAATATCGATCATCATAAATAATGGAAGTGTACAATCGAAGCACATAGTCATTGTGCAAGGTCCGAGGTCCATGGTGTTCCTATATAGGTAGTATGTTGCTGTTGGAGTATAGGGGAAGTTGTACCATTGGGGGTAGGTATACCTGCATCAGATATCTCTGTAAATTATTATGTCCGCCTGTTGTTGTATCTATATCAAGTGTAGGTGTCGTCGTGGCATACCTATATACTATATGGATATTATGCTCGTTATTTAATACCTGCGTTTATACATTCTATATAGACATACCTACCTACATATAAACATATATAGGGATAAAGGATGTTCGAATACAAGTTGAGCTTCGGGAACTGGGAATTTTGTCTAATTTGAATTCAGATCAGTTAGTTAAAACTAAAAAGTCGAACATGATGAAGAACAATCATTCTGGGAGGGTTAATCTTTATTGCATATATTCAAGCGCTGAAAAACAAGATTGTAACAGTTTTGACCCAATTTTTTTTAAATTAATAAATCCGTAATATTTTATAAGTTAGTTATTAAACATTGAATTATATTGATGAAACGGAGCAATTGTTCCAAGTAAATTTCATAATATGTATTTCAATGTATGTGCACATTTAACAATATTGCTTAAATAATAATCAGCACAGATAAAAATGTTCCTTCTTAAGTTATTTCGAAAATTCGAATATATCATTTATTTGACAGATAATAAAATGGGTAAAGATTATGGAGATCTCAGTTTCGGAGACCTTCAAAGAAATAAAATCTGAACGCACCCAATCTGTTTGCTTTTGCAAAATATGTGTTGTTTTTAATTTATAAGTGTTAACAGTATAAAGTCGAAACAAACTTCACAAGATTAACTTTATGGCTAATTTCACTGTGAAGTTAGCAGTTAATGTTGTTTTTTCGACAACCGAACACGATATCACTTTGAAATAGGGCTTCAAATATACAATTCAAGAATAAAAATTTCCAACATTTTGAAGTCCTCAATTAAGAAAAAAATAAAAAAAAATTATTTTGCACCCACGACTTCAATATAAAGTTAGCATGAAAGTCCTTTTCTCTGCAACCCCGCAAGCTTTAAATTAGCAGTTTTTAATGCAGCTCAAGAAAAAGGAAAATACAAATGTTGAAGACTTAATAAAAAAAAGTTCGTACTTTATCCCAGCTAAGTTTATTCTCGAGTTAGCATGAAAGCGGTTTTTCCAGTAACCGCGTATATAAGATAAGAATTTGCAAATAGGCTGCAAATTTGAAGCTGCAAAAAAAAATTAGCCAACATTTTGCAGTCCTCAATGAAATAAAAATTTCATACTCCCTTGTAAAGTTAGCGGTACGTGCTGATTTTTTTTACAGCCAGGCAAGCATTAACTTTGAAAAAGGGCTTCAAATTTGCCTAACTTATACCCCCGCGAATCGTTGGTTTGGCAGATAATTCTTGCGAAACATTCCAAACCATATTGCGGATTATGGGATATGGATTTCTAATTTTTACCATCTCGATTTGTATTCGTTCCCAGAGACAAAAAAAGTGGATGTTTACACATCTTCACCGACAGTTTCGGTACTCACAAATTTTTTTTTTATATGAGGACTTCAACATTTTGGTAATTTATTTTTTTTCTTGAACTGCCGAATTTAAAGCCTTACTGCAAATTCCTAGCTTACGTGGTTGCTGAGAAAAGGACTTTCATGCCAATTTTTTTTCTTAAATGGGGTCTCCAAATTTTTTCCTAACTTTTTTTGAAACTGCAAAAAGTAGTGCAAATTTGGACCTTTCTTTCAAAGTGATAGCTTGTCTGGTTGTTGAAAAAATAGCATGTATACTGCTAACTTCACAATGAAGTTAGTAGTACAGTATGAAATTATTTTTAATTGATGATTTCAAAATTTTTCCCAAGAACTGCAAATTTGGAGGGCTCCGAGATCTTAGCATCTCATATATATGGGATATTCGCAAAAAAAGTATACCATCTAAAAGGTCACTAATTGGTCATAAAAGCTAATTGGTCAGCTATTTTCAGAAATTGGTCAGGCTTAAAAAACTTGTAATCCAAGCTTGAACTTTTACAAGGTCACTAGAGATTTTTGGCATCTCATTTATGGGATATTCGCAAAAAAAGTTTACCATTTGAAAGGCCACCGGATCGTGCTAGTTTCAGCAATTGGTCAGGCAGGTTTTTTTTTATGAATTAAAAAAAAAATTCAAGGTCACAGACTTTTAGCACCTCATTAGTGGAATTTATAAAAAACAAGTAGACATGCAATTTAAAATGTCAGTAAAAGGTCAGGTAGTTTCAGTAATTGGTCACGTATATTTTTTTTTTTAATAATTTTTTTTATTTTTTTCAAGGTCATAGCGATTTTTAGCACCTCATTTGTTGGACATTCAGCCTGACCAATTGCTGAAACTAGCTGACCTTTTATCACGATCCGGTGGCCTTCACAGTGAAGTTAGCAGTAAAGGTGGTTTTACCCCCTTTTTGATAAACTTCAAAATCGGGAATAGAAATGCAAAAAAAAAGCTGCGAATTCCTGTTGTGGTCCCGTTAGTCTAACTGAAAATTGTTATCTTAACTTCACAGACGTCACCTTTCATGATATCTCCTTTATTCTCATTATAAATCCAACGTTATTGAAAAATTTTAAGAGGATTTAAATTTATTTATTTGCCTTATGATACCACTGTTGTGAAAATTGAATACTGAGGGCTTTAAAACAAATTATTTGTTTAAATTTTGAAACTAGTTATATCGACACCGATTAACTTTTATGAAAAATAGGTTAAACATCTTTTGCAGGAATTTTTCTAAGCTAACAAATTAATTATCTTTAATATTTTATTTCGATAAAAGTGATTCTTACCGCCATATTATTCACTCGATAAATCCAGATTAATGTATTTATATTGAATTTATATAATTTACATCCGGATTTAATTTTTAATCCGGATGAATCGAGCGGATAATATGGGAGTTAGAGAAATATTCACCAAAAACTGTTAATAAGGGGCCTTTGACACCAGTAAAATGAGTAACGCAGCACTCATATCGATGGGGATATTTTATAGTCTATTAAGAAGATCAAAAGGAAGGTACAATATTTGTGAACCAAAATCTTGAAAAACACTGAGTTTAATGTCATTATACTTGTGACATTTGATATCGTCAAAAGAAAACCTTACAAAATGAGCGCCTATTAGTACGTACTATGCGTGTATATCATTTAACTCATTTCCATGAAATTGGCTTTCCTGTAATGGAAGCCATAAGTATATATGTATTTCACCTTAGGCAGAGCTTTTTGTATAACGAACCATTTCCCATATCAAAAAACTCAAAGGCAAAGTGTTATAATTAAGAATCCTTTTTTACCTGTGAGCTACACAATTTATTTTTGTATATAGTGCCTTTCATTAACTAAACGCGTCATACGTTCCATATACTATGAGGTGCATGTGCTAGTTTTTAGGGTGTAGTTATACATGAGTACCTATACTTACAGTATATATATAGAAGTACCTTCTATGCCCGAAGGTAAAGTTTAAACTTTGAAAAGTAGTTGAATGCTGGGTCATTCTACCAAACCCCAAACCTCAAGTATTAAACGGTTCCACCATCATGGAGAGATTATCCTTGTTCTTTTTATACAAAGTTAAGCTGGAACACGAGGGAGAGGGAGCGCTATAGGTAAACTTTATTCTCTCAAAAACCAAGAACAGACAAACTGCCACTGATGAGCACACCGCTGATAGTGAGTTTCTAAAAAGTCTCTCAATGGTGCAATTAAACTCTTAAGCCCATTTTACCAGTTGATATTTCTAATGATGCTGTTGTCTTTCAGCTTCGCATCGCATCGCACTGCACTGCACTGCACCGGCACCGCATGTCAAACCACATAATACTCCTTTTAAGTTGCGTAACTTTATAGATATAGAAAACTCGATTTTGCTTCCCTCAATAGATGTAGGTACCTAATGAAAAGTTTTCACACAAAACATCTCCGGGGGCAATAGGTATAGTTGGTTGAATGCAACTACATACCTGCCTCTCTGGTGGAAAAATGGTGAGTTAATGACATTTATTGGCCGGGACGGAAGCTTATGATACACAAATTAAAGTCGACTATCACCTGAAACTTTTTGCGAAAGGCATAAGTTTTTGAGTGGGTATAATAGTTGGCACCAAAGTACTTATTTTCAAGTATCCGACATGCAAATTCCGATTCAGCTATACAAAAGAAAATATGCAGCTCTACTAATGAGTATATACCTACTTTACCTATAACTACGAGTATATACTATGAGCATCAGCTATATAGAGGGCTGTATTTTCTCGTTTCAACCATCCCCTTTTACCAATTAATATTCAAAATAAATGAATAAAAGATTGTGCAATGGAATTTGAATTTCCATTCAGTAGTTATTCTGCTGTAAAAGTTGATGTTTTGCTGCACTAATTACTCGGGAACAGTTTCTGAACAATAAATTGACAGAAGATTTAAGTTGTTCACAGAATTACTATGAGTGATGTTTTAATTTAAATTGTTTGTTTGTTTATTTGAGTTTATATATAAAGATGCTGGGGACAGTGTGGTATAGAGAATCGTTTGATGAAAATTTAATTGGAGGAACTTATTCTATTTCGAGCTTATTTGTTCTTGACTGGAGATGGCGACTTGCGCGAATGGCGAGAAGGTATCCTTTTCTATCAATTAAGAACGTTAAATGAAGATTTTTGTTTTCTGTGTTATAGTTTTTATAGTAAGTTTAGTGAGTTTTTGATGGTTTTGTGTACATATTGATAGGATAGTTATTTGGTTAGAATGAATTTGCATAAAATTCCTCTAAAATTGTCCATGAATTTGTCGTATAGAACTATTGTATCATATATTCATTCAAAACTAATTTAATATTATTATATCAGAAAGGTTTTCTGATAGTTCAGATATATACATAAATAGATTTCTTTGTAGAAATTGACTTGCAATATATGAAATATATATAATTTAAAAAATGATACAAAGAGTTTCTCGGATCATAGCACAGTCAATAAAGCCATAAAAACAACCCAATTAAGAAATAATCGCCGGAATAATGGATTTTGGTATAAATAGCCTCCTCATGGTGTTGTTAACAAACTAACGATCCCATCACCACCATACCAACCAACGACCGCCAGCTATGCCCAAGCCTGCGAGAAAAATTCATTTATTTAAAGTAAACAATGTTAGACTAAGACACTTTTTATTTAAAATGTTAAACTAAAACCAACACTTAACGAAGCATAGCCCGTTCTGAGCGCGCAGATTTAAATTTATCCTAGAATAAAGCTAAGTACAGACGATTGTCAGATCTTACAATATTGTCACATCTGTCAGTGAAAATACTGTCGTCAGACGACAATCTGACGAAAAATTATCAGATATCTAACAATCGTCTGAACATTGTCAGATAAATAGCACATTGACAGACTCATTGGACATTATCAGATGTTTTCATTGAAAACATCTCAAAAGGGATAATCCGCTTGTTTAATAATTGACCTGGAAGCTCAAAATTGGGAAAACCAAAAAAAGTGTTTTTTTTTTTTTGGTAAAAAGTACCTACTTTTAATTTTTTTAATTTCACAAAAATAAGATACATATTTTAGCATCCGGTTTTCTGTTTTTAATTGAAAATTAATAAGAGCATTGAATTTAGAAAACAAAAATTGTACTTAATTACATAAAATTTTGAAAAAAATTAGTTTAAAATATTTTCCTTTCAAAATTTCGAGTTTTGACCCCCCCCCCCACTCCTATACAATTTTTTTCTTGTCTAAGGCCAACCTACATCCCCTAGCTTTTTGTCATACCTTATGCAAACCACCCTGTATTATATTGTATTGTCTTCCATATTCCTTTTTTGTTTTAAAATTATTTCCAGCACACAAAAAATTGCAACACAACCACGAAAACTTTTTTAAAAAATGTAAACAATCAACCAATTTTTTGTATGGATCTGACAACCATTTGAACAGAAAATTTTCAAGCTGACAATATTGTCAGATATACTACTGTCCGAAAATTGCCAGATAAGAGCCGACAATCAAATTGTCAGACTTTGGGAAGAAATCTACCAACCGTGTGAACAGGCAATTTTTCATTGTAAGAATTATGTCAATTGTCAGACCATTTTCAGTTTTAACAATATTGTAAGATCTGACAATCGTCTGTACTTAGCTTAAGACATAAAATATTGTAAATAATATCCATTGTTATAACACTGAGCAAAATAAAAATATATATTGTAAAAAAAAAAAAAAATTGTTAAGAAACTGTAAAAAGTCCTCATCGATATGAGCTGCGCTAACAATTTTACGGGGGTTTTTCAGGAATAACTCCCAAATGGTAGGTTGTACAGAAAGAATTTTAAGGAGTAATTTGTAGCTTAGAAAATTTACTATAAAAAACATTAACATAGTTATTTTCATCCAAATTACTGTTTTGGGAATAAACCAATTGGAAGAGTTAATGGTTTAACTTTTCTATATACCGTCGGGCGGCTTAGTTAAAAAAATGTGCATTTTGTGATGAATGCACCAATTTTTTTAATTTTTGGTATATTATATGATTCTGTTTATTTGTCCACCCCCTTACGTTTTTAAATGAAGTTATTTAGTGCTTATTTTTTGAATAAATTATTTTAAACTTAAATTTTTTAAAATAAAATTAGAAAAATTTTGATAAAATTTAAAAAAGTTTAAAAGTAAAACAAAATTTTCAAAGTTTAAAATTTGTTTTTTTGAGTACATTTTGGTCGATATTTTACCAAACCAGCAGTTTTCTTACAGACTTTAAATAAAAAAAATTATGCAAAATATCAATATTTCAAAAATATCCAATTCTTAGCTGTTTTAACTTGGCTCCAAAAAGTGTTTGATTCTTTTGATTTATTTGTAAAAGATGACCAATTAAATGAGCATTTTTGACCACCAATTAACTTTTTTTGACCAATCACAGTTATCAAATAAATCGATTTTGGAAAATGGGGTCAAAAAAAAAACGCTGCTCCCCCAAAAAAATCGATTTTTTTCACATTTGATTAGTGCATTTGATAGTTCTATTTTGGAACATTATTGACCACCCTTTAACTTTTTTTGACCACCCCAAGAAATATTTTTTTTATTTTTGAAAACAAAATTTGATTTTTTTTTTTCATTTTTTCTCCTACACATTTTTTTTTTCGAATTTTGAAAGATTACCATTTTGAAAAACACAATTATCTCAAATGATCATATACTACATAATTGTTCTAACTCATCAAAAATTTAAACAAATTTCAAATGATTGAGTTTATACCCCTTAAATAGGTAAACAAAAAATCTCGAATAATTTTCTCCTTTTCGAGATTTTTTTCTAAATATAGTCTTTCGAGATTTTTGTGCATTCGATATTTTTTCATTCATAGATGAAAAAAATGTTTTTTTTCGAAATTTTTTCCATTCGAGATTTTTGTCATTCGGATTACGTCGTGATACCGAAAAATATAGTAAAAATGTTTTTTCCAATTTAAAACTTCAAACTTTTGCTATTTTAAGGGGCAAGAAGAACTGTTCAAACGAGAAAGTTGTCAGTTTCTGTGACTTAAACTCGAAATTGCAGTGCAGATAAATCCTCATCCTTTTAATCCTCTACTTAATATCATAATTGTGAAGTATGGCTCTTAGGTATATTCTATAAAATTTTGAGAAAAAAATTGTTATTCAACAAGCTTTTATTTTTAAAGTTGTGTATTATTACGGACTAAATTGTCTTATGTAGTAAATGGTCCAATCAATTAGTCGAATGGCAAAATCCAGATGATTTATATCTTCCTGTTTTTGTTTTGTTCAAATTGAAAATTAAATGACAACTACTTTTTCCTTTAGATATACATCATAATTTTGATTAAAAGAATTTTTAAACACATTTGATTTTGCATTATTTGTTCCCTTAAGTTTAAAACATACAATGAATGTTAGCCAACATTTTAATCAAAGAGTTGTTAATCTTTGAAATTTCTAATAATTTCTAATCCAGTTATTTTAGCACTGTTAAATCAGATCCTGATGTGAAAATCTTTAATTTCAACTGTTGTGAACAAAATGGACAGTAAAATGATATACACCTCTAACGAAAGTAGGCGTTTTCCTTTTAGGTAATGTTCTTTAATTATTTATACCTATATATGTATGTGTGTCTCCATTTTCTAAATCCATTTTGTGAAACTTTATACATTCAGTCATAATTATATCCTTCACAAAAATGATTACGTCATAATTAAAATTTCCATTGGCTTTAATTGAACTTCCTGCACTTAATTAACTCAAACCAAGTGTTTTACACTCTGAACTTTCTAGACGATCTAAAATATGTACAACAACAACAACAAAAGCTGGGTATACCCAAAACAAAAATAAAATTCTGGAATTCTTATAGAAAATTAGGTGTATAGCTGGGTTCTATATAGTTGATCTTAAGGCAGAAATGTGATTAATCTAAAGTGCAGCTAATCGTTCAATTTCTCTTAATTAATATTTATTTTATTTTATTTTTTTAGTTCAAAGCCAGTAAAGGATCTCTGTTAAAGGCACGTATAAGTTTTCCAATACTCTACGGTTACGAGCCCGCTGCTTTCAAGTCATCTAGAACAAGCGCACTTGCATTCGCGATGCCATGTTCTTTACAACTATTTTCCTTATCTGGGAGCTTTGGATTTGGAAATTCTCTTGTCCATTCACTCGATGTTGGCTGAGCCAATGTAATCGATATGTTTTGACTTCCACTGTTTTTCATCTTGGTACAGCTCAAAGAGTTCGCAATTGTATCTTCCCTTTCATTCTTTCTACTTGCACCAAATATCTGTCGAATAATTGTCTTTCAAAACAGTCCAATATCAGCTCTCCCTTCCTAATAAATATCCAACACTCGATGCCGCCATATTAAGTATTGGAAGGATAACGGTTTTGATGAGCATACATCACTTTATCTTACGTGTTAAGAGTGAATCTACTCGCCAAACCGAAGTAAAGTAAAGGTGTCCTAGAGTAATTCTTCAGTAGAGTCGAAGTTGTAGTTCAAGGAGCCAATATAATAAATTTCTAATTGTTACAGAAGTGTTTAGAAAACACGCTTTATTACATAATCAGCGACTGTATAATCATTCTTACTTCGAAAAGGAGTCTTAAATGTACTAGACAATGTTCGCAGACTAATGGCCAGTTGTACAATAGTGGTTCAGCCTCGGTTCAAGATTTTAACTCACCGATTTCGGCGGATTAACTAACGATCAACTCTGGTTCAAGTATGTAATTGGTTATTATTACACACTTGAACTGTAAACTACTGTTGAAACTCAATTAATCCACCGAAATCGGTGGATACAAATTGCTGAACCACGGTTTAAATATTTGTACAACTGGCCCTAAGAAGAACCAAGCCTCATAAGCTGCAAAGTCTAGAAGCGATGCGACAGTATGAAAACTTTAAACTTACCCCAATGTGATTTTGTATTAAGAAATAAATATCTTTTGTAGATCTTTCATAGATTGGTCCTGATTTACCGGTGGTTTTAGTGCAATTCAAGTCCCACACATATTTGGTTGGAAAATTACCAAGGTGCTTTTGAAGATCTGTAGAAAAAAAAATATATTTCGGGCATAGGTAGATGAACTTTTTAACTACCTCGCCGTTGCTCCTATTAATGGTGATGTTTTTTCTTAGGCGATGAACAGTTGTCTGTCCCCGTTTACATCAAGACCAACAAGCTTCACCTGTTCGTCAATAACCGTGAAGAACGCACGTTGGCGTTGGAAGCCTCTGATGATGTCAATATTATCCACCACAGCATATTTATAGGATATTTTTGTTGAAGAAATATGCAACTCCTGCCGAAGGAAATGAAGAAATCGGATGAACAATTCCTCAGTTTATCCACTCAAAGTCGATGGGTTGACATATTGAGGTTAAACCACGTGGAGGGGCACAAGTTGTCACAAGTTGCAAATGATGGTAAATGTCAATTCTACTTTGACATTTCTGAAAAACTGACATAAAATACACGTCAACAAGACATGAATCACTATGCTCCTAAGGCACGCGGAATAATTGCTTCGATTTTGACATTTTCGGCCATTTGCAACCGGTGAAAACTTTTGCGCCACCTTGTAAAACTGTGTCTTTATTTTATTTTGAAAACATCAAGAGGTTAAAAAGGATTTAAGAATTTATAAATGAGCTAAGGGAAGTCACATTATTTAGGCGAAGAATAAGAATTACTAAAGAATGAATCACATTTACATATCTCACTTGTTGAGGTGTGGCCTTGTCGTGCTGATGGGTGTGTAAAATGTATACATCTAATATCAAACTTGCTCGGTTGCAAAATGTCATTATTTGCTTTCGCTCTTTATTGGCCAAAGTTTTATTATTTTTCTTTCCATGAAAACTGTCATCTTTTTCCCATAAATAGAAGAAATTTTATGCGACACTGTATAAGCTTTCCTATACTGGCTATAGACTAAATTTATATATCGTAAGAAGGTTATAGGGTAACAACAAGGCTGAATTTTTTCATCGATTTTTATTTTTTTGTGATAAGTCATGATAACTTTCCTGTCGAGATTTGATGAAAATCTCAGGTTTGATTTTTGAAGAACCTATAAATCGTCTTTATATTTAGTTCCTGCACATAAAGCAAGTGAAAAATCAACTTACATCTCAGCCTGAGCAGAGCACTAACTTCTTTCCCACATAACTATCCTCCCTTCTATGAAGAGTAAAATTTTTTAAATTCATATTGCAGCTCTATTATAACACAACAACCACAGCTCCAAGTATGCAAGTAAAATCCTTTCACTCGTAGTAATCTCGGAGTAAAGGCAAAAAAAAAAACACTGCAGAAATATAAAAAAAAAAAACAAATCAACGGCACCGTATACCTTACCTGCCTCATGCTTAGACAAGCTTTTCATCGGTTAATAAACCGAGGTCATATAATTGCTTCCTTCCTCACCTACAAAACCCTTTACCTAGCAATGTTTTTTTTTGTTTTTTTTTTTACATTGTGTACATATATTTTTCTCCTGGAATATAACGAGAACGAGAAAGTTCAGCATAACCCTTTTTTATTCCTCGCCCTCAATTAGTTGCTTCAGTTACTTGAGGTTACTTGGAATGAAACTTCTGTCCCACTTCGAAGTTCTTTACATCACGCTTCCCTGGGCCGAAAATTCATTCCGAACGTGGCATTTGTAGGTGCTCCATCTCTATATAACGTTAGCTAAATTAAATATAATGGGCTCAGGCGTTGAGTTCGTATATGTATATGTATGTATGTGGGACGTGGGTGTTTGGTTTGGTTTTGCAAATGTCCATCGGAAGAGAGGGTGTTCCTGACCTTCCCTTAGATTTGCTTGTTGACTTCTGAAGTGGCTAACGTAAGTGTATCTGCAACAGGGAGTTCTTTCATGACTTTTTCCAAAGTTATGCTGCACAATTTTTCTTTCACTTTCAAGGAATATGATGGTGTTAATGAACTATGGAGTGGTTGTATAAAACATTCAGTGGCTGTATAGTGTATAAAAGGGTTAGCCAAAGGATGAATTTATATATTTTTGTACCTATTTATCTATCTATATACATTCATTTAAGGCTTTGTGTTTGTGTTTGTTTTGTATAATATTTTTATTTTTTAGCTCCTAACTCAATTTAACAATATTTTTTGATTTTTTTTACGACAGTGAAGCTTTTTCAAATAAAGTTTAAAAAGTATAAGTCCTTTGTGAGTTTAGGTTACAAACATGCGTTGGGTTGGAAACTTTCTAGTTGCAAATTTTTGAATTGATTGAGCTGTGTAACTTCTTACTTTATATGAAGACTTATACTTATACAAAAAAGTTGATTTTCAGCTAGGTTTATGTATACATACACATATACATACATATTTTGTTAGCTGTTATGATCAAATGTTGTTTAAAAAGTAGGTCCCACAGTTCCGTTTATCTGTACGTCTATATATCTGTATTAATCTTGATCGATACAGACTTAACAATTGAAGCCATTTTCTTTTAACTTGAAACTTAAGAATTTTAGGTGATTTAAATATAGCCGATTTTTTTTTAGCTCCAAAAATAAAGCTAGGTACTTTCCATACAACCGTTATAAACGGTGTTATTTTTCTCGGAAACAAATAAATTATTCATGTGTCCTATTGTAGTTAAGGTCTTCATTTCGGTAAAAAAAATTACTTAAAGTGTTATTAACGGCATAACCGATTTCGATCAAGATTTGTATACATGAGGTTCTTCTTGAGGTGCGATCCTGTCGTTTATTTAATAATTATGTTATACTAGCTGCTCCAACCGACTTTGTACGGAATTTTTCATCAACTTTCCAATGAGTTTATCGTCGCGCTCAAATAATTTGTATATACAAATGTAGCAGTTTGAGGGCATGACGCCATCTGTTGGTGATCCCATTTTCCGATTGTCAATTCCGTTGTGTTTGTCTTTCCTTATAGATTCAATATACTCTCCTTCGCAACGGAATTTCCAGATATCACCACCATTCACCGCTGATATTACATATACATTTCGGGTTTTCCTGAACTTCTTTCTTTTCCTGTTGAAATTTCAAATTTTCGGCTCCTTTGACTTTACCTGGTTCAATCCAATAAAAAAATTCCCATTAAAATCGGATTATTATTACAAAAAAAATCAATTCATTTAACAAATGTACCAGTGAAAAAAAATCAAACAACAATTTTAAAATTATGTATTTCAAAACGGATTTGATATTTTCATGTAGGAGCAAACACCGAAAAAGACAACTAAGGAAAAAAAACGAGTTTTCGTGTTTTTTTTTTGATAATTTTTCCATGACTTTGTCTGCTATGATTCCAATGTCACGGTGAATTGTCAGAGCAGACAAACATTCAAGTAGTCTCAAAATAACAACAAAACAAAACTAATTTGAATTTTGTATTCTGGTCTAAATATCAGTTGATCAAAAGGTAACAAAGTCACTTCTTTTGTTCTGTTCTTTTGAATTGTTTTGATCCGTTTCAAACTAAAAAATGTTCTTTTGGCAGTAGATGTTGACACCGGCATTAATATCCTTAGCAGTGTTGCCCCCAAACTGATTCAAAATATAGCGTTGCAGATTTAAATTTAGTACAATGAAGGTTTCTTGAAAATGGCTCGTTATTTGTTTAAATAAAAAAAATGGAACGATAATTTAAAACTTTTAATTCAAGAATTTTAACAACAAAAATAAATATGTAATTTCAAAAAATAATATAGATAACATTACACAATTATTAAAAGATAACTTAAACTTTTCAGTCAAAAGTTTTAACGAAGATGAATAGTTTAATAAAATAATAACATCCTCAAAGTAAAAGGGCTTAATAATTATTGCCAATTTGTATAAAGCTTCATATCTTTTTTTTACATATTTGTATTTTTATAATGGTAAGAAAAAGTTCATCTGAACAAACAAAATTAAAAAAAAATTTTAATAAAAAAAAAAAACGAAACAGAAAACTCAGCCACAAATCGAATCAAAAACATCAAACAAGATCTTAAAAATTTTTAATCAAAACAACAAAAAAAAAAACCAAAACAGAAATCCCAGCCGCAAATCGAGTCAAAAACATGCACTAAAAGTTTTCCGAGCCAATAAAAACTGTTCAAGGTTTTTAAGATCTTTACTTTTATTTTCTTGATTTTACACAAAAAGTAGTACTGGCGACTTTAAGGGCCAGACACATTGCGCCTTACCAATAACCAAGTTTAAAGACGACTTAAATATTCAAGTAAAATGAACCATAGTGGTATGGACTATATTAATAATAATCCATACCACATGTTTCATATTTAAGAGTCCGTATACCATGTAATATTCATTATTTAGGGTGTACTTAAATATTGTATACTTAAATATTTAAGTCGTCTCTTAATTTTGTTATTGGTAAGGGCCCAATGTGCTATATCATTTTTAAGATTTCTAATTTCTGAAGTTTTGAAATTACAGTTTTTTACGAATATTTTTCAATTGTACGTAGGGACTTTTTTTTAGGAAAAAAAAATGCTAAAATTGTAGTAGGGGGGTAACGCTGATCCTTAGCTACATATTGATTTTCGCTTCTAGGGATTAAATACCTCTTCGAACTTTTCAACTAGACGAGATCAGCAGATGCAGCAAGAAATTTCAGATAACATTTGACAGTTCAATAATAGATAATATTATCAGCTGTTTTGTCTTTAATTTCGAATTAAGCATGCGTTATAAGAGAATCGAATATCCTTCTAATATTTTCATGATTATATAGTAAATCTATCTCCAAGATCCATGATATGGAAGTTCAGAAATGGATTGAATACCGTCACTTATTCTTATTCTTCTGAAAGATTTTTCTGTCTGCCGACTATTCTTTTCGGTCTCAATGTCAACAGTTTCACCAATTTTTTGAAGCTTAGTAAATTCTTGAATCTTAAATCTTTGGAGGTATCCATAGATTGTACCAAATCAAATCTTTCTTTGAAATTCGCGACTCAAAGGGAACGAAAGTTGGAAAATCAGATTGATAACCTATAAACTCAAAAAAGCAAAGTCCATAGCGTTTTCAAATTTTTGTTGTCGTATCCTTTTAAGACTATATATGATAGTCAATTAACGGTCAGAATTATGATCGAGAACAGTTGGGGGTTAAAAAGCACTACCGTCTTCAGATTTTGACCTATGATTTAGAGATCAGTAAAATTTTGGTATACCAAGAAATTTGTCGCAATATCAAAAGGACAACATAGAAAGAGAAAATGCCCTGATACGCAGATTTGTTACAATCTCCTTAGTTATAAAGCATTCGACTCGGAAGAAAACACTGGAAAGCTGGATTTTGGTATATAACCTCCTCATGGTGTCATGTGTTAAGAAACTCTCAAAAATCCCCGTCGATATGAGCTCCGCTAACAATTTTACGGGGGGTTGAAGGCCCCCAAAATTGTTATTCAGGAATAACTCCAAAATAGTAAGTTGTACAGACAAAATTTCAAAGATTAATTTGTTATAGCTTATAAAACTTCATACAAAAAACATTAACATACTTTTTTTTCATAAAAATAACCGTTTTCGAAATAAACCAATCGGAAGAGTTAAGGGTTTTATACTTTTCTATATTTGTGTATAAGCATTACATAAGTTCATAAATTATGTGAACATCAATTTAACATATTGGCCCACTCTATTTATCCATCCATAAATATCATATTATTCACGCTTAAGACAATCTACTCTTGTGTCTAAGTATGGCAGCAAAAAGAAAACAATAAACAAGGTTTTTGAACACATTTTCCAAAGTTGGACAGTTATCGAAAGTTTGACAACGTTTATAAATAAGACCATTAGTTTTTCGAATTTTTTTTATTAAAAAACTAAGCACTAAAATAACTTCATTTTAAAACATAATTAAAGAATGAATCGCTGGCTTTATAAAATTGAAATTGTAAGTGTTGCCGTTGTGTTTTTTTTATTCATTTTATATTTTCAATTTTTTTTTTTATTTCTCCCTCCCACCTAAAAGAATGGACAAATAGAGTGGTCCAATATCTTAAATTCATGAAAATATATCCAGATTTAATTTATAGGAACCGAATCAGAAGCGTTCGCACAGATAGATTACAAGTCAATGCATCCAGGAACAACATTGTGTGTATTGATTATTTTTTTGTGACGTCAAGGTCAAGTCAACGCATTGATTATTTACGTTGGCCATCTAACCGTTAAACTTAATTTTCCAAACAAAGACATTTCGGTTCTTATGAAAACAAAGCATACAAATGGAAAAAATATCAACGTACGCATCCTTAAATTCTCAAAGTCTGTCAACTTTCAATGAAAAATATTTGTCTGCGCAATCTCATTGATTGTCAAACTATTCCAGATACTCCAAACCTTTATCTCAATTATTATATTCACTATTTTTATTGACTAAGTTGTCAACATTTATATTGACTAAGTTTGTTGTTGTTTACTGTGTAAAATTTGACTGTGCTGCCTATGATTTTTTGTTTTGTTGCGTTATTAAAAAAATGCAAAAAACAAAAATCTTCCTTTACATTTCATGATATTTCGGAGCTTTAAGTAGATATTATATTTGCCATTCTACTAATCCAAAGCAATTTTAGAAAGTCATTTTATCCTTTCACTAACAATCTTATCATTAAACTATTCCTTAAAAAGGATTCCATATACAGTTCTCATAAAAAAGGAAACCTTTTTTTTAAAATAGGTCACATCTATTTATGTATGTATTTACATATATGTATGTACAATGTATATACATAATAAAATATTTCCATAACAGAAATTTTATTATTATAATTCTCTCTGTGGAAAAAAATACATTTTGAAAAAGTATAATATATAAAATATTTACAACCTCATAAAGAAGGAAACTGTGTCGGTCGTCTCCTATATCATATAAAATATATATAATATGAACCCAATTGAAATAAACCACTCAGCACGTTCTCAACGATAATACTTCTTATCAATGAATGATATTTATTCTGTACAATTTGTTGATGGTGTACCTACATTAAGAGTCTTGTCCTCGATTCAATATTCTCCTCTTCTTAATATGAGGGCCTTATGTAGAGTTGAAAGCAAACGTAAGAACCATAATGCAATGGTATGGTTTAGTTAGATATTTTTTTTTTGATATATTGACAATTTAGATAGTAGGTAGGTATATATAGTATAATAAAAGAGAAATTGATATTTTTTTTGGAATTAACAGCAATCAGGAACTTTATCTACAACTATAGGTTTTATTCATTGCTGCATAGCCAGCGCAGCAAAATTTCCCTTGGAAAACAAAAACAATTTGATTGCTGGCGAAAAAGAAGTCAGTAAAAAAAAAGAGGGCTGTGCTGGCGATAGAACTTTGAATTATTGATATGAACGTATAGAGTGAGTAATTGTTTTATTCAGACTCGTACTGAGCTGGCTATGAAGCAATGAACTAAACACACCTTATTACACTATATAGTAACAGGGTTCGTGTACCAGAAAAAACTTTACAAAAACTGTAATAAAACAATTATACCGAGTTTCTGTAACATTATTGTTGTGAAAATACAAGTGATCCTTGTGTACAAAAGACTATAATTATGAGGGTGGTCGTATCGTCAAAATGTTATGTTTGGTTCTTATTTTCAATCGACTTTTTGAATAGTTAAGAATTTAAAAATGTTGCGTCTGCAATCTGAATGTGTTAATTTATCAGTTGAATATTTTTAAAATGTCAAAACAAAACATAACCAATCAAGCATAAACAAATAGGAGTAACTTAATCAATTTCTATATTTTCCCAAAGGAATACAGGTATCTATATACTCCTTGTTTCTTATTATAGTTCAACAACCTCAGTTCAAAAAAAGAGGTATTCCTTTTGGTTTTTTTTTTTATTGATGACCACAATCAAATAAACAGTTTTACTGAAAGTGCGGCAAAAATTCCGCATTTACTTTTTCTTCCTGTAACATCATTTAGTTGTAATGGATTGATATAAACGTTGAAAAACACTCTTAAGGTGGATCATCCCAATAAAATTACCCTTGAATTACGACCGAAATCCCGAATCACGCGCATTGCTCCCTGGTTACACACGTCTTCTGTCCGAATTCGAAAATTCAATCCTTCAGCATAGCTTTATATTTCTATATACAGAACCAAAAGAAACACAGGAAAAAAAAAATAAAACTGAAAGGACCACGACGACGACGAGAAGATGACAGCTAAAAAAAAAGCTTCAGTCAACAATGCGTACATCGGGAATGATTTTCATTTACTTCATCCTCAAATGGATTTAATGCTCCCCCAGATCGTTTTGTATGTCAAAATTGATTGGACTCCTTCGCTGCCCTGCGTCCAATCGATTTACAATTTCTTAACATCCACGTAATTTTGTTGCTCGTGCTGACTGCTGCTGTTGCTGCTGCTCCAGCACATGATGATGATGATGATGATGCCTGGAACTGCTGCATTTGATTTATATCCCGTTACCACTTTAAGACCTCAACCAACCAACAACGGCAGCAGCAGAATTGGTCATCTAAGACGATGACCGATGGTCTGCGGAATCCAAAGGGGAACAAGGAACAGCACACACAACCACACCAGACCAGACCAGCGAGTCAAGGAGTGATGCTGATGATGAGTTAAGACCTGAGATGCATCAAAAAGAAGAAGATGTACGCCCCCTTCAGCTCGACCTGGATTTGCACAAACATCATCGTCGAAATAAAGAAGAACATGCCAGAAATGTATATTTTTTTTCCTTTGCACTCGAAGCACTTATGTACTATGTAGTATACGTTGTTACTGTATGGATAGATGAACAGTGCTGAACTATTCGAAGGGAAAAGTTGGCAACTTTTTGCGGCCCAAGCTTTTTTTAATGTTGCAATTGAGTAAAAGCATAATTTTTTTACTTCTAGGTAGATAATTGTCTTATTTTGATTAAGATTCACCGAAAATGGTTACTTACAGTTCCTTCCATAGCACCTCACTTAAGTGATCCTAGAAATCCACCTTAAAAAGAAAAATTCTATTAGCTTCCAAATAAAAAAGGAGATATTAAAATCGGATGTTTTTATTTTGTTTTTACCCCATTTCACCCTATAAATAGCTAATAGAAACGGGAAGTGGATGAGAAGATACAATGATGAACTCTACGGGCTGTACAGCGACACCAACCTAGCCAAAACTGTAGAAAGCCAACGGCTCAGTTGTCTGGGTAATTTAGAGCGAATGTTGGTGTCCATTCGCTCCGGCCCGAAGAGTCTTCGAATCTAGCCCTGAGACACGGTGCAGTAGAGGAAGACCGCGACTCAGGTGTCGCACGAAAGTCGAAGCTGACCTCAACCAATTTGGCGTGCGAAACTGGAGACAGATAGCTAGGGACCGAGCTGGCTGGAAGAAACATGTTGTTTGAGGCTCTGGTCCACTCCGGACTGTAGCGCCTTCTTAAGTAAGAATAAGTAAGTAAGAAATATAAATAAATACTTTCAAATACAGCAATTTGAATGGTTTTTATTCTTTTTACCCCATTTAAGCCTAAAAATAGTTAAATTTTAGGCAAGTGAATCGAAAACTTTGTTTCCAAGGTAAAACTGAAAATTTTTGCTGAAAAATCATGTTCATGTAATTTACCACTGACAACAACTTACTGAATCAAACAATTTCTATATTTACCCACTGATCTGCAGATGTCTTAATCCAGCCCTGAATTAAAAGGTTCCTTGAGGTTGCCGAAGTTTTTCCGTCTTCGACTTCTTTTTAGCTCTTTGTTTCCCTTTTATTTCCGTGTCGAATTTTTTTTTTCTTTTTTGCAACTATCTGCACTGCTCCTCCTTTCGCTATGTGTTTTCTTCCCGTCGTCGTCATCGTCGTCGTTCGTCGTCGTCAGTGAAAAATCCCCAGCAAAGTGAAAGATTTACGATTTATCGGTTTGATTCGAGCATCACGAGACTGGAATATCGAATTCCCCGAAAGGAAATCATCATCGCATGGATTTGTTGTCGTGCATTCGAAAGTGTTTGTGTCTTTAACTCATAGGTATTATGCCGCAACACATCGGGCCGCATCTTCGGCCCATTCTCGAGGTATTCTCTATTGAGGTTATATTATGTACGTACACTGTACAGCAATTGTTGCCCTGATGCTGGTGATGCTTGGTTTAGTCTACCTTCTAAGGATTTGTGTCTTGGCTATGCTGCTGCTGCTGTTGCTGCTGTTGATACTATGGGATGAAGATGGTGCATGTCTTCTTGTCATTGATCCAATGATTTACACTTTTGTAATAATTGTGCTTTGTGCTGGTGCTTGAATTCATATGTATATCTTATGTACGCTTAGTTATATATCAGTTCGACTAGACCCTGGGCATTTACGAGTGCTGTTGAAATATACACCTATATTGGTGGCACGTATAACTAACTATACATTTTCTCTATTTCTATCGTCAAGTATTTATACCTATTTTTAATAGCTCAATTTGATGTATTTTCGTAATGCTAGTGGTATTTGAAGTTTAAATATTTATTTTAATATTATAAAAGGCTTTATCTACACTATGTTTAAATTTTAATAATATTTTAATAATATTCTCTTCGTCAGAATTCGTCAGAAAATTAGCTGGTCGACAGCTGGGCTAGGTGTGGATTGGTGGTGGTCTATAACAGCTTGGCTGTTACCTATTAAAATTTTAACAGATTTCACTCATAGAGTAACTGGGTATGGTATGTTTCGCAAGAATTGTTTGGCAAACTAACGTTTCGCGGGGGTTCATTTCGCCGTTTTTCGTTCCGCATTTTGTTTGTTTAGCATTTTGTCATTTCGCATTTTACGTTTTGCAAATCACGTTTTGTTTTTTAAATGATTTGACAAATTATCATTTCGCATTTTTCGTTTCGCAATTTTCATTTAGCTTTTAGTTCGATTGGATTTTTGAATTTCCGCAATTTTTGATTTGGCATTTTGATGTTTTGCTTTTTTTTATTTAGCAATTTATTATTTCGCTTTTTTTTATTTGGCATTTTGTTGTTCGCTTTTTTTTATTTGGCATTCAATTGTTTTGCAATTTTTTGGCATGTATAAACAGTGAGATATGTATGGGAGGGCATGCTGCCCCCTGCAACCCCCCTGCTTGGGCAGACTATAGGATTTGGGGTAGGTGCGAGGTTGGGTGTAGTTAAAGTGTTGGACAAAACATTTGGCTTCATTTCTAAGCCAAATTTGGCCTTATTTCGTTTTCGAAATGAAATAAAGCCAATTTGGCCTTATTTCCATTTTCAAAGCGAAATAAGGCCAAATTTGAGATTTGGTCTTCTTTCGTTGGGCCTTATTCCACGTCACCAAAAAATACTCAAAAATGAACGATTTTCCATATAAAAAAATACTTCTCAAAAAAACATTAATATTAATTATCAAAACAACTAAACGGCGAAATGATCTATCAACGAAATAATAAAACGGCGAAGCTATATTTTGCGAAATAATGAAACGGCGAAACGTTATTTCGCGCAAAAAACAATTGGCCAAATATCAAACAACGTAACAAAAAAAAAACGAAACAAAAAACTGCTAAATGATTTTTGCGAAATTATTGAAAATATTTTTGAAAAAAAGCGAAATAAAAAAGCGCCAAATGTTAATTGCGTAATGATTGAAAAACGTAATGAATAAAAAACCAAACGTAAATTGCCAAATGTGGATTCCGAATTAAACGAAATATTTAACGATTAAAGCGAAACAAAGAAATGCCAAATGAATTTTGCCAAACAATGGTGACCCAGAGTAACTATATATGGAGTCATTGAAAATGACTTGTATTTAGAGCTCCCTATTACACGGATATTTAAAAATACGGATACCCGTGTTCTTATAATATCCGGATTTGAATCCGTGTATTTCGTGTATCCATGCATCCGTACGTCCGTGTGTCCGTGTATCCGTGCATCCAAAGATCCGTGTATTTTAAATAATCCAATCATGGGATTTTTTTGATAAAAATACGACAACGACTTGGTAGGCGAATCTGTCAGTGGGTTTAAATTTAGAACTATTTAATTTTTTCTTTAAAAATCGATTTTTTTTTGGAAAATCACCAAAAATAAAAATCTGTAATATCCATTTTCCCTCAAAATTTTGAGCTTGTAAGCCCACCCCTTGAAAAGATAAAAATCAAAAACCATTCCGTGTATTAAAAATCCGTGTAATAAAGATCCGTGTATGCTTAATATCCGGATACACGGATATTAAGCAAATAAATACACGTGTTTTAAGAGAACGGATTTTTATTTGCGTGTAATAATTACACGGAGTCCGTGTACCCGTGTTTTTCAAATACACGGACTGAATCGTTGGCTCTACTTGTATTAGGTCTATAAAACAAAAAGATGACTAATCTTGCTGATTTTTATTTTGTATCCTACAGTTGTATCAAAACATCAGAAGCTCTCTTAAAAACCATTCTAGAGTCTGCAGTATCAACATGTATTTTTTATGTCACATGCCAGTTGGTGGCTATATTAATCTTGTTCCGTTCAGTTTATTTGATATATTTGACGGTTGATGTTGAATAAAATTTAAAGATTTTGAATTTGCTCAAATTGATTTTCAACTTTCAACTTATTCAGCTATTACTAGTTATTTTATTTACTATCAAAGTGAACCTTTTTAATTCGAGACCAAATTTAAAAATAATTGGATATGTAGGCAGCTCAACCTCATTGATTGCAAACCTGATTTACCTAATAGTTTTTATTCTATATAATAATTTGCATTTTGAACTCATCATTTAATAAATTTAACAAACTCGTGTTATTTCATAAGACAATAGGTAATAATGTTTTTAAAAGTTAAGCAGTATTCTTTCATCTGAGTATATGAAAAGCCAAGCATCAATTAAGTTGACAACTGAGTTGAAAGCTTATTCAATAGTGTATGAGCTGCTTTAATATTTTATTTGCATTTGAGGACCTTAACCTTAAGTTTATTAAAGAAGTTCATGTATATTGGTAGTTGGTACCTCTAAGCATATTCTAGGTGCAACAATCGCATTGGCTTAGACGTAGGTCAAGTTTTGTTACATAAATTTGTAGCCTAAGATTTTACCTGAATTCTAAGACGTTAACTTCCAGAGATGCAATTATTAGAACAGAAGATATAAGCTTACCAAAACCCCCTTTTCGATTATTATACATATTAAAATTGCTTCGCTATGTTAATCCTACCTCTAGCTTGATTAACCTTAATTTAAATACTTTAGGCTTTGATATGTGGCCCTTAGAACTAAAGTTATAAGTTTATTAAAGAGGTTCAAGTAGGTATACCTTTGCATATTCTAAGTTCAAAAATCGCATTGGGTTAGACGTAGGTCAAGTTCAAAAATCGCATAGGTTCAGACGTAGGTAAAGTTTTGCCATATAAATTTGTACCATGAGATTTTACCTTAATTCTAATATCCGAGACAAGTTTTGTCACATAAATGTAGCCTGACATTTATCTTCATTTTAAGACCTTAATCTTTAAGATCCAAATATTAGAAAGGAAGTAATATGCCAACCAGAGCAAACAAATCAATCCTTTTACAAAAAATGTAAATATATGTATGTACCAGTGGCGTGCGCAGAACCTTTACGCACGACCTCTACGCACGATCTTTACGCATGACCTTTACGCACGACCTTTACGCATGACCTTTACGTAAGACCTTTACACGCCACCATTACGAATGACCTTTACGGACGACCTTTAGGCATGACTTCGTGCTTTAGAAATTTCAAGCGCAATAATAATTTACCTTTCTTTAAATCGGGGTAAAGATTGATTCCATATTTCGATGAGATATTCAAAAATGCAATTATTCAACGACTGAATATCAAATCAACACTATTTTAAGAGACTTGTTGTTACCTTGTGTAACTTTACTCTCGATATTCTCTTTATTTGCTTTCCTTAGATAAAACATGAAGGGTTCATTTAGATGAGATATAATGATTTTTCCCTTAGACAAAGATTGGATCAATATCAATCGAAAAAAAATGTAATGAAAAAAAAAAAAAAAAAACTAGATCAATCCTTATATCTTTGCAACTTCATTCACATCTAAAGCGGAAATTTATTCGAAAAGGAAAAGGATTACAGAGACTGGCAGGGTTCATCAAAGAACATCATTAATCCCATATCTGACCACACAAAGCCTTAAACGTTCGATAAGAAAATTCCATTCTTTATATAGTATAGTGAGATGCAACAGAGTAACCTATTCTATATGTGACTGTTTTATATAGACTTTATCGACGACCTATACTATACTATATACATAAGACAGCTGATGATGACGAAAGCCATCAGGGATCAGGGACTCGCTATACTCTTTACTCTATATATAGACCCAATCCCAATGATGAAGATGAGGAGTCCATTCCGAATGCGATTGCAATCGAACAATGTAACTAACAACTGCTGTTGCTGCAAGTGAGTACTATCAATTTCACGGTTCCGTAATCCAGATAAACATCAAAACCTTGTGCAATCGGAACGGTGGGCGATGGATGAGTACACCCATAGCCACATGCCTTGATGGTGTGTCTCTGTATAGGATCATTTAAGTATATATATAGAGAAGTTGGAAGAATTCTTCAGAGTTCACTCTTCAGGACCTGAATCTCAATTCTTTAACTCCTACAGCTAGAGCCAGAGCCAGAATTACTATAGAGTCAGAGGCAAGCGGAGCACATTGATGCATCGCTGGTTTGCAGCAGCTACCCAACAAATTGATGATTTCATTCGTGTAATGGTATGCAATAAAATTGATTTTTGTTTAGTTTAAATTAATTGAGCGGGATACCGCATCTCTAATAGAAAAACACCCTCAGCACAGTCACGGGAACGACCGGTATATGGATGGGTATCTTCCCGTGGAGTAATGATATCTCGGAATTCATTATCTCGATCTTGGGTTTGATTAAAATGAAAACATTTTCTTGTAGGAGTAAAGGTTGGTACCGTATATATAGATTCAGCTCGCTGTGTCCTATTCTACTTCTAATAATAATTATTCAACAGAGGCGAGTCCTTTACATTTACGAACGAAGCCCAGCATCGCCAGCGACAGGGAAGAAGGAAAAAAAAGTAATAATACATAGTTGCATTAAAGGCAAACATCATATAGAACGAGCACAACTTGCACTCTAACATTCGAACAAGGACGAAGACGATGCCATGTCGTCGCCCTCGGGAAAGACGCATAATTTCGCAAAGATGCATCTTAATTGTCGTTTTGTTATCTCATCTTGAATTGAAATAGCTACTTAGCATTTGCGTGTTGTTTTCACTACATCCTCCTTGGCGTTCTCGTTTCTCGTTCTCGTCATCGCGTCGCATTGGTTCAGCTTGGTTTTATTTGTTGTTGTTGTTATTGCTGATTTTTTTTCAAATATTTTTTTTTCCTTCCTTCATATAAGTGTCTCTCTTTGTTTTTGACGCCCGCCAGTTTCCCATCGCTAAAACGCTGCAATTGGGTCGGTTCGGTTGAAGGGTGTAGGAGCAGGATATATGCACGTTGCATATGCATATATTCCATCCCAGCCATCACATAGCACCTGGAAAAACGTTCTCTGCATTAACAAATAACAAAAGGCACAGGCAGACAATTGGGAATAACTACAACACTACTATAGCGCTGCTGCGTTTCTGGGTCATTTGATTTGGTGTCGAGATAGTGGATATAGACATAGAGATGATGGTACCTAACTACCTATATAGAATGTTCCCTTGGCAACTGTAATTGCATCAATTTGTGGCAGTTGTGCGATAGAATAGTAAAAAAGACCCCAAGGATGCAGAATCGGAGTGTGTATCCTCAGTGGTAGCTCGTACATATAAAGGATGTAGCTATTAGTGCTGCACTTTTGTCATATATAGTATTTTATAGACGTGGTATACGATTGCTGCACCATAAGTGTAAATGGTTCAATTTTGTTGGCAAGGCTTTTCGTCTCAAACATACATTTAATGGTAGAATGTGTTTTTGGATTCGATCGATACACCGATAGAAAAACAGTGTTAATTACAACAGAAAATCACAATTAAAATAAAGATGTTTTAACACATTTCCCATAATTGTTTATTTACATTTGGAGAATCGAGAATATTAAAACCATTCTTTTGTAAGTACTAGGTACAAGGTATTGTATGAATGTAAGTGTAAAATTTAAGAAAACGAACTTGGAATTATTTCACTTTTGAATTGACAGTTCGAAATGTTAAAGAAAGTTGTAAGAACTTATTCCAGTACGAACATATTCTAGAATCAATCAATGAAAAATTAGACTTTTAATAGTCCGATGGGGTAATGGCTAGTACGGAGGACTGTCACGTCGTGTATAGATCAGGCCTGCAGCCTCTTTCATGAAGTGGCAAAGTCTCTCATCTAAGTCCTTCAGACCCAGCAGAAAATTGTAGGTCCCTTTCATTGGACTAATCAAGAATAGTAACACAATGTTTCAAAAATCAATATTCAACAGGGTACAAAGTTGCCACCCTTAGCAGGAATACAAACCATAGGACAAAATTTTTGGTTATGGTGCGCAGTTCCTTCAGCAGCCGACGTTATCCGATCCCATTCTCTACGGAACGTTTAATACATCAGGAACTCCAAGTTTTTATGACGTCTTTTGCGGGTCATATCTTCTAAAATGTATCCGATGAATTTGATGGTAATTCCTAAATGCGATAAAATTTGGTGTCAACGGAAATACAGCATTGATATTTGTGAAAAATCATCCATAAAGTTAATTGTACAGATAGTTTGCAGGCCGCAATACCTAATATCATTGTTCCATATAATTTATATTTTGAGTGACTACATATACTTCGTTAAATTGTTTACATCATGCATTGGTATCGGTTGTTGGCTGGTGTACCCAGGGCCGGCCTCAGCCAAACTTGCGCCCTGTGCAAGATTTCTAGAAAGCGCCTTTAAAACTGATTTTTTAATAAGCTCATCAGATAAATTTCCCCAATTATTGGGGTTCTCAAAAAGTTCATTCGTTAAAATTAAAGATTCACCTTCAATCCATAAATTAAAGTGATGTTAGTTAGTGTGCAAGAAATAACTTAGCACAGTTGTGATGGATGATATTTTGGGTTTATTTGAACAAGTTTTGTGGTTAAAATCCAAATGGTAGTACATATTTGTTTCCACAAGATCAGATTATATTTTCATGCTCCTGGTAATGCGCCCCCAGAATTTTGCGCCCTGTGCACTTGCACATCTTGCGCATATGGTTGGTCCGGCCCTGGGTATACCTATGTTGATTGGATGGTGATATAGTGTCCTGGTGGTTGGTTTATGTATATTGTATCGGATGGTGATACAGGGAGCTGATGGCAGTGAGTAATTAAAATAAATTTGGGTTGTGAGTTGGGGGTTCAAAGTGTAATGTTTCGTGAAAATACTTCGCATTTTATTACAAGCCAAACCTATTTTGTGCCTTGGCCTCTTCTTGGTTCTGACGATAATGTCAATATCATCTGTATAATAAAGTAGTTGAACGGATTAAAAAAAAAAAAACTGTTATTTGCGTTTACAATTACGAGTTATGGCATTGCTCTGTATAATTCTTTCCTATTCAAGCTTTTATATGTGACTAGAAAAGCGATAAAAAGGTGGTGTTTATCTCAACTTTAAAATTCAGCCTTCCTAATTTAGTTTGAACAAATATTGTATTTTGTCCTCGAGACCAAAAATCATTAATGCAACCGGTTAAAGGTCTGCTGAAGCAAACAATTTCCGATTTTGATGTGGAATCAGGAACTCAAAATCTTGTAGAAATGGAGGGTGTCATGTTGATGTGAAACTCGACATATTAATAGTGAAGCTTAGTACAGACGATTGTCAGATCTTACAATATTGTCAGAACTGTCAGTGAAAAAAACTGTTCCAAATGTCTTACAATCGTCTGAACACACAATTTTGTCTGACAATATTACCAGAAGCGTCATTGTCAGACGGAAATCTGACAAAAAATTGTCAGGCATCTTACAATCGTCTGCACACACAATATTTATCATTGTCAGTCGATTAGAACATTGTCAGACTCATTGGCCATTGTCAGATGATTTCATTGAAAACATCTTACAATTGCTGACAATTTTGTCAGTGTCCAAAATGTCAATGAGTTGGTTAAAGAGAGATAAATAGAGAGCTGACAATCAAATTGTCAGACTTTGGGAAGAAATCTACCAACCGTGTGAACGGACAATTCATTGTAAGAAATATGTCAATTGTCACATAATTTGTAGCTATTGTCAGACCATTGACAGTTCTGACAGTAATGTAAGATCTGAAAATCGTGTGTACTTGGCTTGACATCAACGTAAGAGAGCGAGAGCGAAAAAGTTGTAGCTATTTTTTGGGACGAGTTTGTTGAATGTCTAAGTTGCAGGGGAACTAGCCGAGTTTCGAATCTAGGGCGAATCCGGATCTGGATGCTTTTCATCGGTGAATTGGAATTTGGATTGTTTCCCAGCTGTATGAAGAAGTCTCTGAAAGGGAGAAAAAAGCTTCATCAGTAATACATCAACAAGGGAGATATAATTCTGTAGTTGAAAAGCAAGTTGATATAGCTTCTTTTTTCGCAAATACCACAACATTTGTGTTTTTCCAGTCCAGCTGACTTTTTGCTTGGATCTTCCGACAATCTGGTCTATATTCTCCGGATTGTATTGTTGTTCATTAGGTCAATTGCCGGATAGCTCCATAAACTGCTAAATGAATGACATAAATTCGTTTTTATTTTTTTAAATGTTCAGTTCACCTCATTTTAATAATATAATTAATTAATACAAAAATTTTAAATTCATGTTGTATGTTTTTTTTTGTCAGTGTAATATGGCCGGATATTATTTCGTGTCATGTTTTTTGGTAACAAGTTGCAATCAGTTTCTGCTCCTGACGGGAATTATTTCGATATCAAGGAAATATACCAATGGCAGCCTAATTAGTTAAATCCTGGGAGATGAAATTTCGGGTACATCTATAGTTTTGTCAAACACTCTTCAATAATGTTGGCAGAATTTACGTGTTTTGTTTACCTATACCTATATATGAACATATATACATTATACAATATACATAATGCATATATATGTAAATATGTATTATTTCAAAAACCTGTTCAAAATTGAAGAGACAAATAATTAGTTTTCATATTATGTCAATTTATTGAACATAAAAGCATCTGTGTATGCAATCAGAAAAACAAAATAAGGTAAACTAATTTTGATGCAAAAGGGTTCGACTATACTCCTACTTTCTAATGGTATATAACTTTGAGTTCGTCGTATCCATATGGCCAAAACATATAACTTTTGAATTGGGATTGTTAAGAATATTCAAGCTTAATATAGCAAAATGCACAAAATTGGAAATAATGTAAGTAAAAATGTAAAACCTCAAAAATGTTGAAGTCTAAATAATAACAGTTGTTGAAGTCTAATAAACAGTGGCCCGTTCCGACTTTTTTGGTTGCTAAAATCATAACTCTTAAACGAATAAAGACATGGTAACAGTTTTTCTTTGACATTAATTTTTAACATTAACATTATTTTTTTAAACTGAAAAGGAATTTTTAAGGCTATCACCAGCTTGAGTTTCAAAGATATATTTATACCGGATGTTTCAGAATTTTCTGTTGAAAAAATAATAATTTTTAATTGCGATAGACATAGTTTGTATTTCACTTAACAAAGGTCTAAAGTTTAGATTTAGACTGACGGCGCAGAGTGTTTTGAAGCTTATTTGAGTGAAACAGTGGGAAAAAAAACAAAATAAACCAATATGAGCTAGACAGTGAGGAAGAAATAAATTAAAAAATTTTTTTTAAATATTATTTTTATTTTTTGTTTAATTTAAGTGTACTAAAAAAATATCTATTGGTAGGTTATAAGTCAAATAGTGAAAAAAAAAATTAAAAGTGATAGAGACAAAATTAAACAAAACATAAATATACAGGGGTATTGGAAAAGATACAAACCAAGGCTAGAGCGTTTAGGTTAGGTCAAGACAAAAATAAATTTATGGGAGGGGTGTTTATTTCCCACCGTTTGGGCGGGGGAGGTAATTTTATAAAAAAATTGATTTGAATTAGAAAAAAAAAATTTTTTAATCAACGGCAACACTTACAATACCATGTAATACTTCTTTTAAACGCAGAAATCCATTAATTGTTTCTGTTTTTAAATTAATTTTTTTTTGGAAATAGTTTTGGAAAAATAAAATTTCGGACTCAAAATTTTGAAAAAAAAATAGACTGACTTCTTCAAATCAAATCTCTCTAACAAAGATTTATGCAAATTTATGCAGCTGAATTTTTTCAGATTATGTGAATTTAAGGATTTTTTTCCCCGTAAATTTTAAGGCGGGAATTTGCGGCGTTTCATTGTAACTCAATTTAAAACTGAAAAAATATGCCCAAAGTGGTGATTCAAAAAACATTGAATTCATATAAGTTTAAAAAAATCATTTTTTATTTTGATAATAAACAAATTTATCAAGTAAAAAAAAAACACAAGTTTTTCAAGCACTCCCCTCAGTTCTTACACTCAAAACTAAAAAAAAACAAAATTAAAAAATTATCTTTTTTTGCCACATTAAAATGTTTCTACTTTAACTGGGTCTTATGTACAAGCTAAATTAACCATCCAAACGAAATATTGTTTTTGATTTGTGATGGTGCAAACATTAAGTTAATTCAATAAACTTAAGAGATTTATGTACATTATAAATCCACCCGAAAAATGATTATTGCCACTAGATTTGCATAAACGGGCCACTGTGAAGCGTTGCAACTGAACAAAAAGCAACAACCTGCAGTATTTACAATTTTGTAATCTTGGGAGGGTTGAACTTTGAAGACAAAACTACATACGTAGTTCATAAAGAAATTAAATTGTTACATAATCTGTCAAAAGATATACATAGGTTTAATGTGCCGAATAATTATTTCGTGCGCTCAATTTTGACAGATAATTAATTGATATACAATAAGAAACAAAACGTTTGATATTTTATCTAGAGCTGCGTACTTCCTCAATTTTAGTTTGGTTAAATGGCTTATTTAATGTTAAAGCCGAAAACTGAAGCGTTATCTGCATACTAGGCTTGACAGTCGATGCATGGCATTTCACCATGATTTAGTCGAGAACAACGCTTGGAAATTGAAATAACCGGGAGCTGCTGGATAAAGTGGATGAAAATTGGACTTCAAGATTAAGCTACATTCGGGCCTGCCACGGGCCCCATGCGTGACCAAAATTATTGAGAGAAAATTGTCTTAGAAATACAGCCAATAATATGCCCATTTTCATTATTTGTATGAGATTCATGTGATTTTGAAGTTGTATGTCCTTAAATAGAAGATTGCGCAAGCTTTTTACTTTATATTTAAAAAATTACAACTATTAATTTGTAACTTATACAAGCCAGAATTTGGAAATTTTATTGAATCGATTCACTAGTCAAGAAATTTACCCGATTTGCCATTCCAGCATAGTTGAGGTACATTAGAAATGAAAAAAGCATTTATGTTTTTTAAAACTTTGAATAAATTCTTTTTTAAATTTGCTCTTCTTCACATACAAATCTTGAAAGCCTACGAACAGGGTCGCAGGAATTAACTACAGGACACTTTCTACATCATTAACTACGCATAGTTAATTTAATAAACTACACGTCTTAATTTCTACAAATTGTTACGTTTTCATATAGATACAAAGTAAATTCAGAGAAATAATAAAATTTCAATAAAAATTTGAACATTTTAACTAAAAATTCAAGCTTCACATTTACAACTGACAGATCATTTGATATTTGAAACTAAGTTTCCTACAATTTGTTTCATCAACTACATTTAACTACGTAAACTACGTAGCAAATGTGAACAATGTAGTGGCCATCCCTGCCTACGAACACTTCTCCTTTTTTTTGTGTTCGTTTTATCATCTTCTTCATATTCTGTTTCCTCAGACCAGTAGAACATAGCATGAACGCAATAATTTGTCTATTCCCCTGACGTTTCGCCTTCTTTCTCTACTCGGCGTTACACTTTTTTGAAATTCTGTTGATTTTTTCACATTGTTAGTAGTATGCCTCCGCTTAAACATTTCTAATGTTAATAATAAAACCAAATTCGTTCACGTGTGAAACATTTCTCATATGACGATTAAATCAACGTCCATTTACATATTTGTGATTTTTGTTTGGTGAAATTGGCTACTAGTGCAGAGAACCGTCCATCTTGATATATTTTGAGATTTTCATGTCATCTTCGCAGACTTTCAAATCAGATTCAGGAAAGATTATAGCCCAAAGTTATTCACTTAGATAAATTATAGTCTAAACAAAAAAGTGAGGTCCTAAATGATTTTCCTGTGGTACACTAGACATTTTATTTAGTTTTGAGAATAGCACGTGAAAGAATATGAACAACAGAAACAAAGCCAGATTTTTCAGTTTAAATAGAAAAAAGGAAGGTATTAGAATAATCCCTTGGTATGTGTAGATTATGTTATAAGTTCTCATATCATGTTTTCGATGTCTTTAGTTATCTGTCAAATTATATGAAAAAATGGTATGAAGTTGGCCGTGTTCAGTATTTTAACCTATATCTCCCAGATAATTTTTTCCTGATCTTGTGGAGCACGCTTTGATCTAGCCTTGATTGGAAGAAGCACAGATTTTTTACTAAAAGTCCTGACGAACGGTTTTAACGTAAATCATATTTCAAAATTCTTTAAAATTGTACTGTATGGTTTGGATCTCCGATTAATACTTGGAAATATAAGGAATAAAATATTAAAAAAGGACTTAATTCTTGGAAATATAAGGAATACAATATTAAAAAAGAATTTAAGCAACAAATATGTGTTTGAATGTATAATTGGGTAAAATTCAGTTCCTTTAGCACTCAACAATTTTCGATTAAAAAATTTTTCAATAATAATGATAATTTTGGTTTTTAGTTTAGAAAAACAGGAAATAATATTTCCATTTAAAGAAGGTTTCTAACTTTTAGACATGTGTCATATAATGTCACACTTAATTTTTGCATTTGGTTTTCATTAAGCTAACTTTAAATATCTTTTAATTTCAACTTTTTGATCTAATACAAATATTTCATTTATGAATTCTAACCTAAACTATAAAAAGCTGTTTTGTTAAAAAAAAAAAATTAAAAAATTTCTTGCGTAAGGTTTTTGTTAGATAAAGTTTGTCTCTTGAATATAAAGTCTCCCAACATGGATCCACCCACAAACGAAATAAAAAAAATAACATTCAACAGAGAGAGATGAAGTCAAGTAAATTTTCTTATTTACCAAATGCAATGACTCGGGGCTGAAATTCAATTTATTCTAAAGAAAAAGACAGGTAACGATGCACGAAACGAAAATAAATCCTTAAATCACCATCCTAAATCTACTCCTGAATGACGCCAATTTAATCAAGAAGAAATTTTCTAGCTATATATTCTTATGGTGACCATAATTTAAAATAAATAATCAAAACTAATATTTAAATGATCCACAATTTTGGATAGATAAAAAATTTTAATTTGCAAATTTTATTTACTTATAATATTTTGGTTTGGATGGAAGACTCTTCTATTTATAAAAGCTTAATAAGGACATTTTTTTAATTCGTTAAAAAAATCGAACACGAGATCTCAATGAAAAAAAAGTGGATACTGTTTTTGTGTGTGTACCTCTGAAGCATTTTTTTCTGAAAGTTTAGTAAGTTTGAAATCGTAGAACAAAGTTAAAATCGAAAATTAGTCCTTTAGGGTTAAAATTGCCAATAACTGAAAAAATAGCGAAAATTTCGCTGTTTTTTTTTCGATTTTTGAACATGATGCGTTCGTTGCTCGAGGTCGAAAACTTGGTTTCTTCATTAGGCCAACATCATAAACAACATACCAAAAATCCAGAACTACCGGACCTAACGGAAGGTCTTCCTTTTACAAAAAAATTACTGAAAATTTTAGAATAAAACTCTTATAACGAGTGATTTTTTAAGAGGTTTAGAACTATTTAAAAAAAAAAAACACAAAAAATTCGAAAAAATGAATGAAATATTTATTTGAATCGATAGTTTGAACCTTGCAATTTAATGTTTAAAGATAATTACATGCAAATGTTGACCGCGGCTGCGTCTCAGGTAGCCCATCCGCTGAGTCCAATTTTGGCATACTCTTTCACACATATCGGCCGGTATCTCACGAATGAATGCATGGATGTTGGCTTCCAGTGCGTCAATCGAAGCGGGCTTGTCCCTATAGACATTAGCCTTGACATACCCCCACAAAAAATAGTCTAATGGTGTCAAATCGCACGATCTAGGCGGCCAATTGACCGGCCCGAAACGTGAAATTAACTGTTCACCAAACTCGCCTCGCAATTGCGCCATTGTTTCGCGTGCTGTGTGGCATGTGGCACCGTCTTGTTGAAACCACATATCATGCAAGTCAAGAACTTCCATTTCGGGCAAAAAAAAGTTTGTTATCATCGCTCGGTAGCGTTCACCATTGACAGTAACGCTGCGATTCGCATCATCTTTGAAGAAATATGGCCCAATAATGCCGCCGGCCCATAAACCGCACAAAACAGTGGCTTTTTCGGGATGCATTGGTAGCTGTTGCAATGCTTCTGGCTGATCTTCACTCCAAATGCGGCAATTGTGCTTATTTACGTACCCATTTAACCAAAAATGAGCCTCATCGCTGAACACAATTTTTCGATAAAAAAGCGGATCCTCGGCCAGCTTTCCAAGAGCCCATTCACCAAAAATTCGGCGTTGTGGTAGGTCGGCTGGCTTTAGTTCTTGCACCAGCTGTATCTTAAAAGGCTTTACGCCCAAATCCTTCCGCAAAATTTTCCACGTAGTGCTGTAACAAAGGCCTAACTGCTGGGAACGGCGCCGAATCGACATTTCGCGGTCTTCTGTCACACTAGCTGATACGGCCGCAATATTTTCTTCACTACGCACAGTACGTAAACGTGTTGGTGGTTTAATGTCCAACAAAGTAAATTTGGTGCGAAATTTGGTCACAATCTTCCGAATAGACTGCTCAGAAGGTCGAGAATGCCGACCATAAAATGGAAGCAGCGCGCGATGAACATTTCGAACCGAGCACGAATTTTGATAGTAAAATTCAATAATTTGCAAGCGTTGTTCATTTGTAAGACGATCCATGGTTAAATTGCAAACCAAACTGAAGCTGTTTGACAGTGACACAAGGTACTAAACACACGTCAGCTGTCAAAACCAGTGTTGCCAAAACCAAACCAGCTAAAAAATCACCCGTTATATACTCTAAAAATTCAGAAATGGCTAGGCTTAAAAGAAAATACTTATACTATATGGGAAATATTATACTATATATTAAGGTCCTTAAACCATACTGGCCCAAAATTTTAAAAATAAAAACTTTAATAATTTTTAAATTCGTCGACTCCGACCGTTTACAATTTACTTCACATTTCCATGTAGATAATAATCCTGCAAAGGAGTGAATGGTCTTGGAGACTTATTCACAGGACCATAATGCACTCATAATAGTACCCCATAAAGTGGTGATTTTTTGGGCATGGAATGGTGTCTCAATAAATGCTCATGATTGTCCTTCATTCCTAATCCAGCAGTTTTGTTTTTTAACATATTCGTTAAAAAAAAAATTTACTTCATGGCTGAACGAGAATTTGTGGTGAAATGAAATATCGAATTTGTGTACGATTACTGTTATGAAAAGGTCACCTTGCTCAAACAAATCAGACAAAGGTTTCGGTGCATAATTGCCTGAAAATTAACAACAACAAAAATTAGCATTAACATTTTGACAACAAAAACTAAATCACCTTGATACTACTTTGGCATGGATCTTCCTTAGTTATGAAATTTTCTGCAATAATAAATAAATAAATAATTTTAAATTCATATGAGATTTATATAATTTTTCTCGAACAACTTTACGATGCAGATAACAGATAGTTAAGAAAATAAGAAAGCAAATCGAACAAATTTCTAATAACTGAAATGCCCGAATAAGATGGAATATGGAATTTGTCGAAGTCAAAAGTAAAATCCACGGTCAGGAGACTAACAGATGCACATTTACAAAGCCATAATAGAAGAATTTTTTTTAATCTTTAGCGCATATTTTGATTTTTAAAGTTAAATTTTAACTAGAAAATAAAAAAACTTCTTCAATACTAGCCTAGTTCCTTTACTTTGAAACTGTGAATTTCTGTGAATTTCTACACCAAAGTCTGTCAAAGTTCATATAAAAAAAATAAAATGACGTAGAAATTCACATGCACAGAGTTTTAAATTAAAGGAACACACCTAGTAAATAAACAATGTCAGACTCAACAAAGTGACGATTTTGAAGTTTGTGAGTAAATCAAGTAAGTATTTTTTTTCAATATTATTATATTCACCTTTTTTTTTCTGATATTTTTCTTTTAATTATTTTTTTTTTCGCGACACGTGAAAAGTTGGTGAACTCTTGTAGCTAAAGTACTCTTGACGAAAAAGTATTCCCCATACATTAGAGTGGATGCGTCACAATGTGCAGCAATTATAGAAGTATCACGTTGTTGAGTACCGCCTATAAGATACTCTCCTCTATCAGACGAGAACTGATAGCTCTATACGCTAAAACTATCATCGGACAAAATCCTTGTGGCTGCGTTACAGGCAAATCAACAACTGATGAGATCTTTACCTTTTAGCAGGAGGCGATGGAAAAATGTCTAGAACTTAACATTCCAATTCTTACCATCTATTTATAGATTTCAAGGCCACCTGCGATAGCATAGCCAGGGTAGAACTGTACAAAGCCACGAAAGAATTGGGAATTCCAAATAAATTGGCATGACTATGTAGGTTGACCATGACCAATATAACAAGGCAAATTAAAATAGCTGACCAATAAACATCTTTAATGGACTCCGACAAGGGGATGGTTTGGCCTGCCTCCCCATCAACCTGGCGTTGGAGAAAGCAATCTGTGACTATGGCATGCCAAGAAAAAGGAAGCATTGTTACCAGGTCCAGTTAGATACTGGTTTACGTAGACGTCATCGACATCATTGGAAGGACCGAACAAGTGGTACACGATTCCTTCATCCAGATCGAGCAGAGGCGACATAATCGGAAGAATCGAAAAAGTTGTAGATACACAATTCCTTCATCCTGATCTAGCGCAAAAAATCTGAGGCTGCAAATAAGTGAAGGAAAAACAAAATACATAGTGGCGTCGACTGCGAGAAGAATAGTTGGTCAAACAATTTAGTAAGTGGCTCATGAATTTGAAGTAGTGCAATCCTTCAAATACCTTGAAACAATAATAGTAGCCGATAACAACATAGAAGCAGAAAAACACGGTCGCTGCTCAAATCCAACAGAGCCTACTATAGTCTGTCAAGGCTCTTTAAATCCAGAAACCTAACCATAACTTCTAAGCTACTGTTATACAGGACCATGGTTATCTGCCAGTACATATAGATGGATCCGATGCTTAGTAAAAGGCACTCCAACCTCTTAGCCGCGTTCGAGAGAAAAGTCTTACGGAGAATTTTTGGCCCCGTATGCGTGGAAAGACGATTCCGGAGACGCTACAATCATGAACTGGATGCAATCTACCTCGAAGCAGATAACATTATAAAAATTAAGCTCGATAGACTCCGGTGGGCAGGTCACATAGCTCGCATGAGCGAAGAAGAAACGGCTCGGAAAGTCCTTAGTATAGTACATTTAATGGTAGATGACAGCGTTGCAGACCATGCATACAGTGCTGGAGAGATGGCGTAGACTAGGATGCTCGAAGCCTCGGGTGTGCAACAAGATGACGTCGGCTCTCAATTTGAAAAGATGGAGAGACTTGTTTAAGGAGGCCAGTACCGAAACCCGGTTGTCAAGCCGAAGATGATGATAGAGGAATAGTTGATATTGTTTTTGAATCGTATGATCTATATACCTTATAGTGTGGGAGAAAGAATAACAATAAATAAGTTGTATATGATTGATTCCACTGACTTTAGTTCTCGAAACATTTTTATTTTTCAAGATAAAGTCCTCTCGTTAAAAGAGTTTTCGAATAACCTCATTTTCAAAATATAAAAAAAGAACCATTGGTCACCGTATTTACCTTAAATTTATCTACAACCAACTTGACTACTTACTATGACTACAATTTCGTCTTATACATATACTATACTATACGACAACTGGGACATAACTTCCTTGCTGTGTGCTTTTTTTTTATTTTTTTGTTATTCGTGCTTCGTTTTTGCATGAAGCTGTTGCAAAAGTGCATCTCTTAAGGGAATCCGAAGTTTTCATTTTTATATAATTTTACCCTTCCTCTTGATATACTGTTGGGTTGGGTTATTTTTGTTTTTTTTTTTCAACGTTGCACATGGCATTATACTAATAACACAAAAGTCATCGTCTAAAGAAAGAGACGGCCCGGCTTGTCGCGGTGCAGTGGCGCGAAGGAACAGGAGGTATATAGAAAAACGACACACACAGCACAAGTATAATAAAGTAACATTAAAGAAGTCCTATTTTGAAGGAGTGATGGGAAAAGTTAGAAATTCTTAACCGCAGACATACACACATCAGTATAACAACATCAGCCAACATAGTTAAAAGAGCTTCACAGCATATACCAAGCGAAAGCGAATAAGTCTTTCCGAGATGTTGATCTAACCACCCTTGGTGAACAAATCTAAGAAGAACGACTACAACTATCTATGTTTATCCTTCTTTCATCTTTTTTTTTTTTTTTGAGAACTTTTCACAGATATTCAACTCGCACATCCTTTATTTGCTTAAAATGAAATAAAAATTTCAAATAAGGAACCAACATAAAGCATAAAAAAAAATAAAAAAAAATAACGGTATCCATAGCGCATTGTTGTCGTGCTCTTTGCATTCCGAACCAAATGCCATGCACTTCTCTCGTCAAGGTAAACGTTTCTATCGGTAACTGGGTCCTCCTATGGGGTAGGTTTATAGATATGGTATTCGAAAAAGGTCTTTGCGGGTCCTCCCCATTCCTGCAGAATAATGAAGTGATAGATAAACTACAGCGGCGGGCGGTAGTGCAGGCGTGCACTTGACAAACTACCACAAATTTGTGCATGGTTTACCGTTAGAAACTGGCAAGTGCACGTTCCTCTTGTATATGTATATGAAGGTAGATAGGTAGGTACATATAGTTGGTATGCCGATGCCGTCCCATCTCTATACTTGGTGAATGCAGCTCCAACTACAGATATACCTACCTATACACATCTAATTGAGCTGCTATAGCATCCAGCACTTATATAGATAAATTCTGTGGAAACATGTCTAGTGTCCTAATTGAATGTGTGGTTGCATTAAATGGCGCTTAAGGTTCTACCATAGGAAATAAAAGAAAATATATATACGCAACTGACATTTACTAATGACACAAACTCCTAGATCGTCGTCGTCGTATATAATTCGTCGTCGTGTATACTTAGCCACAAAAGGATGCATCACTTGAACTATCTCTGTGAACTTTTTAAATATAATATATGGTTTAAGATGGCTTCCTTTATATAGGTATCTTTTTCTAAAAGGCATCAATGTGTAAGTTACAGTATTTCCTCTCTATCTCGAAAATAGAAATACTCGCCTTGAAGTTATCGATATCTAATTTAATTTATAGTAATCCAAATACCTGTCTTCGTATGATTATGAGTAAAATTAGGTGTATCTACAAATTTAAATTCATAGTAAACTCAATTAAATTCACGAATTGGTGACACGTAGGTACTAACTCTTTTGTTCAAGAGGTTAGAATTTTTGTAGTGTGCATATGGACATAGTTAGGCAAAAATGTTCAAAAGCATGAAATAAATTTTTTAAATTGCTAAAACAACTTCTAAAATAGTTCGATGAAGTATTCAATATTATTTCTTAAACAAAATATCAATTTATGCAAAATAAAAATTAAAAAATCCTTATTTCTTCTTCTACTTCTTAAATTTTTTTTTATCAGAAATAAATTAAATATTTGTCGACGGTTAAAGTGGAGAATCTCGTAACTCGAGGCATGTTTTTCAGAAATGGGTTCATGACGTTATCTCGAACGACAAAAATCTAGAATGCAAAAAATCTCGAAAAAACAATTTTTTTTTATATAAAATGAAAAAATCTGGAATGCACAAAAATCTAGAATGAACCAAAATATCGAGACTTTATAGATACAAAAATCTCGAAAAAAATAAATCACTCTAGATTTGTGTGTAGAAATATTTAGGGAATTCAAATTCAAATAAAACTCATTATTATATTCAGTTTATTAAACAATTTATTTTTTGGGCCCACTTGTGATATTATAGTTGTGTGATGACTAAACACGGTTATTATATGTTGGCCCGCACCAAATGATAAAATGAAACTTTGCCATACACCCAACCTCGCACCTACCCCAATCCTATAGTGTGCCCAAGCAGGAGGGTTTCCGGGGGGGCAGCATGCCCCATTGATCCCCCATACATATACCTCACTATTTATCTACCGTAATTCTTGGTGCTAGCAATACTAATTTTCGTTCAAATAAAACATCAACAAATTATTACTATATTCTATGCCTCTAAAAAATTTGGGACTTATGTCCCATTGTTAACAAAAAATATTTGAGGCTTGGGTCCAACTTGGGTGAATATGGTTATTAATTATTATTAATTCTAGATTTTTGCATTCGAGACTTTTTTTTCTAAATTTTTGTATTTCTAGATTTTTTTTCGAGATTTTTTAAATTCTAGATTTTTGTTTTCGAGATTTTTACTTTCGAGATTTTTGCTTTCTAGATTATTTTTTTCTAGATATCGTGGTAAACCCTTCGGAAATATATATAAAACTGCCAACATGTAAAAATGTTCAAAACAATTATACGGTGAAATCGCCAAGAGGTGGCTTTGATTTTAACTCGCTTTTTGGGGGGCTTTGCACCGCTCACGCAATTCCGTTGGTCCACTTAGGGTATAATGTCCAGTCACCAGGCAGGCGCCAATGTCAACAGTTTTCTTAATGAACAATTCCTTGGGTAATTTTAAAAGATTCCAGAAAATATTTGTGGACTTATGACCCACTTCGCTTTCTAAAATTGTGGAATATTGCGTGGGCGATTGCTCTCAGTTGGCTATTTGGGCGGCGCCAAACGAAGAATTTAGAGGAATAAACTCAATGAAATACAATTACTACGCAACAAATGACAAATATAATAATTATGAGGATAAATACCAACAATCTATGGCAGAGATAACAAAAACTACAAAATGTATATTTATTCTTAATTTCTACGGTACTTGTCGGTATTCGTAGCCAATCCAAAACTAAAGACCAGGAATCGCCACTGATATTGACCCCTTTTTTGTGGACTTCTGACTCACAAATCAATTGTGCACTTATAACCCACCCAATTGGGTCAAATGTCCATGTGGACTATTATAAACAAAATTGACTCCCCCATGCAATACGAATTTGAACAAGTTCTTAGAAAATATTTATAATAATAAGTTCCTAAGTAATCAAATTTAATTCAGAAATAACCTTTATAAATGTGCATTTATGGAAATTTTCATTTCCAGGAATAATTTTACATTTTCTTTCGAAAGATCAGCATTTATCATCAATAATGGAATTGTGAATTTGTTGAATTCCAATTTAGAGAATTCCAAAAATTATCCTTATTGCGAGAAAAGCTGGGATGGAATCGGCTATAAGGTGATATGTGATTGTCACATCAACCATAGTAACATGTGATTTTCATTGAGTTTTCCATCTGGGTAAGGTGATTCAACTCAATTTAATTTAATGACATTTTTCAAAAACATGGTTGCCATAGTGAATATTTCAAATGTTTGTAAAGATGTTTCAATAATATAGAACGAAAATGACGTCTTTGCGATATACATAATTCCTACATATTCTTCATCTTCCGGAATGAAGTTAACTTTTTTGGTCACAAGAATATTTATTTTTGTTTGTATGAATAGTTAAAAAAAGAACTCAGAAAAAGTTGTACAATTTTTGGAGATTGGTGGAAACACGAGTCGTACTGCGGCAGATACGTAAAATTTGTTGGATGTGATTTTTGATGTGATAGCCCTTTGGCCATTCAATATAATATCATCTTACACAGACTGAATTGTTTATATGTGACTCCCACTTATCGCAAATTACCATACACGATTCCACCCCTGATTAATATAGAAACTTTATATGGAACTTTCTTCATTTTATTTGAATTGAAAACAAATTCTTATATAAAATGGCCCTAACCGCTTTACTTCTACTATAGCTTGGAATTATGATAGGATTAAAAAAAAAGCATTAGTCGTTTTTCAGTGCTGGTGTCAATTCTGAGTAAAACCGCAGTGTTGGTTAATTAATCTTGGAAACAAATTGGTATCGAGTTAGGTGACTCAAAACCAGTTTTCGAGTGTAATTTAGTGTAGTTGTTTTTTAAATTTTTAAACGTTAATTTTGAGCACCTAAAATAACTTAAAAAAAATTGATGTACTGCATTATGTCCCCGAAAATTTTTAAATTTAATCCGCATTTTGATTCAATTCGAAGCATCTTTGGTTTCTCATCAGGTTTTAAATGCCTCGTTGTTCTTCATAACTTAATTACTGTCATGATAAAAAATAAAAGAATTGGTGGTGCGACAAGTCGTGGAAAATCAGAGCGTATAGTGACTTACAATCTCAACCATTCCTGTTTCTTCAGCAGGAATGGAGTGGACCTACAATATTCACCCGAATCCGAAATGCTAAGTTGAGAATGATTTTTTTCATGACAAGATATATAGGTATTAGCAGGCGTGTTTTTTTTAAGCCCGAAGAAAATTGGATGAAAAGAACCATTCGGCGCTAAATAATCTACATGTTAAATGCAATAACAACTAATCCCCAATGGGCTTAGCTAAACCCAGATAATTTTTGGGGCTTAGCTTAAGTACGGAGAAAAACTGTATTGCCGACGGGAATTACATACTTGTTATCGATATTTTGTATGGAAACTCCATTTTTTTTCTGTAATGGCGTCGATAATCCCCGACATCGTTTTTTTTTTTCAACCAGTTCCCTCTGGGATTGGAAAAAAAACACACCTAGTATTACGCTACGGGGTACTTTTTTTTAAAAAGAGGCAGTGTTTTTGAACTGAGTGAAACTAGGCCACGATTGAAGAATAAAATTAAACCGCGTAGTTTAATTTCATTTTACAATCGCAATCTAATTTTATTTAAAAAAATAAATATGAACTGCATCATACAAAACGATCCGTGCCTTTATTTTATGCTTAAATCTTATTTCCATCCACAAAATTTTTATTTTTCCTTCATTTTCCTAACAATACTACATATTTAATGCTAATATAAATGGTGGATTGTTGGTTTTTTCTCTTTTTACATTTTTGAGCGCGACATTAATTTTATTAATTTCAATTTTGGTTAAGCAAAAATCTCCATTTATTCGGCTTAACATAAGCTTATTTATAAGGAAAGGAATTCTAGCTTTTTCTAAAGCACCAGACTGAGATGAATAAGTTAAGATCTAAAGCCTAGTACGCAGATCGAGACAAACTAAATTTTATCTCTACATTCTTTTTCTCAAGACAAATTTTGAAGGTGTAGAGATAAAAATAAAATTCAAATGAGGACAGTAACGTAGGTAAAAATATTTTTTTGTATTTTGAAAATCTACCCAGCAATATTAATTTAACAAAAAAAATCAGTACAAAAAAGGGTTTGCAGCCTTTACAGCGAGTTTATGTTGTCATTCAAAAGTCATTTCTATGAAAATTTAGTATATTTTCTTGGATTAAAAAAGTTGCCGCACTAGTAATTTGGCCCTCTTGAACCCTTTCCTGTTAGCTACGCCACTGACTGTGTGAAAACAGCTGTTTTATATAATTTTTTCCCGTAACTTTCTTTCATGTTTTATTTTATGTTTTTTTGGTCATCTTTCACATAATACCTTTCAAAATTGGAAATGTTAAAACGAAAATATGTTTTTCGTTGATAAAAAGCGTGATATTCATGAAACGTCAACATTTGTCTAGCAAAATAATGCTTCGAACATTATTTGTCTGGGAAAAATTATGTGGAGACTTTGGTATGTACAGTTTGAAAAAAAAGTTTGGATTTTGCGTTTGAACTGCGTACTGCTTAAGAAAAATCCGAGACAAAATTTGTCCTGGGAAAAAATTTGTATGAGAAATAAAATTTTTCCCGAACTGCGTACTAGGCTTAAGTGTTGAAGAAATGGTCTTGAAAACTTGGTATCTTTAGTGTAAAGTGAGATACAAGAATTTTTGATTTCAATATCGTTAAATGTAAAAATAAGGAGAAGTGGACCTAAGAAACTGCCTTGCGGTATATTGCAGATAGCTAAAAAAGGGCTAGATTAGACAGATTTGAATTTAATACAGTAATTAAAACTTTCCACGTAAGAATAAGTCCATCCTAAATAAAATTTTGAAAAGTATAAAGGGGCGTTCACATTTAACGACATGTTCATCAACACGTGTCGTGTCGTTAGATTTTTGTAATGTGAACACCAGTCGAACTACTGTCGATCAAGCAAGCTCTGTAGTTCAAATTTTTTGATAATTTGCCCTGTCGAACGACCGGTGTAGTAAATGTGAACTCCAGTCGGACGACCGATAATTTAATTTTATATCTTATTTCTACTTTTTTGGTAAGATAAAAAGAGAATTGATTGAAATGAGAGTAAAATAATAAAACAAAAGTAGAAACAAATAAAATTAATGCGCTAGTATTGGTGAAAATAATGAAATTCTCGTCATGTTTGCTCTTTGAAAAATTATTTTCAAATGATGTCGGTACGGAAGTCGTTAAATGTGAACGCTAGCAAAATGACTTGGGTCGGACGACACGTCGTTGAATGTGAACCCCCCTTAAGTAAAAATTCAAAATTTGGGAAAAGCCTTACTTAAATCGATTCAAATAACATCAACATGGAATTCGTGTTTTAAGTCGGAGAAAGTTAAAAATAAAATTCGAGTTTAAAAATCATTCATTCAAAAACTATAAGCACTAAAATAACTTTATTTACAAAAATAAATAAAAAAATAATTACTGGCTTTAATATAAGTTATAATATAATATTGTAAGTGTTGCCGTTGTGATTTTGTATTCATTTTCTATTTTCCATATATTTTTTTTAATTTGCACCTCCCACAAATAGAGTGGTCCAAAATCTTAAAATCATGTTCATATATTGTACCTACTTACCACACAATTAAATTGATCAAATGCAAAATTTTTTGAACAAAGACGCCCTCACTATATAGAAAAGTAAAACCGTTAATTCTTTCGATTGGTTTCTTTCGAAAACGGTTATTTTTATGAAAAAAGTATGATAATGTTTTTTGTAGGAATTTTTCTAAGATACAAATTAGTCCTTGGCATTTTGTATGTACAACTTACCATTCCATTTGGAAGTTATTCCCCTGAAAACCCATTTTGGGGGCTCCAACCCCCCTAAAATTGTTAGCGGCACTCATATCATATCACACCATGAGGAGGATTCATACCAAAACCCAGCTTACCGGGGATTACATATTTCCTAATTGGGCTGTTTTTATGGTTTTGACTGGTCTAATATTCAATTTGGTAAAATAATCAATTGGGTTCAGTAACTCGCTTGAGTAAGAATGATTTTTACTTGAACCGAGTAAGGGATCTCTACAGCTCATACAATAGACTTCAATAGCTATACTTTATATTATTTTTATATACAAAACTTCATTCATGCCTATCATTTTTCTCCAATTAAATTTTGAATTAACTGAAATTTATTTATTATATGCAAAGAAAATCATATAAAATCAAATTATCGAGATTGTACTGTAACATTGTGCTTTAGCTTGAGTTTGTTATTATACGGATGGAAGTTTTCAATCTTCCTGTTAAAGATACTTAACAACTCTCTTTCTGACTTTGCCTTTAAAATTGTTTTCCTCACACTTTCAATACTATCTATATACACCACTATTACCTATAGTTTTCTTGTCGGGTCTTGGATGGATCTGCATCTAGAACTAAATGTTAATGAAAAGAAAGAGGGGAGAGGGGGGAGATTTTGCGCATGGATAAATGCAAAACATTTTTGAATGAATAATTACAAATTTTAATTCAAAAGATTTTCTTCTCTCGATTTGTTTTTGTTTGGAATATTTTGAAATGGGTGAGTAGGGGAGGGGGAGATATACCTACAACACGGATTAACAGGACTGTTTTCCTTTTCTTAAAATGAATAGAAAATGTTAAATAGGCATGCATTGAATTGAGTGTAAATGGAAAGAATTGTTGTTAAGTCATTCAGTGAATGTATAAACTTGTTGAGTTTTTAATGATTTAAGTGTTCTTATACATATTTCGTTTTAGTTTTGCTGTTTCAGTAAATTTTTTTCTAGCGTAGCTTAATTTGTCTAATAAAACTAATAAAGATGGAGTGGACACACACATACATATGAAAGTAAACCCAAATACATACTTGAAAAAAAACTTTACAATTCCATATTTTGTAGGGCTAGCTAACAAAGCATTTTACCAAATGACAGTAAAACAGTGACATGCCGTGATGTTTTTAGTAATGGGTGTTTGGTAAGTTTTTATGTACTAAAATTTCATAAGAGTTATGTAGTTTTCCGCTCAGCACAACAAAAAATTGATCTTGTTATCTTTTTGACATTTTTCAAATGTGAATTTTTATTCAACGAAAAGAAATGGATTTTCAGTTTTTTTTATCTGTAAGTCTTCTTATCTAAATTTTAAGCCCGATTTATATGCAACACCCTACTCGAAAAATGATTCATTATTTTGATTGGTAGTTGGAGTTATTCGTTTGATCTCTACTATATATTCTTAACTATTGAAGTAATTATAATAAAATATCGAAAAGAAAGAATAATTGTATTATTTAAAGAACATGTGGTTTTGCATATAAATAAATATTTTTTGGTGAACACCTGCGAACCTCCGACCAATTACAAACTAAAAGAGGAAGACAAAAAAATTAAAAATATATTGCGATATTTTCTTCGATCAAAAATGACGATTTTAATGTACTTATAATTTGAATATATGTATATAAAAAATAATATAATAAAAAAAATTACTTTTTGTAATTTAAAATTTAAAAACTAATGGTTTTTGACATTAAACAGAAAATTGATATAAGCACTGAAAAAAAAAAATTAATCGTACTTACAAATTTTGAAAAAAAAAAAAAATAAATCATTAAGTATAATTTGCTCATATTTTTGAGGTAAACGTTTTTTTTTTTTTCAATAATAAATACAAAGCATAAAAAACTTCTGAATTTTTTTTAACCAACGATTTTTTAACAAATTTAAATTTAAGAGAAAAAAATTTCAAATTCCATGGAATGGTTTTTGAAAAGAAATTATTTTTATATTTAAAATTTGCAAACGTTTTATTAAAAAAAGTTATAAAATTAATTTAAAAAAAATTATCTATCCATTTTCGAAATAACAAAATTTTTAATGTGCAATTAAAATCGATATAATAGATGATGTAGTTAAAATATGGATATAGATGAAATTTTTTCCAATAATATGGTAGATCGTACTGATATTAGCTCATATAAAAATTTTTATCAAAAATGAGATTTTCTGTACCAGTTTTTAAACACTTGTATATGGAAGGTACCTACCGTTATTTTTGGTTAAAAAGAATAATTTGTGTTTAAAATTTGCTAGATAATGTTAAAAAACTGATGGTGCCAAATTTAATAAAAATCAAGTTCTCAAAAAGAAAATTTGAAACTTTTTTAAAAATAAACAAAAAATAATAAAACATTTTGGTATACAAAACTTTTATTTTTTTTTTAAATATTCAAAAAAAAAAATTAAACAAAATCAGTGGAACAGTTTGAAAGAAAATCGAAAATTAAATAAATGGTTCTATAGGAAGTACCATTGAAAACCATTTTTCGAGCAAATTTTTTATGAAATTGTAGTCTTTATGTAAAAAAAGTTAATGAATTTATTCCAAAAAATATGTGGGAACCTTTTTGAGAAAAATAAGATTTCAATTAATTGCTAAAAAAGTTTGCAGGTAGGTACCGTTATGAAAAATGAAAAAAAAAAATCGTTTCGGGGGAATGCCGGCAAAAAGCGCTATACCAAGTTCAAAGAAAATCGGCCCACCCGTTTAGGCTGCAATATTGAAAGGTTAGAAATCCACTTTTTTCGACTTCGCTATCATCAAGTTTGATCAAAATCTCGAGTTCTATCTTGTCTCAAATTCTCAACCGATTTAAATGAAAATTCTAGGCCATATAAAAAAAGTTTAAAAAATAATGACATCTCTTTTTTGAAAAAAAAGTCTAAAATTTTTCAAATTGGCACCTGTCAAACTCAGCTGTCATTTGAAGTGTCATAATATTAGTTAAAAGTTTGCCATTTACGATAATGGATTGCTTACCAATGGAACCACGCGTTACATTTATTAAAACTTACTACAAAAGTGGTAATTCAAACGTAGCCACTTTTCGCTCATTACGCGATGATTATGGTCGTCATAATCGAAATTGTGAAGAAATTTGAAGAGAATGGAAGCGTTACTGATGTCGTAAGGTAAAGTGACTGCTTGGTGTGCTCTATGGTCGAAAGGTGTCATTGGTCTGTATTTCTTCGAAGATACCAATGGGCAGACGGTTACAGTGAATTCGGAGCGATATGGTTGATTGATAACCGATTTTTTTTTGGCCGGCGCCGTGATTGAAGATCATGACTTGGACGATATGTGGTTCTAACAAGACGGGGCAACAAGCCACACAACACGACCAATTATGGCTTTTTTGCGTGAGAAGTTTCCTGGCGACGTCAATTTGCAACCAAGAAAATGCGATTTGACAACGTTTGATTTTTTTCTGTGGAGCTACGCAAAAGACCGTGTCCCCGAACTCTAGACGCATTAAAAACCAACATGACTCAAGTTACGGCCGAGATACCGCCCGAAATGTGCGAAAAAGTGGTTAAAAATTACGTAAAAAAAAATGGCTTGCTGCGAATCTTCCCGAGGCGGCCATTTGAATGATATTGTTTTTTACACTTATAATGGAAAAGTCCAAACTTTATAATGAAATGAAATTTTCATCAAAAATGTATCGCTGTGTGTGTTTTATTTAGATTTACTTTCGAAACCGAAAAATGAATGACCCTTTATATGCAAATGAAACAAAATATTTTAATTCAGTATAAAAAAATAAATAAATTTAGTATTGCGACAGCTCGTATAGAACCAGAGTCTAGTGACTTACAAACTCACAACCATTCCTGTGTGCGTTTTATTGGAAAGAATGGAGGCGACCTACAATTTTCTGCCGAATCCGAACAGTTCAGGTGAAAAGCACTTTTTATGACAAGTAAACATGAAAAACATTTTTGTTTTTAGGTGGCGCATATAGGCTGGAAATCGAAACAAAAACCTTTGGCTAAAAAAATATCTTAAATTTGTTGCTTCACAGATTTATATGCAACTTATCTATTAAAAATATCTTTACTTTAGGTCTAAGAATGAAAATTTTATAATGTCATCCATCTTAGCATCAACACAAAACACACGTTGGTCGTAGGTATACAAATTAAAAAAGTTTTAGTATAGAAATATAGGGACGATGATGTTGAGAAATAAAACTAACGATATGAAAGACAACTAAATATAGCTCTCCGTATGTATGTTCCTTTGATATTTGATGAATAATAATTTTAACATTTTAAAATAATAAAAAAAAAAAAAAACAATTTCAAGTCATAAGAATATTTGTTCAAACGACTTCCTCATATATACAGTCAAATACTTACTTTGATGAGAAAAATTAAAAAAAGGGTATACAACAACTCAAAAAGGCCTGCAGCTTAATTATTATGACTTTGACGAAATGGGAGTACCTAAAGGTAAAAAACCCATGACTTCATAAACAATATACATATCAAAAGACGTCAAAGTAAAATTTTCTTTTAACTCAAAGTTAAAGTTTTTCTTTTAAAAATTCTTTGATATTTTTATTTCTTTGAAGTATTATTATTTTTTAAATAAAATGTTTTCAAGTGCAGACCTTTGTTCCTACCAATGACAACATCTTATAACGCTTCGTTACAAATGCAAAGTTATAATATTGCAGACGTTTTCAACCATTTTTTTTTTATAGTCATAATGCATCCGCAAAGTACATACATATATTAAATTGTATACAAACAAAAAAAAAACTAAAAGCTTAGACAATTTGTGTCCTTGCTGTCACATCACCAACTCGATGACATTTTTTATATATTTTAGCTATAGAAAATGTCATACGATATTTAAAAATAGTGTTGGTAATATTTTACAGAGATGATTTTTTCAGTAGAACTTTCGTTTCGGTGACGAGCTAGTTTTTTATCAAACCAGTTGACGCGAATTTAACCACTAAATGTGGAATAACAAATTTCGGGTGTCCTTGTTGAGTGTGTGAAGTCAGCCCCCCCTTTTTTGGAATTTGTGAATTTTGAAATTTGTTCCAATTTTTCCTGATTTTTTCCGCATTGTTCCAAATTTTGTTTGAAAAATATTCAAAAATGGGGGTTTTAGAACCAAAAAAACGTTTTTTCGAAAATACACTGCTTCAAGTTTTTGGACCCCATATGTTCAAAACTTGAAAAGTTATGGGCAAAATTCGAAAAATTTTACGTAGGGTAGGGCGGGGATAGTTGGCCCACTTTTTACTTGAAGTCTCATAATTATTAACTATGGAGTTGGTATCAAAAGAAAGGTTAAACTTCTGGCTTCTAAATGAAATCTTAAAAATTTGAAAATATGTAACCGCAGAAGAATAAAGCTATCTTAAATGGATCAAGTGCAAGTGGGCCAACTTGCCCCTATAGCGGGGCAAGTTGGCCCAGTGTGTGGGATTAGTTGGACCAAGCCCTGAAAAGTGGCAAAGCAAGTCTCATAAAGGGAAACAAATCCAAAATTTTATAGGGAATTTTATTTAAAACGGTTAAAAAAACTAAAAAATAAATTTTAAATAAAACTTTAAAAATAAATATAATAGAAATATATTAAGGTTTAAAATAAGTTTTGGAATCGTAATCGCTGTTGCAATTGACGCATCGAAGAAGGACCCAACTCCGGCTACTGTTTAGTTTGCATGAGCCCACTTTCTGCAAGTATGGTACTGTATATCCACTCCTAACCCTACAATCTTTCAGCGAATGATTCGATCCACATTAAGCAAAAATATCCCAGTTCCTCTTCTTCTTCAGAACTTTATTTTTGTAACAAAACCACCTGGGCCAACTAACCCCACACCTGGTTTGAGAAGCATATTTAGTCATAAATATAAAAATACTCAAAACTGTTCAATTTAACTCACAAAATATGAAAGTACAATATATTCACTTATAAATTTGCACTATGCAACTGAAACTGGTATGGCACGTGCTGGTAAGAGAGCACGCTTTGTTCGTAAATGATCATTTTCTAGTAGTACTTTCAGTTTGTGAATAATTCGCGTGGGCCAACTTGCCCCGTGGCCCAACTAGCCCCGCTCTACCCTACTCTTTTTTCAAAATCTTTATTTTTGAATTTATCATCAATTGTGTTCTAAAGAAAATGCATTAAAAAAATAAAATATTAGAGAGCCGTTTTTTGGATTTTGTAAAAAAAATTTCGAAGACTCTACAGGAAAAAATTCACAAATAAGAATTTCGAAAAAAAGAGTGCTAAAATTCTTCGAATTTTGCCCATATTTATTGAAATTTTGAAAAAAAAGTTTTCCATTAACAATGTCACAAGATAATTTGTTTTCTCAACAAACAACGAAATGTTTGACAGTATAGTAAAATATTTTGGATCGAGAAACAATTTGATTTATGTGTATCACAATTTGAACAATAAATCTAAGCGATTTAAACGAACAACTTATAGTAAAATTCAAAACTGCATTGATACGGAAAAACCAAAAAAAGAGTTGACACAAAAATGTATTAGTAGGCGACAAACACAAGAACAAATGCACAAACACAATACTCAAAGCCAAACTTTACATTCACTTTAATTCACTCACTGTACAAATTTGATATTTTCAATTTAAAAGCTGCAAAGTAAAATTATTTCAAACAGTCTTTAAAAAAATCAAGGGCTGACCATTTTAACCATGTTTAAAAATTTCAACTGACCATTTTTACTGAAACTTATTGACCTCAAATGAAATATTTAAATTATAATGACTTTGATTCCAAAATTGAATGGTTGAAAAAAGATTTAATTATGTTGACCAATTTGAAGGCATATACATTTCTTGCGAATATCCCACACATGAATAGGTTAATCCCGTAGCTGCAAGAATTTTTCCGATTAGAATAAAAATATTGCAAAATTTCGAACTGAATTAAGAAGCGAGAAATATTTAGTAGATTATAACGGGTGATTTTTTAGCTGGTTTGGTTTTGGCAGCACTGGTTTTGACAGCTGACGTGTGTTTAGTACCTTGTGTCACTGTCAAACAGCTTCAGTTTGGTTTGCAATTTAACCATGGATCGTCTTACAAATGAACAACGCTTGCAAATTATTGAATTTTACTATCAAAATTCGTGCTCGGTTCGAAATGTTCATCGCGCGCTGCTTCCATTTTATGGTCGGCATTCTCGACCTTCTGAGCAGTCTATTCGGAAGATTGTGACCAAATTTCGCACCAAATTTACTTTGTTGGACATTAAACCACCAACACGTTTACGTACTGTGCGTAGTGAAGAAAATATTGCGGCCGTATCAGCTAGTGTGACAGAAGACCGCGAATTGTCGATTCGGCGCCGTTCCCAGCAGTTAGGCCTTTGTTACAGCACTACGTGGAAAATTTTGCGGAAGGATTTGGGCGTAAAGCCTTTTAAGATACAGCTGGTGCAAGAACTAAAGCCAGCCGACCTACCACAACGCCGAATTTTTGGTGAATGGGCTCTTGGAAAGCTGGCCGAGGATCCGCTTTTTTATCGAAAAATTGTGTTCAGCGATGAGGCTCATTTTTGGTTGAATGGGTACGTAAATAAGCACAATTGCCACATTTGGAGTGAAGATCAGCCAGAAGCATTGCAACAGCTACCAATGCATCCCGAAAAAGCCACTGTTTGGTGCGGTTTATGGGCCGGCGGCATTATTGGGCTATATTTCTTCAAAGATGATGCGAATCGCAGCGTTACTGTCAATGGTGAACGCTACCGAGCGATGATAACAAACTTTTTTTTGCCCGAAATGGAAGTTCTTGACTTGCATGATATGTGGTTTCAACAAGACGGTGCCACATGCCACACAGCACGCGAAACAACGGCGCAATTGCGAGGCGAGTTTGGTGAACAGTTAATTTCACGTTTCGGGCCGGTCAATTGGCCGCCTAGATCGTGCGATTTGACACCATTAGACTATTTTTTGTGGGGGTATGTCAAGGCTAATGTCTATAGGGACAAGCCCGCTTCGATTCACGCACTGGAAGCCAACATCCATGCATTCATTCGTGAGATACCGGCCGATATGTGTGAAAGAGTATGCTAAAATTGGACTCAGCGGATGGGCTACCTGAGACGCAGCCGCGGTCAACATTTGCATGAAATTATCTTTAAACATTAAATTGCAAGGTTCAAACTATCGATTCAAATAAATATTTCATTCATTTTTTTGAAGTTTTTGTGTTTTTTTTAAAAAAAAAGTTCTAAACCTCTTAAGAAATCACCCTATATAATCGTAATTACTTATAGTGGCGCTACATATCGGTGTGGACTGTGGACCAGAACCTTAACCAGTAAGCCTCTTCAAGCCAGCTATATAGTACACATGTTCGCACGCCAAGTTGGCTACATTCCTCTTCGACTTGCGGTTGCCACCTGAGTTAGGTTCTTAAATTTTCGAATTAGTTTTTGTACGGAAACCTTTTGTTATTCTTAAATTTGTTTAATCTTTTGCGACGGATTTATTAATAATTTAAGACTTTAATTAAATATTATGTATAGCATAAACCATTATATTTTGTAGTTCGTCAAACAATTCCCAAATAAAACACCTACACCGCCCGATGATGGTTATCTAAACCGAAACGCGTCGCAAAATTAAAAATAAAAACTTATGTTGTGTAAATTTAAATTTCTTAAGAAATAAATAAATAAATAAACTAAAATTTTTTTAAATAATTGTTTATATTCATTTTTAATTCCCAAAGGAAAGATCTATGTACTTGCAACCAATACATAATATCTATAAGCCGATGAACTATACCGGAATCTATTTAATCATCATTTAAAACAGCCTTGAAAATGACTTTGACTGGGGGAGACTTTTCCAGACCTGATTAATCCAATTCCCAGAATTTATTACCTCAAACGACACCAAACAAACATGATTACTGTCAAATTTCTTCGAAAATACGCTGCCAGTCTCTCCGTACTCATTTATGGACCACATGTCCAAAAAAAAGAAAAAAACATTCCAAGAAAATATGCAGAATCTTGGCACAGTTCCCAAATTCTGTCGCGCACTTGTGCCGCTATCCTCAGTTGACATTTAAATCATTCAACGAGTTCGTTTAGCTTGTTCCATCTTATAGTGGAACAAAATATGTACATGAAAGCGCACCCCCATTAAGCGTATATTATTCACTTGAATCTCTATAAAGTCTGTATATACATAATTTAACTTGTTACTTGTTATGCGTGCTTACTCATTTATTAGATCTCCATTCTTCTCCATGATGGGTACAAAAGAATTTCGAAACATTCAACAAAAGTGAAAAGTTAAATCTTCAATGAATCTCCAAGTCCATATAAGTGGCTTTGCGCCCTCGCACCGCATCGTCGTTTTTTTTTGTTTTGTTTTTTTTTTTTTTTTTTGCTCGCCGAACAAATTGTTGGATAACAATTGCAATTAATCACTAAGCCGATTCATTCACACACTTTTATATACACGGTCAAAGCTAAAGATACAGATACATGCGATTTCAAAGGCTTCGCGGCGGGTAACACTTGTTCAACACGATCCGCCCACCAATTTAAGAGCGTCTTTTAGCAAGTGATCTGCGTTAAGAAAGAAAGAAACAAACAACCCTTTGGTATAAAGAAACACAAACAGATAGATTAGATACTTTTGCATTTGCTTTTCCTTTGGGAACACCACACCAAATAAAAAACATACAAAAAAGAACTTGATTAACGATTGTAGATAAAAATTTGTCATGAGTCGTTTATTGTTTTAAATTGTTTACCTAAAAATAAGCACTCATCGGCCGTTGCGGTCGGTCGTGCCAGAATGCTGCAGAAAAGACACAGTTCGACCTCTTTAATTACTACTATATTATTAAAGGAAGGAAGAGAATTGCCTGACATTTTGGCGGGAAAGATTAATTTCAGAACTCTCAGAAATTGTGGATAGGATAGGTAAGGAGGGGGGGGGGGGGGGGAAAGAAAATGTCGAGCAAATTTGGCGTGTGTAATTGATTGTTTCAAGGAGAAATAAATTTCGATCAATCAATCAAATTAATTGGTCTCAAATCGCAGAAAAACTATAGGTACCCATGATGGTAACGGCTGGGAAGCTATATAAGTTTGTAATATCTTACATAAACAATCCTAATGTACTTATAAAATTTTGGCGAATATGGAGGAGGGTCATCATTTAATAAAGGATTTATGTACATATAATTTCAACAGTAAGTTGTTTGATTTTTAATTTGGCGCTCCATTAAATTTCATTTTGTATGATGGAAGGCAATGGATTGTAATGGTAAATTGCGGTTTTGTAAATGAAGATACTTGAAAATAAATGGATAACAGTTTAAAAAGGCATGAGTTCTTTGACTTTAAGAATCAGTAAGTGAAAAAAAAGCATTAACAAGCAAACAAAAAATTTGAGACTCTAAAGTTTATTTTGCAACTGAAATTTTGTAAAGGTTGTATGTAGTCAAAAATTATTACAATCGACAAGATGAGCTAATTATAATAATAGTCCATGGTCAATAAAGCATTTGATTTGGAAAAAAATAGCCGGAAAGCTGGATTTTGATATATATGCCCCTCATGGTGTTCATAAGAATCTGTCAAAAGGCCCCCCGGATTTGAGCACCGCTTGCAAAATTCCGGGGGTCAGGGTTACCTATGAATATTTTAAAAAGGAGTCCTGGGTGGAAAAAAAAATAAAACACCAATAATTTACAAACTCTATAATTCAGAGAAGTTTAGTTTTCAATTTTATTAATATTTAATGCTTCTCTTATATATAGAATCAAAAGTTAAAGAAACCATTTTTCACAAAAAACTTGAAAAATGGTATATTAAGGCGCCAGTTGTAGTTTTCATTGAAAACGGTCATTGAATATTTTAATTTTAAGTTTTGAGGTATTGAAAAAGCTAAATCAGTGATTATTTTGATACCAATAAAAATCTCATGACTCAATTATGATTTCTGCGTTATAAGAAAAGGTTTGAACGATTTCATTTCGAAAGTATAGGTTTATTCAGTTATGGAATATACAGTAAGACCCGCTTAAAAGAAACGACAAAATGTGACAGTATTCCTTTCACTTAAGCGGGTTTTTCACTAAAACGTTTAAGTGATAAAAGTTTCACTTTAGGGGATCTAAAAATTTCAAAAACGGTTGTGACGTATCAGAAATTCAAATGCCATTCATTTTCTTGGTGAACATTTGGTGGAAGTGAAAAATAAAAAAAAAATGTGAAAGCGGTCAGAAAATTTTTTGTTCTGTTCGATTCATTTTTTTTCACTTATGGGAGCTTTTTTTAATGAAAAATATAAAACTTGACCGTAAATATATATTTCAGGTATCCGGGTTTTTCACTTAAGCAAGTGTCGCTTAAGCGGAGTGTTTTGAAGGTAATTCGTCAACAAATACTCGGGGATGGAAAAAAGTGTTTCAGGGATGCGGGTTTTTCTCTTAAGCGGGTTATACTGTATTTTACTTGTTGGTTTACAAAAATTGTCCGCACTTTTAAGAGCTGAGTTAAATTAAAATTTTTTTTTTAAAAGATGAGTCCATGGAATATGACTAAAGAGTCCCGAAGCTTATACTACCAAAAGATAATCTCGTTAAGATTAAATAAATCCTTGGAAGTGTTTTCACATTATTGGATTAACTTTGACAGTACCTTTTAAAATGCAAATATTGTTTCATTTTTTCTTCTAAAATGAAAGTGAGATAGATAGTTCGATTTTTATCAAAAGTTGAAAAAAAAATATTCTCGAAAATTTTCTCTCGATTCTCGAATATTATACCTACTCAGAGCAATATGGGAATAGGTGTGTTCGATTTGTAAAACTATTGGCCGTATGAAGATTTAACAAGATTAATTTCAAATCTATCTATACTAGATTTGAAGATTAAATTTGTATGGTAAATCTTTGAAATTTGAAGAGGATTTAGGGTGAATCTACTTAAATCTGAGTTTAGCGGTCGGTGAAAACATTGTTTAACGCTGCTGCTGAACAGATGACAGATCCCAGAAATGGACAATGAAACAAAAATTTCAAAGGGAACGGTAAGAATGACGTTTTAAGATATAAGTATAACGAATTCGTTTCCAAAGTATTCAATTATATATTTTTTGGTGCGTTTAAAAAAAAAACAGTCCAAATTTCTAAAAGGAGTCAAATTTCAAAAAGATGGATCCTGGAGTCCCAGCGTTAAAAAAAAAGAGTCAAAGTGACTCTTAAGAGTCCCGAAGGCAACACTGACGGGGGTTAAAGGGGGGTTTACCAAGAAATACAAAAATCTAGAAAAAAAAATCTCGAATGCAAAAATCTAGAATTAATAATAATTAATAACCATCCGCACAAGTAGGACCCAAGCCCCAAATAGTTTTTGTTAACAAGGGGACATAAGTTCCAAATTTTTTAGAGGCATAGAAGATAATAATAATATGTTGATGTTTTATTTGAAAGAAAATTAGTACAGTGTTAGCACCCAGCATTACGGCGTATAAACAGTGAGGTATGCAACCCCCCTGCTGTAAGATTGGGTGTATGCAAAGTTTCTTTTTATCATTTGGTGCGGGCCAACATATAATAACCGTGTTTAGTCATCGTCAACTAACACAACTATAGTATAATCACTTAAGTGGGACCAGAAAAATAAATTGTTTAACAAACTGAACAAAATAATGAGTTTTATTTGAGTTTGAATTCCTTAAATATTGGTAAAAAATCATGATTTACTTTTTCGAGATTTAGTTCTAGATATATTCTTTTGATATTTTTGTTTATTCTAGATTTGTGTGCATTCGAGATTTTTTCATTCTAGATTAAAAAATTCCTTTTTCGAGATTTTTTGCATTCGAGATTTTTGTCATAATCCCGGTTAAAGGCCCTCCAAAATGTTTTTTTTTTTTAATTTTTTTTTAGAAATATCTCCCAAACGGTTAGTTGTAAAAAAAAAGTTGCTTAGAAAATTTTCTACAAAAAACATTCATGTACCTTACTTCATAAAAATTACCGTAACTACTTTTTCATCAGAAACATTCAAACCATTTTCAATATCAACCATATTAAATAACTTATCAAAGATTAAGAACAATCGAACTGGTGGGCAATCTTTGGGTACGTAGAGTTTTTTTAAGTTGAGTTGCGCAAGGCGCCTTAATTTACACAGGTTTTGAATGGCGATAAACTGGCTTTTCTTTAAATATAATTTATTATTATTTATTATTATCCGTCGAATTTCAAAATACGAATTTGAAGAAAAATTATTTTTACCCCCGTAACTTTGAATGGTTATTGACCTCGACGTGTTATTAAAACAGTATTCGAAAGACTTCGTGTATTTAGAATATCATGTCAATTTTTACCTGTTTTTTTTGCTTTCTGTTTAGTAATTAGTTACAACTAGTGTAAGATAATAGCTGTGCAAACTTTGTTCAAAATTTTAATTGATAAAAACCCAAGAAGAAGTTTTAGTATTTTTATTTTTTTTAATTAAGGTGATATTTATTTAACCGTTGTATTTTTGCATTCATTTGTACTACTCATTTCATTTATGAAGGTAACGAAGTCAAAAAAGTGGGTCTCCAAATTCGTGTTCGTTCGCCTGCAGCCTAAATGGGTAATCTTTCTTTAAATTTAGTACCCGGGGTTTCTTGGGCATTCCCCCGACACATTTTTTTCATTTTGTTTTTAGGACCAAAAACAACAGTACCTGCCGTACAATTGTTTTTTAATAATTATTGAAAATTTATGAATTTTGTATTTTTTAAAATAACATACATAGGTATTGTAATATAGTAGGCACCTTTTTCCAACAAAAAATCGTAAATTTGTTATAAATGGCAACTCTTTTAGAACAATGTTATTGATTTTCAATTTTCTCAAAAACAGTTCAACCTATTTTGAACAATTTTGTATGGAGAATATTGTGAAAAGTTTTAAAAGTATGGATTTTTAAAAAAAAGTTTCAAATATTTTTTTGAAAACGACTTCGTTGACTTTTATTAAACTTGGTACTCAGTAGTTTTTTTTTTACATTTTCTATCTGATTTTAAACAAAAATTCTGCTTAAAACCAAAAATCCCCCTACCATACAAGTGTTGAAAAACCGGTTAGGAAAATCTTATTTTTCTCAAAAACCACTCCTGCGATTTTGATTAAACTTAGCTTATATCAGTACGATCTACCATACTATAGAAACAAATTTTACATTATTTTTTATAACTAGCGGTATATCACATTGAACCATTTTTTTTGTTTTCGACTATCTGACAATCTGTTCAAACGATTTTAATAAATTCTTCTATACAAGAGCTTCCAGTAAGTTTGAATGATATTGCAAATCATCATTTTCATATAAAATACATTTTGGATTTAAAACAAAAATTCAAAATACTTTTTTGAAAACTCGATATTTCCAAAATGGGTACGTAGATGATTTTTTTTAAAGTTTATATTTTAACTCCGCATTAATAAATACTTAAAAATGATGTACTAACTTTTATTATTAAAAATGTTTACAAGATTTTTTATATATATAAGAAAATTAGTTTTTCAAAAAACCGCTCCAACTATTTTTAAATTTTTATCTCTTAAATAAAAATGTATTAAAGAAATTAGTTAGTATATACATCGCGTGAGTCTAAACAATTTCCAACGACATACATATTCATTTAAAAAAAAAATATCAGTTTAAACTGTAAGTTCCATATATATGCATGCATACTGAACTGATTTGGATCAATTTTTAACTCGTAAATACAAAAACAAACTCAAATACAAAAACAACACGTAATCCTGCTTTATAGCTGGATTTATTTCAATAATCCAAAAATTAGTTCTTATTATGGCGGGTAGATGGCTTCTTTTTCCCTTTGCATATGGTAACGGTAAAGCAGTGCAAAATGGTAACGGTAGGGACGAGTAAAAGTCTAATCTTCTCTCGTCTTGTAGCCAACCCTTGTAATATCTAATTAAAAACAAATTCATTTATCCATTCAATTATGTATTTGTTAATTTAAATAGAATTGTTTTTTTAATTACAAATTAATTGGAACCTACTTAAAATTTTGCAAACTATATTCCAAAAAATGTAATGGGCAATTTCTATGGAGCCAAGACTTTAGTTTTCCAATATAATTCCAAAATAGTGAAATAATAAATAAATTAATAAATTGGTGTTGAATATACATATGTGTACCTTAAATTCAAGAAGCAGCTTACTACTAACGCAATTATATTGTTCCTGTACGGCTTTGCAACATAGTTGCAGGCAATTAAATTTAATTTTAAACTTTCTTATTCCTTAGACCTGGGAAACCTTATTTATCCATTGTTTAACTGAATCAAGCAATTTTTGTTAGATTAATCAAACATTAAACTTATAGAAACTCCCTTCATTTCAAACAACATCCAAACTGATATGGTCTTGGAAAAAAATTCTTGATTTTTCTCAATTGTTTTGATTGTCTTAATTGATCATTTGGCGATCAAAGAACATCGTTCTCAAAATCGTGATTAATCGACTTAGCTTCTGTGTAACTATGGTGTTGCTGAGGTCGTATATTGAAGTGAAGTTTTTTTTTTTTTTTTTTTTACCCAAGCCTTGCTATAATATGCCAAATCCAGAAGCTAAATTCAGATTGTCAACCGGCCAGATGTTACATGTTTAGTTCTGAAGCGACTATGGCGTCCGCGGCAGTGGCTGGCAGAGTGGCAGTATTTTTAGTTACGATCGATGAGATGCAAAATTAAAATAAACAGAACGATGCAGAGGTTGGATTTTGTCACGACCGACAAGAAAAGCGACGTTAGTGCTTTAAATAGAAAAAAATACTCTATTCAGATGGTGGATAGCTGTCGTATATATATAAAATGGAAGGAAGAGCCATGGCAGTGGCAGCGGGGTTCAACAGGAAAAGGATGACATTGGTGGCAATATTTTGTTGTCTTTGCCGGCTTAAGAAGATCGTGCAGAGTTCTTTAAATTTTTTGACAGATTACAGCGGTGGTTTAAGCTGATTTTGGAAATAAGATTTCACGGAAAATTCAGAACCTTGTATTTTGTTCTGTTCTGTTTTGTACTGATTGACTGACAGATTGTTTGCCATTTAGGATTAAAAGATGGGACCTTTTGATGAAAAGTGTATATACAAAGGTGACATGTAAGTTTTTGAGGAGTTTTTTTTTTGGTATTTTGTTTGTATTTTTATCATCTAAATACATACTAAGATTGAAACTGCTGATTGATGCTGTTAAGTTTATACGTATAGCGGTATATAAGTCTATTCGTTTTTTTTTAATTTCCTACCGCAGTAAGAAATCAGTAAGCCATTTTCTTCCTTAAGCCTAGCCATGAATTGGAATCTAAAAACATCCACATACTAGTTTGTTTGTTAAAAAATTGAGAAAGTATTTCAAAATATTCTTAATATTCTCAGTTTTTTAGGGATATAAGTTAAAAATCATAAATGAATCTACATGTTAACAGTTAAGCAGTTTTTCAGTGGGGGATGCATGAAGAAGAACTTAAAAAAACTCAGAGGATCAAAAGTATATATTTGGAGTTAATCCCGAGTTAAGCATTCGTGCAGTGAACAATTTTTTTTTTTTTTTTTTTTTTGAGGTTAAAAATTTTAAGAAATTTTTTAAATGTTCAGAAAAATAATATTGGTTGGTGTCTACATTTTTGCTTGTTGTTTGAAAGCTTGGTTTAACTAGCTGTTAACTATATTCTTAAAAAGGTTGAAAAAACAAATAAATGCTAATGAGCTAATAGTTTGTTTCGTTTTTATGTTTTTGTGTGAGGGCAAGTACAACGCATGTTTTTTAAAGCTGCAACCTTTAGTTTTAATTAATTCAACTGGTCCAAACATCATATAAAAAAATGGCTTTGCGATATTGGTATTTTTTTGTGTACGATTTTACTGGCCTATTAGTTTCCTAGTTTGAATAATTTAGAATTTTTATTATGAATAAAAAGTTTTTTTTTTTCAATAAATTGTAGTACAACAACAATATAATAGCACTCTTGGAAGTTTTAGAACGAACGAGACAAGCATTAGATGTAAATAAAATTTTGTTTTTGGTTCTTCTTGATTACTCCGTTTGACACTATTGATTACAACATCCTTTGTCCAAAACTATTTAAAATTAAATGTTTTCTCCAGATTCAGTGCGACTTGCTTTTTTTCTTTTTTCTCGAAGAGACATCAGGAGGTTATTGTGCGAAATAAAACTTCTAATTTATTGCCAATATCTAGCCATTTCATTTATGTGAAGACCGTTTTGTTGATAACCTGCAGCTAACAAAAAGTTGTCGTGTTCGCATTTTTCAGGATTAATAAGAATCTATCATCTATTAGACTTTTGGTTTCTTATAGGATCAGTTTGCCAGTGTGATACTTGTATTGAAGGTTTGAATGAACAACAACACCTGAGTGAGCTACCACCAAGTTTTTATAGGCTGGAGTTATAGCTATTTCACGACTGCCACGCCGATCATCACACTCCTTTAAGTGGTGCTTGGTCTTTGTTCAATTTTAATTGAAAAAACTTTCTATGCCCAGGTAGGACTCGACATCGGACCAAGCTCCCTCCAAGCCATATGCATACGCATTGCGCCACCGAGGTCACTTGATCAAGTCGGTCCAATTTTAAGTTTTCTTGTTTTTGACAATTGCATTTGAAACCAGCATTTTTACTAGCTACACACAAGTTGTTGTTGTACATTCGGTTTCATTTCTTTTTTCTCCGTACTCGATTTATAAGTCAACAATTCGTCGAACATATAAGGAGGGAGATTGTATGAAAGATTTGACACGGGTCAAGAATTAATTCAAATTTGTATAAGGGGTTTTTGTGTGATAACACACTTGCAGTTAGGCTGCCAAGCTTTCGCACCATCATATTAATACTGATACTTGTTTTGGGGTTAAACCTGAGTTATTTTATGAAAATACTCCAACTGATTTTGTTATTGAATCTTATAGCCTTTTCACACCAAGCCCAAAACGCGGTTCTCGTGAAATTATCGGTTTTGGCGAAAAACCTACATCGAAAACTCAAGTTTTACCATACATTTTTGGTAAACCACAAGTTTTCGTAAACCACAAGTTTATTATAAAACCTCTCGAAAACTAGTTGAAATTCAAAGTTGAACTAAACAAACAAACCTTTTGAAACATTCAGCGCTCAATAAAATGCAAAAAAAAAGTTGGTGTTTGTGAAATGTCAAACGAAAACTTGTAAATGTTCAGTTTGAACGCTTTTCGGGATTTTGAAAACTTTTTGCCGAAAACCCGGTTTTGGGTTTGGTGTGAAAAGACTATTAAATGAAAAAAAATTGGTTGAAAATCCAAAAAATTATTTACTTGAATATTTTTTTATATAGTCCGGTATATGTACGAGTATTAATTTTTTTTAAGTCTGAATAATTAGTCTGATTTTAAAAGAAATGCATTAGTTATAGGAGCCTATATTTTAAGCATCCTGCTTAAAACGTATTTTAATTTAAGGAAGTACATGTGAGAATACATTTATAAAGGGTGATTTTTTAAGAGGTTTAGAACTTTTTTAAAAAAAAAAAACACAAAAAATTCGAAAAAATGAATGAAATATTTATTTGAATCGATAGTTTGAACCTTGCAATTTAATGTTTAAAGATAATTTCATGCAAATGTTGACCGCGGCTGCGTCTCAGGTAGCCCATCCGCTGAGTCCAATTTTGGCATACTCTTTCACACATATCGGCCGGTATCTCACGAATGAATGCATGGATGTTGGCTTCCAGTGCGTCAATCGAAGCGGGCTTGTCCCTATAGACATTAGCCTTGACATACCCCCACAAAAAATAGTCAAATGGTGTCAAATCGCACGATATAGGCGGCCAATTGACCGGCCCGAAACGTGAAATTAACTGTTCACCAAACTCGCCTCGCAATTGCGCCATTGTTTCGCGTGCTGTGTGGCATGTGGCACCGTCTTGTTGAAACCACATATCATGCAAGTCAAGAACTTCCATTTCGGGCAAAAAAAAGTTTGTTATCATCGCTCGGTAGCGTTCACCATTGACAGTAACGCTGCGATTCGCATCATCTTTGAAGAAATATGGCCCAATAATGCCGCCGGCCCATAAACCGCACCAAACAGTGGCTTTTTCGGGATGCATTGGTAGCTGTTGCAATGCTTCTGGCTGATCTTTACTCCAAATGCGGCAATTGTGCTTATTTACGACTGCTCAAAAGGTCGAGAATGCCGACCATAAAATGGAAGCAGCGCGCGATGAACATTTCGAACCGAGCACGAATTTTGATAGTAAAATTCAATAATTTGCAAGCGTTGTTCATTTGTAAGACGATCCATGGTTAAATTGCAAACCAAACTGAAGCTGTTTGACAGTGACACAAGGTACTAAACACACGTCAGCTGTCAAAACCAGTGTTGCCAAAACCAAACCAGCTAAAAAATCACCCGTTATAAATAATACAAGTAACAATTTTGAATTGTAAAATTTTAAAAAATGTTAAGTTAATGATCTTGAAATTTGTTGGCCATGAAATAAAATTAGTTTAACATCTAGATTCGTAGGAAAACAAAATTTCTATAACACTTTTACACTAACGAAGAAAAACATGCATATCAACAGTTAAAGTGCAAAACCTCGTAATTCGTTTTTGCATATTTTTTTAGAAATAACAAAAAAAACCTGCCAATTTTTGTATGGCGAGTAAGATTTTTGAATTCTGCCTTTTACTGTAAAATGTTCATAATAACATTGTGAGATTGAAATTGCCAGATTCTGCATATTTTTAGTAATATTTTTTTTGAATTTTTCGACTAAGGAGGCTTACACTTTAATCGTCGATACGCATAAACAAAAACTTCAGGCGAAAAAAGAAATATTTTAAGCTTGAAGTTCATAAATATTTAAAAATAATTTTTGAATTAATTATTAAATAAATAAATTAGATGGCAAAACAACTCGTGTAGAACCATGGCCTAGTGACTAACAGATTGTAACCGCATTCCCGTAGGATTGTGTTTCTTGCAGGATATGTCTGCTTTTTATCGAAAAAAAAATTATTGCTCCAAAACACTTTACTAACTTAAATCCTCACAATTTTTTTTTTGTTTATTTTAAAAAGTTTTTTTTGAATATATTTTCTGTATTTGATTTGAAGTTTATTATTTAGGTTTGTCATTTTTGCTCTTAATATTCCGTATTAATGGAGATTTTGGGAATTTAATATGGAAAAGGTAAAGAATTTTTTGTTTGCTATCGATAAAGAGTACCTTCCTTATAGAAAGCCTTAACTCAAATTTCCGACCCCTTTAAGAGTTACCGCTGCCATATTGAATTAAGGAGTTAACTAGTTTTTCGCAAATAAAAACAGGGGCCCAACTATGTAACTCGATTCTAGAATAAAAATGTTCGAATTCGCAAAATCTCAGCTCGCGCACTATCATACATATTACCTACTACTTAAAAATAAGCATTGAAAACAACTTTCGAATGGATTCGAAAGTAGAAGCAAGTTACATAGTAGGGCCCCAGTGATTTTAATTTAAGAGAAAAATCGGGTTCTAAAATTTTTAAAAGATGATTTTGTTTTATATATTTTAAATATTTAACGAGGGATAACCAATTCATAAAAAATTGTTTTTTTTTTTAATTTTCTCTGGTATTTTTTTTGTTACTTGCGATATGTATGTATGTACAATGTACATACTATGCAGGTACTATAATGTATTATGGCAAGTTATGTATTCGTAAAAAATCGACCTCGACGAAAAAAGTGGGTCTCGCAATTCTGTCTGCCTGTCAGTCCTTTCGGCTGCAGTCGGTGGGTCGATTTTCTATAAACTTGGTACATATAGCGTTTTTTGGGAAGTCCCCTGACCCATTTTTTTTTATTTTTTGGGACCAAAAATGACAGTAGCTGCCGTACAATTTTTTTAAGCAAAAAATGAAAATCCTCATTTTTCTCGTGCCCAAACTTAAAAACAAAAATCAGTAATTTTTGTTTACAAAAAGGGTACCATTTTATAAAAAATAAAAGATACTTCTTATATGAAAACATTTTTTTTATTCTGGATTTTCTCAAAAAACGGTTCAACTGATTTTGATCAATTTTCTTATGGAGAATTTTTTAAACAGTTTTTATTAAAATTGGTGCCCAACAGTTTTTAACATTATCAGGTTTTTAAAAAAAATACTCTTATACCAAAGCAAAAATAACGGTACCTCCCATACAAGTGCTTAAAAACCGGTTAATGAAAATCCCATTTTTCTTAAAAATGGCTCATACTATTTTGATTAAACTTTTTGTTTGAGCTTAAATAAATTTGATCTACCTACCATATTATTGGAAAAAAAATTTATCTATCGTTTAAAAATGGTATCTCTCATAGAACCATTTTTTTTTTCGATTATCTCAATATCTGTTGAACCTATTTTAATAAATTTATTTACATAAGAGCTTCTTATAAGTTTAATTAATATTGAATATCAAAATTATCAAAAAAAAATAATTTTGGATTTAAAAATAAAAATTCAAATCATTTTTTGAAAATTCGATATTTTGAAAATGGTTAGATGGTTTTTTTTTTCAAAATTTATTTTTTAACTCCACATTATTAAACATTAAAAATGTTCGTACCAATTTTTTTTTTTTTCTTAAAAATGTTTTAAAAATTTTATATAAAGAAAATTAATTTTTTTAAAAACCGCTCCAATGATTTTCGAAATTATTTTCTAATACATTAAGGGAGGTTTGCTGATACTACACACAACGATTTAAGTTGAACTTAATTTCTAAAGTATCACATTATGACATGGAAAAAGTACCCCTTAAGAATTTAAGTTCAACTTTAATCGTTATGTGTAGTATCAGCAAACGGCCCTAAGATTTATTTAAGAAATCAGATGGCGAACATAATGTGCGTTGGTGTCGAAACAATTTTAAATTTTGTTTAATTAATTTAATTTAAAATTACATATTAATTTTTTACCAAATTTGTCAATTTAAACTGTAAGTTTCATGCTCTGCACCGCGGTGCTTTATTGTTAATAACGGGTGATTTTTTAGCTGGTTTGGTTTTGGCAACACTGGTTTTGACAGCTGACGTGTGTTTAGTACCTTGTGTCACTGTCAAACAGCTTCAGTTTGGTTTGCAATTTAACCATGGATCGTCTTACAAATGAACAACGCTTGCAAATTATTGAATTTTACTATCAAAATTCGTGCTCGGTTCGAAATGTTCATCGCGCGCTGCTTCCATTTTATGGTCGGCATTCTCGACCTTTTGAGCAGTCGTAAATAAGCACAATTGCCGCATTTGGAGTAAAGATCAGCCAGAAGCATTGCAACAGCTACCAATGCATCCCGAAAAAGCCACTGTTTGGTGCGGTTTATGGGCCGGCGGCATTATTGGGCCATATTTCTTCAAAGATGATGCGAATCGCAGCGTTACTGTCAATGGTGAACGCTACCGAGCGATGATAACAAACTTTTTTTTGCCCGAAATGGAAGTTCTTGACTTGCATGATATGTGGTTTCAACAAGACGGTGCCACATGCCACACAGCACGCGAAACAATGGCGCAATTGCGAGGCGAGTTTGGTGAACAGTTAATTTCACGTTTCGGGCCGGTCAATTGGCCGCCTATATCGTGCGATTTGACACCATTAGACTATTTTTTGTGGGGGTATGTCAAGGCTAATGTCTATAGGGACAAGCCCGCTTCGATTGATGCACTGGAAGCCAACATCCATGCATTCATTCGTGAGATACCGGCCGATATGTGTGAAAGAGTATGCCAAAATTGGACTCAGCGGATGGGCTACCTGAGACGCAGCCGCGGTCAACATTTGCATGAAATTATCTTTAAACATTAAATTGCAAGTTTCAAACTATCGATTCAAATAAATATTTCATTAATTTTTTCGAATTTTTTGTGTTTTTTTTTAAAAAAAAGTTCTAAACCTCTTAAAAAATCACCCGTTATATGAGCATGAGCGATAAAGGCTTTCGACTCCTTAACCCAACAAATGTTAGAGACAAAAAATAAATTGAAACCTGCAAAACAGATAAAGGTATGCGTATGTACTTAGAATAAGGAATTAAAAAAAATTGAACATTTTTATTCCGAACTTATTATGGAATTGATTTAAAATAAAAATCTAATTGTTTACAACAAGTTATCAGTAATTACCCACTTGCACTAAAAATCTGTACGTATTGGCAACATAAAATTCGCAAGGATTGGTAAGTACAACAAAATGTGCTCATTCATAGAAAATGTGTTTAACATTGCGTTGTCCACTCCACTCCACAAAATAGTAAGCTATACCGGCAAAAATTCATACAATAAAAGCTTTCTCGTAAAAGCTTCCACCCTTTGTTTAAAATAACTTTCTTAAGTGAAAGCAAAACCGATACTCCCGCGCTTATTTTATTTGTAGCAAAAGAGAAATATAAAAAGCGAAAAAGAACTATGTAGAATGTAGATACTATTTTAATACTATACTATTATTAAACCCAACTGCCTCATCTGTACAATTTTCGGAAGTATTCTAAATTATGTGGTTTTGAATATCTTTGAATTCTCCAATCCTCACTGAATAAATATACTTACCCATCATATTACTCGTAGTCGTAGGTATTTCAACGAACTATAGAGTCTGTGTTCATTTGACCAAAACAAAAAACTTGCATATCCGCATCCGTTGGAACGTTCTGTTCACCACTTCTATACTATAGTGCTTCAATGGTGGTAGCTGCAGATCGACATCGGTCTGTGGCTTTTGCTATTCCAAGTGCTCAAGTGCCTGACATTGCGTTCTGATTTAAAAAGCTATCCACCCCAAGTGCGTGAAGTACTACCACGCCATTGCCACCATTTTTATAGCGCGTATATACCTAGACCTATGCCTTCCAACATAAGAAATTTACAAATCTGCCAAAGTATGAATAATTCCTTTGCAGTCAGTGTAGATATTTATGTATAATATCTATGCATCTTTACAAAAAAAAAAAAAAACAACAAAAAACATCTAGCTCTATGTGTTTGCATTTTTGTGCGGAAAAAATTAACAAAAGTCAGTAGAATCCTTGCTGTTTCCATCACCATCGCCAGCGCCATCATCATCATCATCATCAGCTGCAAAAAGGAGTAGTAGAGTATTTTCGTATCTATTCACATCTATTCGTAACTCTTTTAGCTAGCTAAGCACCAACAACAACCACGAAACAAGAAATGTTGAACGTTGATGGTAAAAAAGAAAAAAAAAAAATAGAAAAAAAAAACAGAATAACTCTGCTCCATCGTTCCACGGCTTTACCATGAAAACGAAGAAGGTGGAGCGGAGGCGCACCAAAACCAAGAGTATTTGACAAAAATGCAATGAAAGCGAACAAAAAGAGAAGAATTACAAAAAAAAGTTACATACAAAAAAAAAACAAACAAAATATAACCAAAGAACGCGAATAAAAACAAAATGTAAAAGAACATAACAAACCAAAGAGAGGGAACCACATCAACTACTAACATCAACCGGCACAACGAACTTCACAACCACAACAACCAAACCAGTTCAAAAAGTGTTGCTGTGTTTATTTTGAAATAATTTTATTACTGCAAAGAAGTATCATTTCAAAAGCTTTTAACAAAGTACGTTATTCAATTTAATAATGCAGAACATTTTTGAGTCACAATTTGATGCGAATTTTGAATGTTGGAGTTTCTCCATTTAACCTAACTCCAATAGAAAATTTTTAAAGAAAACATATTCCTAATTAGAAAAACACTTATCAAAAGATCCGTGGTTTAATTGAATGACTAGTTTAAGGAAGAATATAAATAAGATGAGGTAAGATAACTATAACCATGCAGTTTTGAACGAAAAAATTTTTGCAAATTTTTAGTGTCATCAATGTTTTATACCTACATAATATTATGTAATAATGAATTTTACTATTCTACACATACAAACTGAATATAATTCAATTAATAAGTTCAAGTGACCTCTACTCCAAAGATTGCGTTTCGCCCAAAAAACAGAAGTAGTTTCTTCACCTTCGTTATTACAAACTGAATATACATACATATTAGGATTTACTTTTAAAGATGTTCCGTCACACCTTAAAGGTGTCACAAATTTCTTAAAACATATCCTGAAACAATAACAAACATAATATGTAAAATAAAAAAAAGGTTACGTATACGCCACCCCACACTTTTATTTTGTAAGTGTTTTTAATGAACTTTGCGTTTCAAAATATTATCGAACAAAATAAATGAATGTGCCAAATAGCTGATTTTTATTTATTCCTGTTTTCCAAATAAAATAGTTTTGACTGATGAAAAATTTGATTCGAATAATTTACCAAATTGTTAATTTTTTAAATATCGTGTAAGTGTTAAAGAGGTTTCGATAATTTTTCAATTTTAAATTCGTGATTAAAAATGTGACAGTTAAACGATTCTCAGAAAATGATTGGATTGTGATAATTTCAAGAGCACATAAAAGGTAAGCGTACATAATTATTAATTATGTAATTATTATGTAGATATGTACATACATACGTTTATTTTAAAATATGAATATATCTATGTATGTATACAATTTCAATCTAAACTTATGTACATACATCTTGTCTTCAAAACCATACACAATTGGTCAGTTTATATTTCAGAGTCCTCACTAATTTTCCTCCGACAGAAATTGAGCAGACGAATCCAAAAATTTTTTTCCTCAGTATTTGACACAAAAACTGAGAAATTTGGCAGAGGAATCCTGTTTGTATTTGTGAGATTACTGAGATCTCTGAGATCTCAGGAATATAAACTGACCAAATGTGTAAAACGAAAACGATCGAACGATATCGTTTTGGCAATAGCTGTCCCTTTCATTCTCTTAAGATGTGATAGAGATGTGTATAGTCAAAACGATATCGTTTGATCGTTTTCATTTTACGGAATTAGGCCCCGTTTTTGTAAGAAGGTAAAGCTATCTAGTCAAATGTTTTACTAGTAGTCGAAGCTAAATAAAAGATTCCGCTAAATAGCTTCACCTCTTGGTAAATTTAAGCTTAAGCTTCATATTTTTAGCTTTCGTTTGTTTATTAACATGTTACGGCTTAGCTTATAGTTAAAAATGTTATTTTATAGATCGGGGAGCAAAAAAAGATGGTTTTGGATTTTCTTTTACCACATATTTGTTTCGACAATTACATATTGGTTTTGCGTAAAAAATTGCGGAAATGACAATCAAACTTAACATTACGATGAAGGATAGATTTCCAAAAAACTTTTTTTTATCACACTGTCCTTCCGATGATCCTTACATGTTCATGGAGCTAGAGTTTAAACAAGAGAACAAGAGAAATTTGGTACTGAGCAGTGGACGATTAGCTCCAATACAATTGTTTTGGTGTTTTTAAATTTTGTGCTCCACCCGTACTGCAATCTATGTTCACACAGATAAATCTCACAAATATCTGCATCCTCTGATCAGACTTAGAGGTTTTTCTTACGATCTGTTGAGTCCCCTAAAAACCAATCAGGCACTGCACATTTTTGAAATAAAGAAACTTTCCTCTAAAACATTTCTGGTCTCCAGTACGCTGTTCAACAAGGGAAATTGATAATTGTAGCAGATTATTTGGAGAATTATCCACTCCTTTTTTGCACTGAATTATTTAGACGAACCATTAAATGTCTGCGGAGTTTTTATTTGTTGTTTATTTCATTACAGCAAAGGCTTCTGTGATTTTTTGGATTATTTATTTTTGTTTTTACAATTGGTGGCATTTATTTTTTCCATATTCGTTTCCTTTACGTTTTCGTTTTCGATTTGGAGACCACAAAGAAAATTTTCGTTTCGCTTCATCTGCGTTGTGAAGGGTTAAGCTGGAAAAATTGGCTAAAGTTGTATGAATCTAGCGTTGTCTGTTTTAAAATAGCTATTTTGTATTCACTCAAAACGTAGCTTTAGATTTTTTTTATTCATAAGACCCAAAGGAGCGAAAAAATTTTACTACCTTTATTGTTGAAATATTATATAATTGTTTTTGTGTGTGCAGCAGGGCTCAGATTTGTATGTGCTAAAAAATACAAAATATGCACATAAAAAGAGAAACGAAATACATTGAAATTACAGTGAAACAGTGAAAATAATGTAAGTAAATAAACATAAACTACTTTTCCATGAAATAAAAACTATGTTCAAACCTGATTAAGAACTCATTTTTGAAATTGTCTTGTAAATCTTTTCTGAAATAAAACTTTTCCTATAAGGTGTGAAATGAGCGTTCAACTTCAACAAATGCAACTGGAGCGATTTTAATAGAAAGAATTGAATAGTTCAATAGTTTTCCAAGCTCTCAAGTCTCAGCTTCGTAAGAGTTTAAACTCAATATACTATGTATGATAGAGATATTTTTCATTTTTAAGTACCCCTCGTATTTATTTAAAACAATTTTCAATTTCCAGCCTAATATAAAAATTATGTATAAAGATATTTGAAGTAAAAAAAAAATATTGAAATAAATTCTTACGTTTTATATATTGTGTATATTATGTAGTTCCTTATTCCAATTTGCAATTTTAGAGCAAAGAGCGCGGGAATGCCATTGGAACAACATGAAATCTGGAATTGTGTTTTCGTTCTTGGTTCATGGAATTTGGTATTAAAACTTTTTAGGCAATTATTGACTTTCGTCAAAATAAAATTATTAATATTTCAACTTTAGATTTTTTAAGATTTTAAAAATATTCATTTATTGGTTAAATCTTCCCAAAAAGACAAAAATGCATTTATAGTAAAATATGCAAAAATATTCTTTAGCTATATTAAAGGAAATTTCTTGATTCGAAAAACAATCTTATTCATTTACTTTACGTTTATCAAAAAGAAATATGTACATATTAACATAAAAATCCTAGCCCTGATGATCAGTTAAGTCCATTCTTCCTTCTAAGAATAATATTTTGCAACCGAGTTAAGAAATTTCATTCAAATAATGTTTTATTTAAAAACTGGTTGTATGGCGTATGAGTGCTTTTTTTATTAGAAGATGATTTTTTACTTGGGATACATAAGAATTATATGGCAAGTTATGAATTCGTAAAAAAATCGATCTTTCAATTTTGATCAAAGTTGACATTACGATGACAGCGAAGTCTAAAAAGTGGGTCTCGCAATTTTGTTCATATGTCTGTCTGTCCTTTCAGCTGCAACCTAAACGCGGTTGGGTCGATTTTTTTGTTTTAAACTTGGTACCTAGCATTCCTCCGACAGGTTTGGATGTTTGGTTTTATTTTAGGAAAAAATGAAAACATCATTTTTCTCAAAAAAAATGCCCACAACTTAAAAAAAATTAAAATTTAAATTTTATAAAAAATGTTCCAAAAAATGGTTCCCGTAGAACCAAATTTTTCGATTTTTTAAAAACGGTTCAATTGATTTTGATCAATTTATTGAAATTTTTTAAAAAAATTGTATGACAACATTAAATTTTTTTTTTGAGAAATTAATAATTCGTAAACGACTCGGTCGATTTAAATTGAACTTGGATTTTAAAGAAGCAGATTTTAAAGAAAAATTATTTTTATAACCAAAAATAACGGCACCTCCTACACAAGTGTTTTAAAACCGTTAAGGAAAATTAAATTTTTCTCAAAACCAGCTCCTGCGATTTTGGTTATATTATAATTGAGAGCTACAAATGTTATTCAGAACGATCTAACATGTTAATAAAAAAAAATTTGATGTACCTATTAAAAATGGTATCTCTCGTGGAACCATTTTTTTGGTTTTCAACTATCTCGTTATTTATTAAACCGTTTTTAATGAAATTTTTTTACACATGAAGTTTTAATAAGTTTGAATAATATTGCTTTTCAAAAAGTTAAACAAAAAATTTTTTGGATTTTTGAAAAAAATTTAAAAATTTTTTAATGAAAATTCGATATTTCGAAAATTTGTTTAAGTCAATTTTTTTAACTTCACATTAATACGGGCTGAAAAATTGCGTAAAAATTTTGTTTCTTAAAAAATGTTTACAAAATTAGAGAAAATTAGTTCAGAAAATTATTATTTTTTCTCCAACAGTTTTCAAATTTGTTTTCTCATAAATTGAGATTTGTGAAAAAAAAAATGCTGAACCTATGTACATCGCGTTAGTGTCAAAAAATGTCGGAAGTTGTTTAATCACTCTATTTCAAATTATACTGATTTTTAAATGAAAGTTCCTCCATTACGTGTAACACGTTGCTATATTGTTCATATTTTTGTACTCCCATACCATAAACAACTACGTTTTATTCACATTTCGGCAGGTGGCATTAAATATAAGCTCCCATAACTAGTTAATTTCTTTTAAAATCAGAGTAATAGATCTAAATCACAGCCTCCCCTAAAATTAATTTGAACAAAACTAAGTTTAAGAAGACGAACAAACTTAAGCTATACGACGAGTTTACACTCTTATGTTACCATCATGAATATATCAGCAAGTCAATTTAGTCAATTTTATATCGAAAATATGAGTCTGGAAATTTAAAAGCTTAATTCGTAAAGTATCTTTATACAGTGCATAATTTAACTCTACTACAATATGATATACTCCAATGCAAAAATAATACTGAACAAAATTGGCAACTCACTTCTTGCAACCAGAGTACGAGTGAGTACGAGTACGAGACCAACCAGACCAAACAACAACTTGGCTAGCCGGCAAAACTTGAACGGAAAACAGTACGTATATATAATACGTAACCAGAGAAACACGTTTTACCCTCAATTCCATGCATCCACCACTGTACACAGATTCTATAGCAATGGCATAGCCACTACACTACCGCGCGCCGGTCTTGATTATGCGGCCTCGTCATCTCGTCTCAGTTCAAGATTTGACTCTTAAGTGGAAGGTTGCTGTCGTCAGTTTTCCTCTAAATAGGGTTTCGCGACGTGAAACGACGACGACGACAATAATATTAATAACGATATCGGCAACGACAAAGCTTTCTCAAGCCAGCATTATAATATATTGACTATGATGATGGTCTTTTCGTGTTTTCGCGTGATACCTTAACTTCTGTTGTTGTTATTTTTGATGGATAATTCTTAATGCATTTCCAATTTTATTATTAATTCTATGACTTATTGATTGATTTGATTGATATACAAATCAGAATTGTGCAAAATAAATTCTTAAGAAACTGTCTTGGGTAAAAAAAGTCTTTAACGATGATATAAACAAAAGTGACATCAATATAAAAAAAAAAACTTCATTGTCTTGTTACAACTACCCATACCAATATCTGTTTTCAAAAGTAAATTGGATGTCATTTAAATTCTGTGTACGTGAAACAATTTGAATAACCGTTATAATGCTTGTGTTAAAAAATGCAGAAAATCAAAAAAAAAGAAGACAAAAAAAAATATTAAACAAGAAAACTAATTAAATAAAAAGGAAATATTTTCTCAGATGGTAAGGGATTGAGGAATTTTCCTATCCGGTTCTACTGCTACTACTGGTCAAATACACAAAGCTATATCAGCTATAGCTACATATTATATTCAACTTTGGATCTAAAGGAGTCCCCCGAAAAACCGGTCCAACTGAGAGAGTTTACTTTAAGTCCCATTGGGACTGGAACTGGTGGTGCTAAATCGAGCCGAGTATACCGACTTTGCCAAAAGGAGTTCGGTTCGGGAACGGAGATTCTGGTGGTGCCGTAGTAGCTTTGTATTTCTTTGCTGCCGTTGCCCGCTTGTGGGCTCATCGTCGGTTGTCGTGTAGTTTGTTTTTTTTTTTTTCGTGAACCATCATGGATATATTCTCCTAATGCTCGACTGAAAAGAGACATTGCCATGCCAGTGCCATTGAGCGCCCACGGCCCACTTCCTCTTCACCATCAATGATGAGAGTCTTTCCTCCACACTTTTGGACTTTGGTATACTAGCCCGCAGGAGGAGTTTGTATAAGTCATAGTCGGCCAGCCGAAAGTGATACATCGCTCCGTGTTTCATTTTGGTGTAGGTACATTGGGCTCCTTAGCCTCATGCACATTGCTCCGGCAATAAAAAAAGACCTAGAATACAGTGCGTTCATTGTAGCTAATTTTGTTTGTTTTACCCCAGCTCCATATCTCAGATCTGCAACAGGGCCTTTTTCTAAGTCCCGAATCAACTCAGGAGAAGAGCCTCCTTTTTAAAACTGAGTGAATGCATTTGAGCGACTTGAGCAAGGTGCGATAATGGCTAAATGAATGTCTAGTACCTTAGTCTCTCTCGCGGACCAATGGATGCTAAATGCCTAAAAATGTGCTCCTTCCGTTTTACTTTTCAACAATGTGTGGGTGCCTCTGGCATCTCCATATCGCCACCACAGGACCATTCCATATTGTGAATTACTACGAACGTCAGTTGTAGAATAGAAATGTCAAAAAGTGCAAACGTATATATAGATAAATTTAAATAGGCAAAGATCCCAATACAGAAAGAGATAGACCATATATATTTTATAATATTCACGGAAACTCTCTTATTTGGCAAAATATTCTAACAAGTGTATTAGTGGTGTAAACGTGTAATTTGCCGTTACACCGAAAGTGCAGTGTTTAAGTGTGTGTTTTATAGTAATAGTGCCGACGCGGCTTGGCGAGTGTGCGACGAATATATATACATATATTCCTATTCCTAGTGTGAGGAGCTTTACAACGTTGCCAGAAAAGTATAAGGATTTACTGCTGCCTTTTGGACTTGTGCGACAGGCGGCATAGTTTGTTTGGATTAATTTTTTTTTGTCTATTTTCATGGCATATATGGTGAGTTTTTGTGTGTTTTGTTTGCATTGCTTTTCTATGGATTCCTTTATTATTCTTGGCCAAGAACCTACACTCCACCTCCACTTTCGCCCACATCTATACTCCCTTCATTCCACATCATACAAAATATAATTTATGTATTAAAATTATGATTTAGGGCGATGGAAGTTATACTAAAACTTTTATATTTTTGGAGACTATATAGACTGTGTGGATGTGATGGTAACTATACAAGAATTATTTTAAGGAGAATGGAATTTTTGTTTGTGTTAATTTTATTTGAATTTAAAATGAGTATTCTTTTTAAGTAAACAATATTTTATGTTGTTTCTTCTTAGATAAATACCAATAAAAGGATCTGTTTCTTAAAATTCAAAATAATAATAAATATATTATTTTAAAATTAGAAACAAACAAATAACGAATATCAATTAAAAAGAAATGCTATAAAAAAAGAATTAGACAAAATTGACAATGATTCGTTTGAATTTATTTGTCTCTTTAATTCCTAATCAAAAACTATAGGTAGTGTAAATGAGAATAAGTTTATTTGAATTAGTTGTCTTGTTTTCAGATTTGATTTCAGATTTAATTGAAATACCTATACATAGTTATATATGCTACCTAGGCATAGGGGAAAATTTTGGTTTGAAACTGGGTCCAGGTTTTCCATTGATTTAATGCATATGACTTTTACCTTTCTTAATTCATATTTTGTAAATAAATTTTTTATTAAATTTTTGTTGAAAATATCAAGTCCTCTTCAGGTTTTAAAATGCACCCACAATGCATAGATAATTTATGTAGTATTTAAATAATATTTTCACTAGTGCTCCCTATTACACGGGTATTTAAAACCACGGATACGCTTGTTCTTATAATATCCGGATTTGAGTCCATCTATATCGTGTATCCGTAGATGCATATTGTGAGATGCTCTTTATCGTAGGCTGAGGTATGCTCGTTGGGTCCAAGGTTTACAAAAGAAACAAAAAAAATTTAGTGTTATTGAGGATATCTTTATTCACCAATCACTGGTGCTTATAAGTTATAACCCTAATACAATGTTATATTTACTTATAACTGTACATAATTCTTTTCAAACCAAAATTTATATAATGCAAATGAAGGCTGGCTGGAGATAGCAGTTTCCACTAAATTACAGTCTGAGGCGCCACTAACTAACTACTTTAACTGTTGCTTCTAGACTCTAAGCTATTCAAGAAGAAGACTCTCCCTTTACTCGAGATTGGTACTATATTCAATCTTTGGCAGAGCTCCCTCTTCTTTTTTAGTTTTTATTGAACATAATATATATACAATTTGGCTTATAACTAATATGATACTATGATAAATTTACATTTGTTGGCACATAAGGGGCCTAACGTTATACAATGTCTTAAGTTTAACAAAATATAGATAAATAAATTACATGTCAAAAAATTTAATTTAAAAGTCGATTGACTCTTCTTTCGTTTGTCCATCGCCTCTTATATACAATTGGGTTTGAATTGAATGTGAATTATAATATGGCAAACAAAATAATATTTATACATTTTGGTATATACTTTACTATAAGTGGTTCAGGTGGTATGGTCAGGGGTGGCGGGAGTGTTGGCGAATGTTAGTTTTTATATCCACACTGTCGGTCGGTCGGTGGTGGGGGAAACGAAGTGTAATGCATCATTACAATGTATTTTAAATCATCCAATTAGCACTAGATAGGGTCATTTTATGGAATTTTGTTGATAAAAATATAAAAATACAACAATGATTTGTTATTCGAAATTATTAATGGATTAAAGTTGAGAATTTTTTAATTTGGCAAGAGCATTGTATATAAAATCTATAGTAATATCATGAAGTGGAGTGACGGTAGCGACATCTTAAGGACATATATTCGACTTCTTTGTGGAGTGTTGGTTGGAATCCCGAATATTCACAAAACGAGAAACGTAATAATAAAATAAGAACGGGAACGCTGTATACTAAATTTATGAGAGTGCGAGGAAGTGAAAAAAACAATAAAAAACCATAACCTTGACTAATTGGCTTCTAATCGGAAAAAAATTTGCTATATGTAGGTATGCACGTTTGTAGTAGCTTTTTTTATTCATAATAATTGTAAAGGTCCCCTCGTAGTTGGTTTGGTAGGCTGATAAATCGGATAACCTATACCGCAAATCCTATAGCGTGCCCAAGCAGAGGTTGCAAGAGGGCAGCTTGATTACTGTTTATACAGGGGTGAAGTAATTTCACATGCGAAGTTAGTACCCTGCACCGTAGTTTTCCTATTGAAACCGTAAAATCGAATAAATTTATTATTTTTGAAATCAAGTGAGTCAAAAGTCCAAAATCGATGGGCTAAAAGTCCACAAGTGGGTCATAAGTCTATTGTGGACTTATGACCTGTGGACTTATGAGCCTGCGTCTAGGGGTGTAGGTTGGGTCAAGGCTAAGATAAAAATCTTATATTCCCCTGTTTAGACGGGACGGACTTGAAATAAAAAAAATTGTACCCGATTTGCCATTCCAGCATAGTTGAGATACATTAGAAATGAAAGAAGCATTTATGTATTTTAAATTCTTTTTTAAATTTGCTCTTCTTCACATGCAAATCTGGAAAGCCTACGAACAGTGTTGGCCGAATTAACTACACTAGGTACATTTTCTACATCATTAACTACGGGTAGTTAATTAAGTAAACTACACGTCTTATTTTCTACAATTTGTTAAGTTTTCATATATGTAGCTACATACAAAGTAAAATAAGAAAAATAATAAAATTTCAATAAAAATTTGAACATTTTAACTCAATATTTAAGCTTCAAAGTTACAACTGACAGATCATTTGATATTTGAAACTAAGTTTGCTACAATTTGTTTCATTAACTACATTTAACTACGTTTAACTATATAAACTACGTAGCAAATGTGAAAAATTTAGTGGCCATCCCTGCCTACAAACACTTCTCCTTTTTTTGGTGTCCGTTTTATCATCTTCTTCGTATTCTATTTCCTCAGACCAGTAAGAACAAAGCACGAACGGAATAATTTTGTCTATTCCCCTGACGTTTCGCCCTCTTTCTCTACTCGGCGTTACACTTTTTTGAAATTCTGTTGATTTTGTTCACATTGTTAGTAGGTATGCCTCCGCTTAAACATTTCTAATGTTAAAATTATTTAAAATGAACGGCAATATGTGGTAACAATATCATGTCATATATTTTTTTAAAACCAGAAATCCTTTTTTTTAATTAATTTTCAAACTCAAAATTTAAAAAAAGGAAAAAAAAATTGTTCAAACTAAACAAAATTTGTTAAATAATTTATAATATGACCAAGTTAAAATGTAGTATTGTTGAAGAATCTGGTTGCTCTTCGGCTTTTTTGGTCACTTGATGTTCAATGAAACAAACAAAATTTATTCCATTTACTTTCCCGACGTTTCGACAGGGATTGCTGTCTTCTTCAGGGGATTTTGACGTAAATGAAACAGAAAAAAAATATTGAATTACAAAAATTAACAAGCAAAATTGATTTGAAAAAAAAGTATATATACATATATGTATATATAAAGCACTTCTCGTTATGAAGATCAGTCTTGGTTTTTGAACAAATTTAAAGTATTTCAGTAATATCTTTGGTTTTAATATTCAAAATGCTCTTATAAATTTTTGGTCAAACCCTAAAAACCGCATATACTTATGTAAAATTTAAATGTCTTCTAGTTTTTGAGAAAATTAAAAAAAAATAATGTCTAACTTTAAAAGATAGGTATAACATGACATAGTAAGTGTTGCCGTTTATTTTTAATTATTTTTTGTTGCCTTACCTACCTAAACCCAAGATTTTGTCGCATCTTAAGCAAAACACCCTATATAGAGATTTTTTGCAATAGTGAACCAAATCATAAATTGTTGCTATCAAAGTTAACAATACGATGATGGAAAAATTAAAAGAAAGTGGGCATGCAACGAACATGCCGTCCTAAAACGCGGGGTAGCTGCATGCAATACAACGATTTCGGGTTTTTCAATGTTTCTTATAAAAACAATTTTGATAAAACTTCTTACCTGCTATGACCAAAGTGATTGTAAGAAAACTGCGCCCCAAGTTTTTGCCAACAAATTTTCATTGCGGAAATAGCTGATTTTAACGAAATTTTTTAGAGAAAGTTTGAAAAAAAAGCACGGAATAATTGTATTGCAGCCACCCTTTTAAGATAAGCTGAAACAAAAATTCGAATTCCCTCTCTATATGGGAATCAAATAAAAATGCTCTTTTCCAAATTTGAAGCAAATCGATCCATTCGGTCCTTGCACGGTATGACAAAACTAAATTTTTCATCATCGTAGTGTTAATTTATGATTACAACCCATAATTTATTTTTACATGAAAACAATACATACTAATTGGAACTTAAACTTGATTTTGTCATTTTTTCCTTCATTAAAAATAAGTAATTTTTTGGAACAAAAAATACTGCCAGAAATAATATTGTGGGTTTTTTCATAACCGTAACGTCAGTTTTGATTAAAACTCGAACAAACAAAAAAATCCCTTCCTATACCCCTGGTTTAGGTAAAAACTTGAATTTATGTAGGCTTACACTAAAGATGGCAAAAAATCATTCTTTTACCCAATGAATAACAATTATTAATAAATATCCACAGCAATCTGACTAAATGAAGAAAATTTATTCATATCTTTCGTACTTTTAATTTAAAGTCTCCTTTTTTCTTGGATACGTAAATTAACTATAGTTTCATTTGTGTCAGAAATGTATTTCTGAAAATAGAATTATCCTGAATAAAATATTCAATGTCAGTATTGTTTGTATTAACAAAACGCATACCCTGTTGTTTTCTTTACGTCAGACATTATGTAAGCGAGAGCCACTGAATCTTCCTTCATCTTTTCGTACATACATATGTACATATGCATACATGTATATGCCCATAGCTTTTAGTTTAAATGTCTAAAACATGCTTACAACGCACCGTTTAGCAAATTTAGACTGAATTCCTTACAACTGTCAAAAACACAACGAGAGACGAACCGCATCAATTAGTTTTCTTCGTTATGTCATCTCATTTTCCTCAGTTATCATCTTCTCAGTCATCATACATAACTATAGATACATATATCCTCTTAGTCTAAGTCGTCTCCAGAAGGTAAATTGAAAACTTTGAAAGGGCGCATTTCGCATACCGAAAGGGGATGATGACCTTCACAAGAGAAAAATTGACCATTAAAACCACTGACTGACGCTGGCGGCTACACTGATGGATGGATAAACTTGTCTTACTATACAGAATATGGCAACTATGTCTTCATTCTTCAACTTCTGCTGCTGCTGGTTGCCCATGATGTTGATGATGGCGATGTGGATATTAAAGGAGAAAGAACTTGATTGCCGCACCATGATTGTTTGACTGATGTGGATGTTAGTTGAAAAATTAGCTAAGAAGCAAAACAACGTTTGGGCAAATTAAGCAAATGTTGTGGTAACATTATGCAGATGCCTGCAAACATGATGTGGCATCATTTTGCAATGGCCGACATTTTTTCTCGACCGCGCGCCGGCACCGCGCCGCGCCTCAGCCGCCTGCTTGTGTGTGCTTCTAAATAAGGAAAGTACCCTCGGGCATCTTGGAAATGTGAATGGCGATGACGACGACGACAACGTCCAACGGTAGATTACGCGCATGGCGCATCTTCTTTCTTTTTTTTGCGGAATTCACAGTCGAGTGCTGCAATGTTGAAGAATTGAAAAAAATTCCATTAAAATATAAAATTTGTCTCGAGGACCCGTTAAAGCATTTAAATTCCCACTGGAACTATTGTTTTGTATTTTTTCTTTGTTTTACGGGCCAGTGAATCTGAATTCTCAAGCATATTATGGCTTACATGATAACCACATATCGGTAGCGCCAAGACTACAAAAACTAGAGTTTATCAATGCCTGCTTACCTTCATTTTCCAATACGAAACTGCGTCTTAATTATTTATTTTTATACTTATATATGAGGGTAAAATGTAGATATGATTAAAATATCATCTAGCTAACCTATATGTACATACACATATGTACGTCGATAAAAAAGTTGGAATAAGTTCGAATTATTGGGTCTTGGGAATACAAAAGGAGTAGGTATAATCAATTTTTTTTTTGACAAGAAATAATGTGGAGTTTTAAACTGGCTTCAGATTTAAAGTTTCGAATGTTAAGAAAAAAAAAAACAAATCTTTGTACGTACATATTTGCTAAATTGACTATGACTCAGGCGCCACTGTGTTCCAAAATGACTTTATTCATTGCAAAAATCATAACTTTTGAACGCATTAATCGCTTAAGTTTTGTTTTTGTAATTCAAATGCTCATAATTTTTGATCTAAGTTGTGGTAAGTTTTATACATTTTAAGAAAATGCAACACTAGGACAAGCTTTTAAAACCAAAAAATGTTATTGAGTATTAGGATATTTAAACAGGGTATTGTTTGAAACGTTTCAAGTACAAACTAATTTTTACCACCATTTAGGGCTATACATTTATTTATACTATGTATATGGTGAAGATCATTGAAAATATTTCTTTCTAAAATAATAGTCTAACTATTAAGCAGTATTAATAAAAAAAGATGGTTATAACTAAAAATCAATTTTGGACAGGGTGACCAACAAATTAAATCAAAGTAGAGGTTTTTCTTAATTTCAAAATTTAAATAAAAAATGTGTTAACTCAAAAACCTTTAGGATTTAGTATTAAAATATATCAGGTTACCAAGGTACCAAAATTAATAATTTTTTTTTTATCAAAAAATGAAAATCTTATTTTTCCCAAAAGCATGTTAATAACATTTTTTTTTAAATCCAGTGATTTTTTTTTACAAAATCGGTTACCATTTTTTAAAAAAATTCGAAAAATGGTTATAAATGGTACCTTTCATAGAACCATTTTATGATTTTCGATTTTATCAGAAACGAATTAACTGATTTCATTCAAGTTTTTAAGAAGAATGTTTTAAAAAGTTTTAAAAGAATTGTATATGTACCTACCAAATTTTGTTTTTGACAACTTAGTTATTCGAAAACAAATTGTTCCCTTTTTATTAAACTTAGCACCCAGTAGGTTTTTAATATTACTTTCCAGATTTTAAACAAAATTTATACTTATAGCCAAAAATAACGGTACCTTCCATACAAGTGTTTAAAAACTGTTAAGAAAAATCTCATTTTCTCAAAAACGTTTCCTACGATTTTGATAAAAAATTCTATGAGAGCTAAAATCAGTACAATTTTTCATATTATTGGAAATAAATTTGTATCTATAACCGTTATGTAACGGTATCTCTCTTAGAACCATGTTCGAGCATCTCATAACTTGTTGAACCGATTTAAATGAAATTTTTTACACAAGAGCATCTTATAAGTTTGACCAATATTGCATTTCAAAATTTTCGAAAAAATAATTTTGGATTTTTAAAAAATGTTCAGAATTATTTTTTCAAAATTCGATATTTCGGCATTAATAAACACTAAAAACGATTTCAAAATTTTATGTATAAAAAAAATATTAAAAAAAAAAGTTGCAAGGATTCATCATAAATTAAGATTTATTTCATAAATCATTGAAATTGTAAAACAGTGTAGGAAAAAAGTAAACGTATCAAAATTATTTATAAATTTTTATTTTAGAAAAAAGTCATCATTTTCGGTATTGCCAACCCATTGTACATGGCACAAAATTGAATTTAATCTATAACTTTAACCTTTTTGACAAGGCAATAAAAAAATTAATCTCCAACTTTTAGCAGGTTACAAAAAACTAAAACAGTTTAAGGATTAAATTTTTCTTCCTTTGTATTTAAAAACTTTAGTTTCAAAAATTCATTTAGTCCAGCTGGAATTTATTCAAAGAAAGGCGTGAAAGTGGGCGGATTACAAAAGCTTATTGTTTAATATAACATTCAGTAGACTAGTTTACTTACAAGATTGTAAGCCATTTTTTCAACAATTGCCATTTAAATAAAAGGGACTTAAAAGTAAGCGGATTTTTGTACGATCAAGATAATAATTATCTTAATTCATCCCGTTTATTTTTTATTCACGCCGTTAAATTATGGAACTCTCTACCAATGAATATAAAATCTATCTCTAATGCCACTCGCTTCAAAAGTGCTATTTTTCATTACTTCTCTTTGCTACCTTAAACTCAAAGCTATTCTTCTCTCAACTTTGCTTTACTTTTTCTATATCTATATCTTTATCTTTTAACTATCAGCCACTTCTTTTCTCCTTTATATAAAACTTAATGTTTTTATTTTTAATTTGAATACATTTGTAAATAACGCACATTAATATCTATACTATCTCTTAGTACTATAAAAGATAATAATCTTAATGTACGCATATTTATATAAATGTATACAATAAATTGAATTGAATTGAATTAACAAAACTAATAGAAATAAGAAGAAAATTTCACGTTCTCAGCTGTTATGAGAAAGGAAATAACTCAAACATTCCAAAAGTAAATTTGCTTTTAAGATCAAAATTTTAGCACCGGGAACATGGATGGGAAATTACATTACCTCAAAATATTTTTTAAAAAAATTGTTTGGCTAAAATATCGGATCATAGCGATATTTTTTTTGTAACCTAAAAAACTCATAAAAAAAATTTTTTTTTGTTTTACTTATATATTTTTTAAATTTATTAACAAATAAAAGAAACCTCGTTACATTGAAGAAAAGTAGGATTTTCATGGATGTTTTTTGTTATTTTTTTTTACTCTAGAACAAATTAGCCCAACTTTGAAAAGCTTTATAAATAAAAATAAATTGTATGGCGTGACAGCTCTTGTAAAACCATGGCCTAGTGTCTTAAAATTCTCAACCATTCCTGTGTGCGTATTATTGGCAGTAATGGAAGGGAACTACAATTTTCTGCAGAATAAAAATGGCTAAAATGAGAAGCACTTTTTCATGACGAGTGACACTCTTGGAGGATTTGGCAATTCCTCTCAATAGGCAGTAACCCGTGAAAAGCATTTCTGTTTTTAGATGCTGCATATTGGCTGGCAATCGAACCCAAGACCTTCGGCGTAACATTCCTACGCACTAACCATTACGCCACGGGATACTATTGTGAAAAGCTTTATAACCAAATTTTGTACCAACAAATTATTTTATTTGCTGTTTTTGAAGCTATATTTATATGCCTTTAAGAAATAAAAAATAAACATCGGATTTTGGTTTTTTGGACCACAATGAGGGACCTCAAAACAGTGGTGTAGCGTTGGTTTTTGCCGATCGGGGCAGAGCCAATTTTTGCCGCCCATAGCGTTTTTTTTCTCTGACACCATAAATTTTGTTGCTGTTTTAAAAAAAATTAAAGCTGAACAGCTACTTTACTAAGGTGTTCTGATTGCTATATTTCTTGAATTAAATGAACAATCAGAAAATTTGAAACGCCCCTAAAATTGATCCAAACGAAAAGAAAATATAAAATCAGATATACCTAATACAAAAATCTTTTACACTAACGTCTGTGTTGATATAATATTTTGAAGGATTGCCACCCGGATATATTTAAAATTTGCCGCTAGGATAGTTTGGAAAATTGCCGCCCTCAAGCAAAGTGTCACCTGGGGCTTGTGGCCTCCTTGCCCCTGCCACGCTACGCCAATGCCTCAACAAATTTCAACCACTTACTTAAGCGGATATAAGACTTCAAAAATGGCAAAAACCAAGTTACAGATCATCAAAACTATGAATCTTAAAACTTTGCTGTGCTGTACTATTGTGGTGCATATAAAGGACAAAATCTAAAATTTGGGCTTGGGGTGTATGCAAAGAAAAGAATAAAAATGTTTGTTTTTTTTGCCTGCAATTTCTGAATTAGTTCTCGAGCTCACACAGTTCACATAACTAGAGATTCTGGAGATTCTGAAATACTAGTTTCTGCTATTATTGCATTACCACCTTGTAAACAGATATTCAATGTATGTAATACATTAAAGGAATTGCAATATTTTAATTTTATTTTCTCATTAGATACAAATATGTGTCAGTATAAGAAGAAATTGATAATCAGAAATACCGACATTTACAATCATTTATATTTATGGAAATGGTATATCTATTTAAATTTATTCCAAAAGGAGATACGATCAAGATGTCAATCATTGTAAAACCAACCAACGAAACGAGACAACAGAAACCTGACATTGTGGTTTCACTTTAAAGACTAAAAACCTATGACAACTTCTTTGACTTAGTTTTGATATTATATGCCTTTTGTATAAAACAATTGTGGTTAATTCAAAATATATCCATAATATAGGTACCTATGTAAGTAATTGAATTATTTAAGTAATTAGTTCAAAGGTGGTTTTGTTATCATATTCAAAAATTCTTGTAAGGTATAGGTAACTTTGAGTTTAAACTGCAAAAAACATGAAATTTCATTAAAACATCCATTTATTTGTGTTCAATCAATTCTGTAATTAGTTTTTTTTTAAATACAAGTAGGGGTATATATGCCTACCATGGATGGATCTGATAAAATTCATCGGAGAGACAAATTTTCAAATATTTTTTTTTCAATCATTTGCCAAAATCCTCAATAACACGAATAGATTTAGATTAGATTTTATTTTCTTTCAATAAAAGATTCACAATTTAAAAATACAATCAATATGAGCATGGTTTTGCCGTCGGCCTGATTCACAACAATTTATATAATCTTAAGTTTCATAAATATGGTATAAGTACAGTACAGTAGGGGAGAGGGGGGCACCTTTGAACACTTTTGTGTTTAGAGCCCCAGTGGGATGGAATTATTGGCCTGTAAATTATCGGCACTTAGAGAAATGTACTTAAAGTTTAATTTAAAACCATTTTTGATTAAATTTAATGAAGAATGATGTTTTATTTTTATATTAAAATACAAACTTCCTTGTATTCAAAGGTATGCGGGGCAGGTTTGAACATAACTGGGGCACTTTTAAACGAAAGTATTTGTAATTATTTTTAACAATAAATAATGGAAATATAAACGCATATCTATTGAAGATAACAATAAACTTAATGAATAAGTTAATTATGAAGAGCTGAAAACACAAAAAACTTTGATAGAATATAAAATCTTTTTAAAGATGGAACTCACTATTAAAAAAGTGGACTTTTGGAAACAAAAAGATTAAAACAAAATTTTTGCAGCTATAAAAAATGTCGTTGAAGCTTACATTTTAATGTCCATCTGTCTTACGAAGAAAAAATTTACAATATTTTTTAATAAGTAGTTTCAAACCTGTTCAAAGGTGCCCCGACCGTTTCGTTCAAAGCTGCCCCAACATGTTAAGGCCATACTTATTATACCTAACATATTTATGAGGATATTTACTTTTATGTTAATGAAAATGAAAATGTGAATTTAATAATAATTTTTCAATAACGAAAAACCTTAGCAAACATAATATATTAAACCCTTACAGCCAAATTAATAAACGTGGAAAAGCGATGGGTTAGGTCTTATTCCGTGGACTAAGTGCAAAATGTTATGAATAAAAGAAAACTTCTAAAAAGTGACGTGTACTAAGTTAAACCACCGGAGAAGGTGGTTTAGCAAAGGAATAAGAATCAGATGTGTCAAATTTATTCTCAAGTAAAAAAAAATACATAAGTGAAGATTGATAATTTAACTTTGAATAAAATTAATTATGTCTGCTAAATTTATCGAGTTTTTAAATTATTGATTCTAATTATTGGGCAATCAGCCCTCAACAACCATTTTCCAAGGAAAATATGAGGAAACTCAGTGCGGTTGTTGACGGTGATCTAAATGGGGACCCAAGAGGTGAACATATTTCAGTCGGTTTGCTTCTATCAGATATATTCCATTTAAATAAATAAAAACAAAACAGAAAACAGACACAACACAAGAAATTGAAAAATGATAATAATTTTGACAGAAATACATTAACAAGAGAATTCTTAGGTGTGTTTGGTATCTTTAGCTTTTGTTTACAAATTATCACAATTTTCTGTCAGAACCCATACGAAAAATACCCAAGTTTGCGAAACTTGGGGAAAATTTCAAGTTACCAAACAGGCATCTTATTTATTGTAGTAAATTTTCTTAAGGTAAACGTCAATTTACTATTCCACGAACACTTATTCCCTGCTTTAGTTAACTCGTGGAATAAAGGTGGAATAATCGTTTTTTTTATTAATTTGGCTGTTACAGTTTACGCATAAAAACGACATATTTAGCTACTATCAGATGAAAATAAGAGATGCACCGCAAAGTCGATGACGTGTAAAGATATTGGTATTTTGCCATTTTAAAATTAATTTTAAACTTTGAAATATATTTTTTGTTAAGATTTTATAAGCCATGTGTAAAGGTACCCCACGTTCAAAGGTGCCTCCCTCTCCCCTAATCTAAAAATATTCCGCTAATATTCTTCTGTGATAATTAAGTGCATTTTTGAAAAACTTTATCATCTTTTGTACATATAAATTTCATTTAGTAGCTTTATAGTTTCGTGTTCTGTTAGAAAATCCTTGTCCAGTACATATATAGGTACATTACATTTTACATGCCCAGTATATGTCTCATTGTTTCCCTTAGAATAGGGCACCTTCCGACAAAATGTAATACATCCTTGCGCTCTGTCATATTACACAGCTCACAATGTAATGGAAGATCTTCACGATGAGTTACAAAGTTTAGATTCAGGAGTTCACCTCTAGGCAAAACATATTTGAAATTTGTTCTATGGTATGGTCATCTCGGAAGTAGTTTCTTTCATTAAGGTTATGATTCAGCCTACTATAAATCATCAGGATTTCGATGCATCTTTCAATGTTTCTTTTAAAGTTTTCATCCAGGCGAGTCATTAACAGATATAGTGATGATTTCCAAGTACTCTGGTCGCTGATATTAAAAGCCACACCATCCTGTGCTAGTTCGATCCACTCTTTAACCCAACCTGTCTTGCTTTGTATATCTTGTAAAGCTACTGCTTTTGGAAGACGATTATTTGGAATATTCAGTTTCTAAAATATGTAGTCGACTTGGAATTTTACGGCCATATTATTCACTCAATTCATCCAGATTAAAACTTAAATCTGGATGTAAATTATACAAATTCAATGTGACCACATCTGGATTTATATTTTAATGTAGCGAGTGAATAATATAGTAATTAGCGTCTCTATATAAATAATGGAGATAAATCTGTTTCCAGCATAATCATATAATTCGGGGTGCTCGTAGGAAGGCGAAATATTCTTTTGACATAAAACCTCTGAAGTTTCTCCACGGTCTCATATTTTCTTGCTCCCCACACTTAAGCTACGTAAAACATAATTGATTGGAAAATTGACTCGAATACTTTATATTTACTGCTGTGTGTGATGTTCTTATTGTTGAAAAAATCTCTCCATACTACAATAATAGCAGTTTTTGCTTTGGACAGTTTGTCCGTGAGCAGAGTTGCCCCCCAATTGCTTCAAAATGTAGCGTCGCGGATTTAAAATGTAGTAAAATGTCGATTACTTGAAAATTAATCGTAATTTGCTTAAATACAAAAAAAAAACATATAATATGATAACGATAATTTTAACTGTTGATTCAAGAATTTCAACAACAAAAATAAATAATAATTTAAAAATAATAATAAAGATAACATTAAACAATTATTAATGGGTAACTTAAACTTTTCAATCAATAAATAGTTTAATAAAGTAAAATGGTTTAATAATTATTGCCAATTTGTATAGCTTCTTATTTTATTTTTTAAAACTTTCAACTTTTTTGTTAATGGTGCACAATATTTAACAGGGCTTCATGTGTACTTCTGCTTTGGAAGCGTTTGAAGAAATGTGTTAATTTTTTAAAAACTAAACACATCTTGCCAGGAAATCTTAAATTTATTGCAACGATCAAACACGAGAACAATAAAATTCAAAACAGGAAATTAAAACGGTTCAACTCCTAAGAAAAAGAAAACATGTACATAAAAGAAAAAAGGGAAATACTGTCATTTTTGATTTGATTTTAAAGCGTTTACAAAAAAGGACTACTGGCGAATTTAAGGGCAAAACGCAAAGATCCGAAATCATTTTTAATACTATATTTTAAATTTCTGAAATTGTAGTGTTTTACGAATATTTTGCGATTGCACGTAGTGAATTTTTTTGGGAAAAAAATGTAGCAAAAACGCTACAATTGTAATAGGGGGGCAACGCTGTCCGTGAAATGCCTTTCTTTGTTTGAATTCTGGGTAAAATATACTCTTAAGTATTTATATTCTTTCACTACTTCTATTCTTTCGTGATTGTAATGCCATGTTCATTTGAGCTAGACCTTCCCCCCCCCCACCTTTCTGACCACCATCACCTTCAACTTGTTCAAATTAACCGCTAAATTCCATCGGATGCAATAATCAGACAATCTATTTATCATTATCTGGAGTGATTCAGGTAAGTAAGCAAGCAGGACAATGTCGTCTGCAAAGAGCAAGGTTTTAAGGACCTCTCCGGTGTAGTTTATAACTCCTGGCAATATTTTAATAATATCGTCAATGAATAGTGCGAATAGGTAAGCTTGGACTGAGTGCACAACCCTGTCTTACTCCTGACTTTGTTTTGAACCATTCAGACACATTATTTCCATCCCACACTGCCACTTTGGTCTCTATGTATAAAATCTGAAAAACTCTCCCAAACTTAAGCGACATTCCCGATCCAAACATCTTGAACATCAAAGCCTCCCGGTCAACTGTGTCGAAGGCTGCTTTTAGATCTATAAAAAATGTGTAAATTTTTTTGTTTCTAGTCAAGAATTACTCAGCATTCAGCAATATTTTTCCGAACAAAGAGTATCCTGCTCTGAACCCTGGTTTAAACTCATTTAATAATTTGTTTGAGTCTATCCAAACATTTAGACGTTTCTGCAATATTGAAGAGAAAATTTTATATGATGCAACATATTTGTTGTCTTTGGTAGTGTGTTAGGCATTTTATATATTTTTACTAGCAACTAACACCACGCTAAATGATGACTGTGACAAGTTGATATTTCCTTGTATCTGAATAGAAAAAACCGAAGAGAAAAGAAATGTAATGTTACAAATGCTTGCATTAAGCAGTACTGATAGCGTTAAATCATTTAACACAAAAAAAAAAATTGTCCCATGACTTCACTACCGCATAACGGCGTTTCGATAGTCTCAAATGTATTACCTTCCCTCCAAATGCGTCAATTTTGCTTATTGGCATATACCTACATATGTATATCGAGCCGAAAATGAGCATCATCGATGAACAAAATTTTTCGGTAACAATGTTGAATGGTTTATGTCAACATGATTCAAATGCAAAGACTATGAATACAAATTACTCTGACACCAATCTGACACTTGGTTTGACAGATCTAACAGATCTCAAGTTATTGTACTGCGTTCAAAAAAAAACCCTTTACGATGTTGCCTTAATTGTATTTGCATGCTTCATGTCGATTTGTGCAACCATTTTGTAGGTTCTTTTTAACTTTTGGTATTTTATTTAAACCGAGCGAATTTCTTCCATCTTATAGCCACTGAGTTAAGCTTCCAGATTGAGGTAGGTGATATTTTTTCAGTTATTATAGGAACCTGAGAAAGTGGGACAACTTTAAAATGTACAAAGAAAAAAACGGCGATAGTATTTTAGTCTGTGGCGTAATAGCTTGTGCATAGAACTGTTACCCGAAGGTCTTGGGCTCAATTCCTAGCCTATGTCACCTGAAACAGAAATGTTTTTCGCGGATTACTGCCTCTTACGGGGAATTGCCAAATCCTCCAAGAGTATCTCTTGTCTTGAAAAAGTGATTTTCACCTTAAACGGTTCGGATTCGGCAGAAATTTGTAGGTCTACTCCATTCTTGGCAATAGCACATACACAGGAATGGTTGAGAATTGCAAGTCAAGTCACTAGGCCCCGGTTCTACACGAGGCCACCTAATTTATTTATAAATTAGATACATTTACATTATATCTGACATATTTATAAAAGGTGACTCAAAAGTAGTCCCTCTATCGGAGGTGATCCTATAATTTTTGCAAATGGCGAAAAAAAACTAATCGAAACAATTATTCCGCGTTCAATTGTTGACGTATATTTTTGTGTCTCTTGACTTCACAAATATCAAAGTAGAACTGACATTTGCCGCCATTTTCAAAAGTTATAGCGTCTTCCATTATAAGGTGATGACTTTGCAACACCTTGTAATAGCTGGAAATGAAAATAAAAATAAGTATACAAATAACGAGTCAAGTCTTGAAGCAGTGAATTTTTTCAAGCTAGTTTTCAAGCATTAACGGATATTCAATATTTTCAGGGCCAAACTCAGATTCAAGTATCACCCTTTTTTGATGTGTTTTAAAATAAATTTTAAAGTTGAAACTGATGGTAAGATTGCACATATTATATATTATCAATACAACGATCAGCGTTTTGCAACTTGCTCAGCTGCTTAAAACTTAAGAAACAAATTAAAGAGACATGCCTTTAGGTCTCAGTTACAAGATATTGAATGTACGTATAAATGTGAGCAGATGATTTCAATCAGATCTCAAACTGACCGGGCCCGATGAAGACCACGACGATGAGCATTGCACTTCCATTGAATGCATATCCAAGTATATCAGCTGCACTGTACCCACTTGTTTATCGAGTTGGGTATATTCACACATCCGTACACACAATTTTCGCAGCTTGCTTTGCTTTATGCTCATTGCCCAATGCCCAATGCCTATAATGCATCAAATCAATTTTCGCTCCTCGAACCTCAAAGATGCCTCAACCACAAATCTCTTGTTTGTTTCGTTTAATTTCTTTTGGTTTCGTGTTAAATGTTGTGCAACATTTATAGAGAGTATCGGATGTACGTACGACCGACCGACGCGACGTGACGTTGCACCCACTGTGCTTGCGTTGCGGTCATGATCAATACACGCGTCATATCCATATCCATATCCAATGCACTGCACAGTGCACATTGCACACACTCGTTTACTTCAACAACACAGAGATAGGTCTTTTTCACAGAAACAGAAAAAAAAAAAGAGTATCGTTGTAAAACGTCTGCCCTGAGGCAAGCACTTTTAAGCGATAAAATATTAATTCGTGACGAGTTCTGGCTAATGTTAGGTTGTTTATGCGCCTTATACACTGCATGCATCTTCTTCTTCCTTTCGTTTATGAGCCCAGTTCCAGTCCCAGTCCCAGTCCCAGTCCATGGCTGGCTTTATATATGAGATGAAACATCTGATTTAGTTAACTGAGGGTGGAGGAGAATGTGTGTTGCATCCTCTGGCATGACAGATGGAAAATAAAACAATCTTTTAGTGAAATGGGTGGAAAAATGACGGAAATGATTAAAACTCATTAAGGGTGATGCAAGCAAAAGCAAAAAAAAAAAGAAAACAAAAAATTAATACATAAATATTATATTCATCAAGAAATAAAAAAATCTATTTAGCGGAGGAAGTATGACGCTGATGAATTGATGTACGTAGCATGTTTAAGTTCAGTAAGGGAAATTATATTTAATACCCATAGTACCAACCATCAGTTCGCAGAAAGAATGATTGAGTATATGTACATTTTTTGATATCTGGATAGGAATGATGAGTTGACATTCCAACAGCGGCGTTGACGATGACCACCCATAAGTTTTATATATAAATTTTTTTTTTTTTTTTTTAATTCAAAATTGAATTGGAATTGCATGACAAGATTTCAAGATTGATGATGCGAATATTTTTTATATTTAATATAGAGCAACAAGTTTAAAATATTTTAAATGCAATAAATTTTGAAAATAAATTGTTTATATTTAAAAAATTAATTTTACAAAATTTATTGCATACAAAACACAAAATGATTTGTTGTTGTCTGTGTGTAAAAATTTAGCTGAGTTGCTATACATTTTCACCCAAAACACGACTATAATAACAGTATAGAGAAATTTGTTTAAATAATATTGAAGGTAAATTATTTAAAACTATTTCACACCCTAAAACTATGCTATTTCTCAAAAGAACAGTTCAGAGCAATCCCTTACAACTTGCATTGCTTTAAGCTTTTGGTTTGCTTTAGGGCAAGTATTGATTCTTACAGAACAAAAATTGATGTTTTAATTAAAATTTACATTACGATGATGAAGAAGTAAAATAAAGGCGGTTTTCGTCACAATGTGCGTCGCATAGTGGTCCACTTGTTGATTTTTGGAGGCAAAAACTATTTTTCAAGACAATTTTCGACGAAAATTAATGAAATTTGATACAGTGAATGATTGGAAGTGTCTGAATTCAAAAAAGAACAGTCTATTTTTTTGGATTTGAAATGAATGCTTTAAAATTAAGGTAACAATATGGTATAAAAACTAAAAATTCTTAAAAAGCACTGTCAAAGTAAGGAATTTAGTCAAATTAATATTTGAAAATAATATAATGAAATAATATTTTATCTAACTCAAAATCAACAATACCTTGTTTGGAAAGTATGGCCTACGGTTTAACAATTTTTTAAATAGTTACATAAATGAAGACAGAGTTTAGTTCATTAGTTAAAATTTGGAGAGCAAATGGGCCATTTTCCGAGCATCTTAACTACGTCTAATCAGTCAGTGGAGACATTTATTTTTCAACTCTTTATATAGTTATTTATATTTAACAAATGTCAGAATTCTTATATTCTGACATCAAATTCAAAATTATCAAACGGAAAAACTAATAACATTTTTAAAACTAGTAATTCGAATTTTTAAATGGATTAAATTTGGCTGTCAACTTTAAACTGTCTAAATTTTCAAACGTCTATTAAATTTGATCATATTTGGTAGGTACCTATACAATTTATTTTCAATACAAAAATGACAGAGAAATATCATAAAAATAAGTTATAATCCGCTAAGAACATTGTGCAGTAATTTGGACTAGATTTTCAAAATTTGGTACATATCTGCATTGAAATCATTTTCATATAAGAAAGTGCTCATTTAAGCACCTGTTTCAAGTCACTCCAAAAAATAATTTGACTCGATTCCTGACTTTGAGAGTGTGTTTTGTATAAATTTTGAATTTTTGTACTATATTCTGACCTACATTTTTTATAAAAAAAACATGTGCAGTGCTACTGAATTCAGCATGCTCATTAGGTTTACCGATCTTCCTTAATTATCGTCAAGGATTGTCATGGAAAATGATTTTTATCGACAAAAATTCAAAAAATGGACCACTGTGCGTCACTGCATAGTACATCACGATTGAACCTAAACGCATTGACCGATTTCATTAAAATTTGGTACAGATTATTTTTATATAATACTTTGGATGAGAAATTCGAATTTTCCTTCTAGCTCATTTAGAACGGGTAGCTACCAAACAAAAATTTCGGTTTTTTTTCATTTTCTTGAAAACGCCTGTAACCATTTTGATTAAAACTTTTTTACAGTTAATGTCAAAAAATAAGAAAATGTTTGTATAAGTTTTTGAGAAAAAAAAATTAAAATAACAGAAATAAGTTTTCTTTAATTTGACTTCAATTCATTCCAAAGGTCATATTTTCACAAAGTAGATAAAAAAAGTAGATTTTTAGACATAAAAACAGAACAATTCCAAAAAAATCTCGGGAAAGCTGGATTGTGGTCTATAAAGCCCCCTTATGGTGTTCTTAAGTTATTGTAAAAAGTTACACCGATGGGATTGCCGCTAACAAATATACGGAGGGTTAAAAGTCCCCAAAACTGTTTCTTCAGAAATATCTCTCTAATGTTCAGTTGTAGGTACAAAAAAATGTTAAGAACTAATTTTTAGGTAAGAAAGCTTTTTGTAAGAAACATGCTGATACTTTGTTCATAAACATAACCGTCTTCGAAATAAACCAATCGGTTGTGAATTTTTTGATAAAAGCATCAAATTTTCTCTATTGATGGTTTCTTATATGAAAATTATTTTGAAATATTGGGCTTCTTTGTATATCCTCCCCTTTAGATGGGGAAAACAAATTAAAAAAAATATTGAAAATAAAAAATAAATATTTAAAAACACGGCAACACTTACTATGTTCTAGTTTTTTTTTTTTAAGTCAAGAACTCATTTTTTAATTATATTTTCAAATTAAGTTATTTTAGTGCTTAGTTTATAAACAACTTATTTTAAACTCAAAATTGTCAAAATAAAATTCGAATAAAAAATTATAATAATTTTTTTTTTTAATTTATCGTTTTTTTCTGAACTATTTTATTGAAAATAATAAAAACTACTTTTCTCTCAGGAACATTTAGAACATTATAAAGTATTGAGTATAAAAACGAAATTAGTACATAATTAATCACGTAGAATTAAAAAAAAAAGAAAATATTTTGAACAAATTTTTTCCTTCAAAATTTCAAGTTTGAAAGTTTATTAAAAAAAGAAAATATTCACTATAATAACTTAATTTAAAAATTGAAGAAAGATTTATTACTAGAAAAAGATAGAAATGAGAATTCATTTAACTCAGCTTTTTATACATACCTCTAAGAATAAGCTGTCTAGGCATTTGTCACCATTAACTTTTTTTCTTAAAAGCTTCATTAATAAATTTTTCAAACCTATTTACAAAATTAACAATAATATGAATTGGATTAGTGTAGGTACAAACAACCTGAGACATGCCACGGTGTTTTTTTTTTAAATTTGGTATTTAAATTAAAATTTTTGCATAAATATAAATTTTTATTTTTATTTTTTTACGAGTTCTCGGTAAAGAAGTTCTGGAACAAGCGTTTCTTGATAAAATATTAAAAAAACTATATGCTTTTTACACTTTAAACACTTAACATAAATATTAATATTTTGAAATATTGACCCAAATACATATGTTTCTTTCAATTTAAGTCAATTTTTTTTAGAAATTTCTTTCTGGGGAAATAGATCCTCTTGTGTCCAATTTCCCCAGCCCATGCTTGAGTTGAATTTAATTCCAGTGTTGCCTTAAGTTTTTCTGTCAAAAGTGAAAAATGGTCGAGTAATTCACCAAAAACTAATTCTTCGTTAAATGCAAGATGGCGAATTTTTGTTTTATTAGAAAATCCCGTCCGTACTTTTTAAATTTAAAAAAAAAATATGTAGGTATGTTATATGTATATTTCTCGAAATAACGGTGAAAGTGCGTGTTTTGTTTTAAATCAGAAAATTGTAGTTAGTTGATATAGTGCGTGTTTGCACGGTATCATTTGGAAAATAAAATGTTGTTATGGTTTAACGAGGAGCCTTTTTCTAATGTAAATCATCTACTCTTTAGAGAGTAGTGTTGTATGCTCATCTCTTTTTTGCTGATGTTAACACTACCCTACCATTTTGAAAACTAAAATGCCATCTCCCTGTCAGAGTAGGAAGATATTTTAATTTTTAAAATAGTTCTAGATAGAGAGCAGCACTTCTCCTTGTTGACTTTTTTAATTCATAACATGGTGTCAGAAGTGGGAAATTTTATCAAATATTATATCTGCAATTTTCATTTTGTTTGTTTTCCTTCAAAAGTGGCAACAATTCAAATTAAACGTTTTTATTGAATTAGTGATGGTGACAAAGATAAACGACCAGCATCATATAGTCAAATATATTTTTCGATTTTATTTGTTTGTTTATAAGTTTGAAATGGAAAAAGCCTTTATCAGCAAATTCATTGAAATAACACTCATACCTATATACATACCTCTTTACTATACTCTACTAAAAAAAAAAATATTAAAGATGTCAACAAGCTTCTCCGGACGTATGGCAAGGCCATGCTGTTTTTTTTTTCATTTTCCTCTCTTTTTCACCAAATATACAATCCTTCGCATTCAATATCCGGTCTTTTTTTATAATTTTTCTTTGTCGAACTGACATTTTTTGACAACATTTAAGAAAGACGATAAATCTCCATCTTTTATATTATTATATTTTTTTTTGCTTTCATAATAGAAAATCATTTTATTAAAATATATGAATTTTTCGGTTGGTAAGTTACCATTGTCCTTTTTTTTTTGAATGAGAAAATGAGAAGAAAGTTGGTAATTCGGGAGTTTCTGAAAAATATGAATTGTGCTGAATTGAAAAAAAAAATTGAAATAATTTTACTTTGGAGCAAAATAATCCTTTTATCTGCTGCATCAATCTATAATATATTTATCTATATATTTTTTTTCTTTCAAATGATAAAATTTTTTCACAATCTTCTTAAGCTGACTATACATTTCCAGTCGTTTTTCCTTGTTACCAATTCCACACCACTTTAAGCCTCTTCAAAGAGTGCGTAAAAGCCAACAACCTATATGCTTCCTATACTAATATCTACGAGTATATTATATAGCTCCCTATCTCTCTCTTAATAAATTCCTTTGATATCCCTTTTTTTATCGCCGGGTTGGCCGGGTTAATAATCTTTCTATTGCACGAAAAGCTTCCATTGAATATGACAGCGGCAAACGTGAAAAAAAAAAACAAAAAAAAGTGAATAAAAAAAAAATATTACGGTTATCAAGAATGACAAGCCAAAGAAAGTCCTTGTTTTTATGCACTCGTCGCGTCGTCGTGTGGAAGGGTTCGTATTTTGCGTTGCAACTTTTCAAACGTATCTTTTGTATTGAAGTACTACCATAACCATTATTATTAAGGTGACCATATTTTTTTTCAAGGTATAAACTAACTATATTATTTTCAAGGGTTTTGTAAATATTCTTCAGAGTCATTTTCGTGTACTTTGTTTTTTTTTTTTTTTTTTTTTTAAAGAAAGGTTTACAGATTTTATTTATAAAGAAAATTCATGATGTTTAAATCTAAAAATATTTAAATCCAATGTTATTGGCAGGACCTACAATTTTCTGCCGAATCCGATTTCTTGGAGAACGCCTCGCAAGACGTGTTTTCAAGAAGAAATAAAACGCATATAATTTAATGTTATGGCCAAGAATTAAGCTTTATTATAAAGATTTAAGTTGCCATTATGTTTTAAAACTGATTTGGGGCAAGTGGCAAAATCTTAAATAAAATGGATGGTCACAGCTCCAATTTTTGCTCGCGATGGCGGATGGACTCATTCGGCTCTTCTTCGATACTCTGCTCCACAGCAGTAATAGCGTCTTCGGTGCGCACTGTACGGCGTATCTGAGGATGCACATTATCCACTAGAGCAAATGTGGTACTAAACCGATCCATGGTTGCTCGAATTACCAACTCTGCTGGGCGAATTACCGACTCTGCTGGGCCATTATGTCGACCGAATATTGTACGCAGCGAAACCCAACCATTATTTTGGTAATAAATTTGCATGATTTGCAAACGAATTGTTCATTCTATTCATTATGAAATGGCAAACCAAACTAGGCATAAATGAAGTGACAGCTGTCAAAAAGACCAACTCCGAAAAAAGTATTGCCAGATTGAAAACCACACGTCTAAAAAAAACACCCTTTTATTTAAATAAAAAAAATACCAAAAATGCTTCTTAACAGTAATTTTCATATAAAACTATTTTTCTTATAATTGTGACTTCTTCATTAATAGCTTCATAGATTTAGATCAGATTTTTATTTATGAACTTCTTATTGAAAGTTATCGTAATTGGTCCAATTTGTCAAATCGAATATTTCGACATATCTCTACGTTTCGAGGTCGCAAGAATCCGCAAATATAATTTTTAGAGAGATGTCTGTATGTATGTGTTTGTGTTGGTACATACGTTATTACGTTCGTGATATATTTTTTTGTCCACCGTATCTCGGGAACGAACAGAGATATCGACTTCAAATAAATTTAATTTTACAGATAATAACGTCATTAAGTGCAGAAAGGCTTTCCAAAAAAATTCAATTAGCGGTATTCTTACTAAAGCGATTTAAGAGAATAATTGAAAAATGTCAATCGTCTCAAATAAACAAGAAATCCCATTAACTTCAGGTTAATTTTACCCCAGACATAATGAAGAATTTAATAGAATTAAAAAAAAATCAATATACAGTTTTTTTTTAATCCAAAAACATGGTAAAAACTATTCACAAAACATTTGTCGACTCGAATATCTTCAGAACTAACAATGACATTGACTTCGGATTAATTTGATTCTATAAACAGTGCCATATTTGATTACTAATATTTAAAAAAAAAATTCAATTGACATTTTTTTTATTTTAGAGCAAAAAAATTACAAGAAAATATTAAAACATTTAAAAAAATGTTTTTCGTCTGGAATATCTCGACAATGAAAACTGATTTCGACACCAGGCTAATTTTATACTAAACACAATGACATTATCAACAATAAAAGTTTGTAAAAACATTCAATTGACAATTTTATTTTAAACACAAAAAAAAAATAAAAACAAAACTTATAAAATTTGTTCCAAAATATTTTTCGTTTCAAATGACTCAAGAACATACGGCCCCTTTTTAGCCTTCATCTAATTGCATTTTGAACACCCTGATAAGGTCTTCGAAGACCTTTGATTGTGAATTTTTGTTATTACAAAATAACAATGAGTCTCTTTTCCAAGTGCACCAATGGAAAGTTACCAGTGTGAGTCGCACCCAGCCTCTTTTTATTTTTTTTTGTACAGAATTATTCTTTTTTGAAGAAAAAAACATTTTTTTAAACAAACAAATTTTACAAAGTGTAGTGCCAACTTGACATTATGTACGTCAATTATTCCAAGTGCTTCAGGAGTACCTATAAAGATTCTTTGCTTGTTGACGTATATTTTGTGTTTACTTCACAAATGTCAAAGTAGAATTGACATTAATTACCGCCATTTGCAACCTGTGACAACTCTTGCGCCACCCTGCATATCAATGAATTTTTTTTTTAGAAAATTAAGGCAAGGATATCAAGGTATCTTTGTTTCGTTTTTTTTAAACAGTTTTAACATAAAGTGACCAGTATCGCCATCTTCTGCCAAGTGAAATTGGAAGCAGATGGTCACCATAAACTAACCCTTGCGTAGATAAAAAAAAATAAATGTAAGAAAAGGGAAATACAAATAATTGTGGGGGATTGTTAAAGCTACAAGAAAAAACCTCTTAAGTAGGTCATTCGCATAGGCATCCAAGTATAGGTACTTTCAGTGTTAACTGAGCCTATACGCCTTATATCATATTATACTCTTACTATTTAACCTGCCCTCTCACTCAATATTGTCGCTTAATCTTTTATTCCCCCTTTGCACAGAAGAGCTCTTAGGTAGAAATATACTATGGACAGGACTAATCGCATTTTTCTAGATATTGCTTACGACAAACGAACTTTGCATGCATTTGGCACTGATAAATTACTCCTTTGTTGACATATCCATATACATACCTATACACAATAAGATGTATAGAATGCGTGTGCAGGAAAAATTCCTTAAGTCCGGTCAAGTGGTAAGCTTGTATATGGCTACTGTGGACTGGGCGTATTGTCACGGTAGTAAAATTTATTATAATTAACGTCAGCAAATATATATGAAGGCAGTGGTATAGCTGTGTATAGGTAGATATTCAAAAGAGTTGGGCAGGGTTTGAACAACAAACAACTTTATTGGATTTTAAGTAGAACTGGAAGTAGCTGCTACACACGGACGATGGCATCGTATATAAGCTCATATATTGCATTTTGTATAAGAATGTTGTCTTAAGGAGGTGCGTCACGGATTATTTCTCAATTGTAAATAAAAGACCTTGCATGTGTTAAAACCGTCATATTTATTTTCAAGTTGACAGGGGTGCAGAGAAAAAAAAATATATATATTTCTTTGGTTTGCTTGCAATGCAAATAGTAATTAACTTTTTTTTTAAGATTGATTCTTAAATTTTTTATTTCAGAATGAGTTTCTCAATGTGTCAAGATGTAATATTTATGTTTTTGTAAGGCTTGCAGTTTCTAGGAATTCGCATGGTATCTACTCATATTTTTCACTTTTTAAGTGGAAAAATGTGGACTGGGTCGTTTTCAGTATTAAGAATTTTCAGCAATTGAGATACTCCTTTAAGCATTTTTGACGATTTTAGACATAATTCTACGTCTGGAAGGAGACCAAAATATCGATTTGAGATGTACTTCGAACACTTTAAGTGTATTTATATCCGTGAACTAAAAATATAAAACGCACGAACTTGCTCGTATGTACTATCACACTGTAGTTTTAAAGTCTGGATAATGTAAATATATTTATCTGATACAAAAAAAAAAAAAAACACCGATTGCTTTGAAATTTTGAGACAATGTTGCATTCGAGGTGTTTTTAAATACTTTTCGAAAAACAGCGCCATCTGTTTATAGGGTAAAATGGGTAAAATCGAAAAAAAATTGTTAATGTTTAATTGGTTTTACTTATGGAATAGTTTTGTGGCTTACTAATTTTCCAAATTTAGCCATTTTAGCTATAAGTGAAATAGGGTAAAACAACATTATACCATCAGATTTTTAGCATTTTTTTTATTTTCGAAATGTCAGGAATATTTTAAAATTTGAATTTTAAAACTTAGCATCCGAATTAAAATTATATTTGTTGGATTCTCAGTTTGTATGAACAGAAAAAAATACCGACGACAAAAAGTTGGATTTAAGATTAAGTTTTTTGCAGATTGAAGTTGAGAAAAAACGAAAAATGTTACCCGATTTAAAAAAAAATCTTTTTGTGTTTGAAAGGTAATAATTTTAAGCTTCAGGTTGTACTTGGAGATCAATTTCGATCTAGATATTTTTAAAATTTATGGTACATAGGTATAAAGATATTGTTACGAAAACGATTCTTACAGTCTGCGAACCACATAGGATAAATGAAGAAGATTTTCCGGAGCCTTTTTGCTTTCTTGTGAAAAATTTCTTCTACAGTCTTTCTCTCCTGCCTGGAATTTTTATTAAACCTGCGCACACGAGATGAATTCTTCGGGCGGAAAACGGGTTTTCGTGCTTTACTTCAAGTGCAAGGGATGAATTATTGTTTGGAGAAATCTGATTTCCGCCTAGAAGATTTCATCCGAGGTGGAAGATTTTAGTCCATTTCATACCGAACACTTAACTTCTTATAACAACTTGTTTTCTTTTCAATTCAGCTTGTTTACACGCGGGCCCAAAAGATTATTATTCCATGAAAAATTAAAAAAACTTAGCTTATAATGTTCAAAATGCATCATATTTCATACTACATAGGGGTTTAGTTGGACCCATTTGTCTGTCGGAAGGTGTATTTTCTAAACATATACTTTTTAGTTTTTAATAACTTTTATATTAATTGTTTTTTTTTTTAAATTAAAAGCCAATTTTAGGAACCTGAAAGTACAAGTTAAAAACGAAATTTATTAAACTTTAAGGGGCCAATTATAGCTTTCATTGAAACTCATCCTTGAAAAATCAGTGATTATTTTGATGCCAATATAAAGCTACCGACTTAATTATTATTTTTTGTCAAACAAAATTTTCGTTTTGGCCCAACTTAACACGTAAAATGAATTTCTTTATTTCAATGATTGAACTACCTTACCATTGATCATTGAAATCTTAGAATTCATTTTATGTGAAAAGTTGGGCCAAAATGAAATATTTTTTTGACTAGAAAAAATAATAGAGTTCTCAGCTTTTTACTGGCATCAAAATATTTACTGATTTTGCTTTCAAAGTGTCACAAAATAAGAAATTAATTTTTTTTAATGAAATCTATAACTGTCCCCTAACAACGTTTGCATATCATTAAATTTTATTTCAAAAATCAGTGCTCTCTTCCAGAAACTTTCCGCACGTAAATCGAAAAAATCGTTTTTGATTTTGGATCGAAATTTTCAAATAAGGGAAGATACCAATGTAGAATCTTACTCCAATCGGCGTGAATTTACTTCATATTGTAAGAAAGAAAGAAATCTACTACGCCACATCGCTTTTTTGAGATCTACTCCTTTTTTCCAAACTGAAAAATTCTAATTGAGATCTACTACTTTTTTCCAAACTGAAAAATTCAAAAATTTTATAGCCAAACCACATGAAACGAAATGACTGCACTATAACCAACTTTTACTCTGAATGTGTGTCCCCTTTCACACGAGGAAACAAGTTGTTGGAGATTTTTTTGACATTTTCTTTTAAATTTCCTTAAAAATCTTTTGTACCTTTCACATGAGGAAACAAAATCGTAGGAGATTTTCTGTTGTTGCCCTTTTAAGTAGCTTGGTTGAACATTCACATTCACTACGGTATGTTTGAAGAGGAATGTCAAACAAATCTCATCAAATCGTTTACCGGGGAGATTTTATTTTCCCCTCTTACTTCGTGCCTTTCTCACCAACAAACTGAAAGTTGCTGAAAACTCAGTTTCCTCGTGTGGAAGGGAACTTTTAATTGAAAATTCTACTTTGCTCTGTAACGAATGGAAATTATTTGATAAAGTTTTTTCTGTTAAAAAAATATTTTTTTTTATTAAAATAAATTTTTTGTTGAAAATACAGTTTTTGAACACTTGATATTTTCTTTCGTTTTCAAATATACTCCTGAAATTTTAGATTTACACCACATTTATTTTATAAAATATGCTCCGAAATTTTATTACTGAGGTTCTAACCTTTCTCAAGATACACCTGCACCAAATGCATCCCAAGAAAATATCTGCTTGGTTCTAATTTCGTCTGGGCCGTTTAGCTACGAGGTTCACATTTTTTTCATAGTTCTAGCTTTTTCTAATGCACCAAAAATCTACTCTTTAACATATTTTGTTTTTAAATCAAGTTGTTTTAATAAGCAGTATTTTGTTTGTAAACGTTTGAGTTTGATTTTTTTTATTGTTGTTAACTGAATAAACTTGTTTTAAAATAAAATAAAATAAAATAAAATAAAATAAAATAAAATAAAATAAAATAAAATTAAATAAAATTAAATAAAATAAAATAAAATAAAATAAAATAAAATAAAATAAAATAAAATAAAATAAAATAAAATAAAATAAAATGAAATGAAATAAAATTAAATAAAATCAAATGAAATAAATTAAAAACAATAAAATGAAATAAAGTAAAATAAAATAAAATAAAATAAAATAAAATAAAATAAAATTAAAAAAAGAAGAACAATTTTCTATTGCTATATATTTTAAGTCTTGCCGTTATTTTCTTACATATATGTACATTACATAGATACAAGTAGTTTGTTTTTCAATTTACGATTTTCTTGTCATTAAATGTCAGTTTACTAGGAATTATCGTTAGTTACCCCATAAAAGAGCATTAATAAGTAAAGAAAAAATAAGCAGAAAAATTACAGAATTATAGGTAGTGGAGAGATTTTTCTTCTTATGTATGTACAAGCATATTCATTATATGCATATACCCAGCACATATGTACATATATTCATTTAAACATTTTTTTTTACAGTAGGTATACTACACAAAATTATTATTAATGTAAATCCATAAAACAATTTAATATTAGCTCATCCCGAGTTGAACCTCCATATTATGCAGCTTTTCTTTTCCCTACAAGAGCAATAGAAAATTTTTATCCCAGAGGTGTTAATTTGCCACCTATATAACTAAAATGTATTTTTCACTCTCCGTAAATTATATTTATTACCAATTTAAAGAAACATTCTATCCTAACGTTTTCTCTGTGGGTATATGTATTAACACGAGAAATAATATAAAGAGCTTCCTTATCGTCTCTCATTAAAAGCCCATTACCCAAGATATGATTGGATCTTTAAACGTGAAAATTAGGACGCTGCTGTCTACACTGCAAATAAGACTTTCTCAACCACATTGTTGTAGTAAAGCCCCTCTCACACGGTTGACCTTTTTACAATTACTCCCCCGTCCCCCTCTTAATCATTAACAATAAACATCCAACATAACAGACATAGGAGTATAAAGTCTACCGCGCTAACATGATCCAATAAAATAATGAAAAAAGGATAAAAACCGAATAAATCGCTGAACAAGATTAGAAAAACCAAAGACCAGCTTTAAGCTGCTGCATGATGGTGATGTTACCTATATAGTAACCAAAAGAAGCCGGGTTATTGACCCCGCTGCCTGCAAGTTTTTCTATATAGATACATACATACATATATATAATTCACTCCAACACACCACACTCCAATATACTTATATAGCTTGTTGCTGTGACTCAAAGTGCAGATACTGTTTTTCGTTCTTGGTTTGACTCCTTGGGAGTGATCGTTTGTCGTGCATCACCGGGGATAAGAAAGAGTTCCTGGCACGAATGCAACAAGGTGGACGACAACGACGACGTCTACAAGTCGACAAACGGACAAAGTTGAAATCCAAGACTTCACGTCTTCGTCGTTTTATGGATTTATTTTTTTTTTTTTATTTGGAGATTTTTAACGGTCGCGTATTATATTCAGAGTTTTAGATAAGTTTGGCTTGAAGATTGTATTTATTTTTGTAGGTTGTGAAACTTCTATAGAGCTACCATAAGAGGCAGATGATGAAGACGGCCGCGACGACCGACGACGATAAAAAATAAAATAAAATTTGAAGGCAACCGCATCATGCTGTGCAACGGCAGGTAGCATTCCTTGTGATGGAAGCAACCACTTTTAGAGTCCTAATTACGCGTCGCAAATCGCGATCACACATTTGTCGTTTTGATACTACGCCGCGCTGCGCCGCACCAGCAGTGCCACCGCGTCTTGAAAGTGCCTTCAAAAACACGTAGGTATATATATTATACTTCTGCCTCCTGCTATGGGTATAACAGCTGCTGCTGCCGAAGATCTTGGGAAATTGATAAGATCAATGATGCTTCTGTTATTTGTTATGTAAACCATCAGGAGTGGTCATTGCATCGGAAACATATGTGACGTGTTAATATTATATTTTTAAGCTGTCATTTAAAAAGAGGTCCATGTTTTTCTTATTTTTGTTGCTTAAAAAAAAAATAATGAAAGTAACAACCACACGAAGGTAGACAAAAAGTTCCGTAGTTTTTAGTTGATTATATGAATTTATTTATAAGTAATATTTTTGAAGCTTTATCTTCGATTTCCCGGCAAGTCAATGCCACCAGAGTAGGTAGAAGCTGAATTTGGTCGAAAAAATTAAACTTTTGCCTTATAGCATACCTAAAAAAATGGCTATTTAAAAAAGTTTGTAAGCCCATTAGACAATAATTTGAAGATGAGGACGTATCACCGTATCTGTTTTGCGGGTTATGCTTCAATTGAACATCATCTGATTTGCATGGGATTTTTTTTCTTGGATTCGTATTAAACCAGGGACCTATTTCACCAAACACTTTTCACTTTGGAACTTTGCAAAAAAAATAATTTCCTGCAAAGTAAAAGTGCAAAGTGTTTCACAAAATTTGCAAAGTGAAAAGACTTTTCACTTTTCAAATTTTCAGACTATTTTGAAAAGTGAAAAGTAAAAGTAGGTATTTCACCAATATTAAATAGAACTTTGCATTTGAATATGTATTTTGCAAAGTTGCAAAGTAAAACATAAATTGTATCAATTAAGATCAAATTAAAAATGCAAAATTGCAAAGTGAAAAAGGGTTTGGTGAAAAAGGTCCCAGGTACGAACACTACGCCAAAATTTTGACTATAAAAGCTGTAAATCTTAAAAACTTGAAATTGCTTTTCTTTCATAGAGGTTGATGGTGGCGATATCTGAAAATTCCATTTAGTATAGGTATATGGGAAGGAGAAATTATATATTGATTCTGGTATTGATAAAATACCTGTTTCTTGTAACATTGACGACGCAGTATCATATTTTTATGTTGTTTTAAAAAATTGTATAAACGAAACAAAAATTATCCAAATACTCTAGCTTTTGCCATCCATGGTATACGAAAGAGCTTAAAATTCTTCACAATAAGAGAAACAGGGCTTGGAAGAACTATGTAAAAAGTATGTCCTCTGCAATTAGTGAAGTGAATATATATCCCTTTTTGAAGAGTTTAAAAACCTGTCCAAAAATCCATACACTGAATGCTTACACACTATGAAAAGTTCACTGAAGCTTGACCCCAAAAATTTGTCAACATAAAAAAGAAATCTGATGGATATCCAGTCAATTTTACATTTAATAATAATATTTTAAAGAGTACTCTGGAAATATGCGACGCATTTGCAAATAATTTTCGTCTATCTTTCATAGATTTCCCAGTTTATATTGACTACTTCCGCTACTTGGTTCACTGTCCACAAGCCACCTTCAATAATATTCATCTTGATATTGACAAAGTCTTACATTACCTTTCTATACTTCATGAAGATTACTCACCCTGACCGGACGGTATATCCCCTGTAGTTCTGAAGAAGTGCAAATCAATCTTAGCTTCTCCTCTTCTATATAACGGGTGATTTTTTAGCTGGTTTGGTTTTGGCAACACTGGTTTTGACAGCTGACGTGTGTTTAGTACCTTGTGTCACTGTCAAACAGCTTCAGTTTGGTTTGCAATTTAACCATGGATCGTCTTACAAATGAACAACGCTTGCAAATTATTGAATTTTACTATCAAAATTCGTGCTCGGTTCGAATCCGCTTTTTTATCGAAAAATTGTGTTCAGCGATGAGGCTCATTTTTGGTTGAATGGGTACGTAAATAAGCACAATTGCCGCATTTGGAGTGAAGATCAGCCAGAAGCATTGCAACAGCTACCAATGCATCCCGAAAAAGCCACTGTTTGGTGCGGTTTATGGGCCGGCGGCATTATTGGGCCATATTTCTTCAAAGATGATGCGAATCGCAGCGTTACTGTCAATGGTGAACGCTACCGAGCGATGATAACAAACTTTTTTTTTGCCCGAAATGGAAGTTCTTGACTTGCATGATATGTGGTTTCAACAAGACGGTGCCACATGCCACACAGCACGCGAAACAATGGCGCAATTGCGAGGCGAGTTTGGTGAACAGTTAATTTCACGTTTCGGGCCGGTCAATTGGCCGCCTAGATCGTGCGATTTGACACCATTAGACTATTTTTTGTGGGGGTATGTCAAGGCTAATGTCTATAGGGACAAGCCCGCTTCGATTGACGCACTGGAAGCCAACATCCATGCATTCATTCGTGAGATACCGGCCGATATGTGTGAAAGAGTATGCCAAAATTGGACTCAGCGGATGGGCTACCTGAGACGCAGCCGCGGTCAACATTTGCATGAAATTATCTTTAAACATTAAATTGCAAGGTTCAAACTATCGATTCAAATAAATATTTCATTCATTTTTTCGAATTTTTTGTGTTTTTTTTTAAAAAAAAGTTCTAAACCTCTTAAAAAATCACCCGTTATATTTGCGCTATCCATTAGTTCCGGTAAATTTCCAAGTATATGAAAGAAAGCGTTTATTTCACCAATTTTTGAAAAAGCTGACAAATCAGACATTTCTAATTACAAGCCTATCTCTAAGCTGTCTTGTAATCCCAAGCTTTTCGAAAAGGTATTGCGCGATAATTTGAAGTTTAACTGAAAAAATATCATTTGCAAACAGCAACATGGTTTCATGCAGAGGCGATCGATGGTAACAAATTTGCTTGTGTTTGTGAAAAAGTTCTCTACCTCGTTAGGACGTGGACAAGAGCTTGACTGCATCTAAACAGACTATTCTAAGGCTCACCATGAAACCATTTTGTTTAAATTAAGAGTGTTTGGGTTTCCTCCTGAACTCATCACTTGGATTTCGTCTTATCTCCAAAATAGATCTTACCAGGTTTAATTTAGAACCTCAGTCTCTAACCCCTTCATTGCAAAGTCGGGAGTTCCTCAGGGGAGTCACTTAGGACCCCTTCTTTTTATATAAGCCATAAATGATGTACCTTTATGTATTTGTAATAGTGAAATCCTTATTTTTTAAAAGTATTACATTTGTTAGTGATCGTTTACTTCTGCAAGAAGATATTAATAGTTGGTGTCAGTAATGGTGTCATAAGAACGGTTTGAATTTAAACCCAATTAAATGCCATGCTATGACTTTATCTAAAAAACGTATTCCTAGTATGACTATAAAATATCAGAATATACTTTATTTCGCGTTAATAGTTTTAAAGACCTTGGAGTTCTGGTTACGTCTAGCCTTAATTTCATAGAGCACATTAATTTAATCGTCAGTAAGGCCAACTCTATGTTAGCGTTTGTGAAGCACTGCGCTAAAGACTTTCAGGATCCTTACGTTAGTCTCGCTCTTTACAACTGCTAAGTTTGTCCCCATCTTGAATACGCATCCCAGGTATGGTCTCCTATTTACTATAAGTCCACAAAAATAGGTTCGAAGCAGTTCAGCGTAAATTTATTCGTTTCGCTTTATAGCCAAACCACAACCACGCGTGATGTCTCTCTGACTTTGACATATTGTATAGAAACAATGGACTCTTATGAAGCAATCTGAAATGTTAAAATGTCGCTTCACGTTCGCTTTAGATCGTAAATATCGTAAGCCGGAGCACGACGCCCGAATAGATCTATTTTCTATTCTGGTGGAGCTTTGACAGCTCAGCTCACAACAATCAATTTTGTTTGTCTATTCCATTTCTTTCGGATGGGAAAGTTTTTATTAAAATAAAAATACAAAAATATGTTATTTAAATAAAACCATTGAAATATTTGTGTGTGAGTGACTTAAATAAGTGTTAAATGCAACAATTGCTGTATTAAAAATTAAATTATTCCTATGGACGTGTGGTTTGCTTAATTGTGGTTCAACATCCAGATTCAATTGAATATTAAGAGGCCCATAGACACCACACTTGTGTGCACACCGGTGTCGGTGTGCGGAAATGTGTGCTGTGTGTGGGCTGGTGCGCACACCGATTTTCGGTGTCAGACACGGTGCGAGTAAAATCAAAAGTTTTTGATTTTTGGTGTCGGTGTCTGTAGTCTGTACGATTTGGTGTGGCGTGTGTGGCGGAAGGCCACACCAGTGTGTGCACACCGGTGTGCACACAAGTGTGGTGTCTATGGGCCTCTTAATGGATTCTTGGAAATTAATTTGCATGTTTTTATTATTCCAGTAGATACACACACCCTTGTAGATAAGATTTTATTAATTGGATACAATAAAAACATAACTCATAAACCATATTTAAAGTTAAATCTGTCTGTGTTTTATTTATTTCACTCTAAAATAAAAAAAATGTTTTGATGCTCAACAGCTTTTTTGGATGTACCCTTGTTTGGTTGGACTTGTTTGATTTAGGCAATTTTTGTCTGGTTCCGGAAAGTGAATTTTCTCTGGTTTTTGTACCTGTAATGTCGAATTCTCACTTGTCTTATTTTGTGTGTTAGGAAAAGCAACACAAGATAGATGACAGTTTTAATTTGCAAAATGGCGCTAGTAGTTTAAAGAAACAGATACGAGTACATACAAATAAAACAAACAAATGGAGAAAAGAGATAGGTATATGGGTGATTCTCTGCCAACTGTGATTTTTTAAATTAAAATAACAAGATTTTTAGCAAAATTGCTTGAAATCATTTAATTTAAGTTCATTATAAATAAATGTACCACGGTACTGACACCCACGGTACTGACATTTGGGCTTTAATATAACCTCATATCTCAAAGCTTCTGAGAAAAATAAAATCCGATATAATTTTAACTTATATGACTTTGAAAGATATGCAATATTCTAAAAGACACCATTCCATTATTATTATTTAATTCGAGAGCAAATATTTTGACTTGATATTATCAAAATTTAATCAAACAACTATTGCACTCAAACTTCTCTGACGACAGCATTTTTATTCAATGATGTATTTTAATAGAAAATAGTAGATTTAATTGGAAAAACAAGGAAAGGACATGCCACGGTACTGACATTTTGCGTATACTTTTACATGCCAAGGGGAAAGGGTAGCAAATTTTTAAACAATATGTAATGTAAATTGTAGTAAAAACTTATATCCACAATTCAAACCAGAAATTCATAAGGAAATTTTATATTTAAGTTACAAATAAAGTCCTGGACACAAAGAATCACAGTTGGCAGAGAATCACCCATATAACAACGTTGTCACTGCGATCGTTGTTTTATCTCTTCGTATTACAGTTTTGAGTGAAGTGTTTATAGGCAGTGGCATTTCATTCCGTTTTGTGAATTTTTCAATAGGAAAACAAAGAAAAAAATTGAATTTGTGTAGGTAATTGTTTTGGGACTTTAACCTAACTACGATGCATATATTTTTCGATAGTTTTCTTCAATAATGAAATTTGTTCCAAATGTCAAACAAAATCTAGTTTATGTGTGGTGTGAACGGATTTCGTGATCTTGCCGAAATCTGAGATTTTGTGAAAACCATATAATGGTAAATTTACATTCATCTTCATGCGAGTACTGCAAAAAAAGAATGGAAGATTAAAATTTACATTTGTTGAATAGAGAGAAAGGACCAACATGTTCATCTTCGAAAATTGAAACATCTTGTATGAGTTTTGTTCCATTTTTCAACGTTTCTTGACCAATTTAATCGATACGAGAGTTACAAATTGTATATGAAAATAAACTACAACTAGTAATAATAATTAAATATTTTTCACATCCCGATTGCAAATATAAAGTCATTCTTCGAAAAACTAGCATTATGTCAATGTGTTAAGACGGTTGTTTCATATTTCATTGGAATCAAAAAGAAAACATCGAAATTAGTAAATACTTTCATTAGCAAAGTTATTTATTTCAATTGTTGTTAGTACCTAATTGAAATCATAAAAACAGGGACATTTTTGGTTCCCTATTATCTGCGAAGAATATGCGCAGTGTTATTTTAAGGAAACAGAACTTTTATTCTCCCATATCTCAACGCCCGAGGTTTGAAGCTACATTACGTTTTGTAAATTCTTAAAGTCGCGCTTTATGACACATGATATCGTAAAATATCGTAAAGTCGGTGAAAAGCCTGTCAAAAGCCCAACCGTCCGAAGCAGTGGTCCGATCCTTATAATCTCCCACCGTATGAACATCGGATAAATCTTCTTCAGATTCAAAATTTGTCTCAAAGAAGGGTTAATAATGATATTGTGTTTATTAACCAACTTATTAGTGGTATCATTGATACTGATTTGTTAAATTGTTTGAATTTAAATTATCATGGGGGTGCTCACAGCCTTCAGAGTTTGACTTTAATGAATTTACCCAACCATTGTACTAATTACGGATTGCATGAACCTTTAACGCCTTTTACTGAATTTCATTGTAAATATTTCTGATTTCAATTTTAATAAAATTAAAATTAAAAGTGTGTTGAATACCAGTGAACCACCAATTTTATTTTATTTTTTAAAATCCGTGGGAAGCCGGGCGGACGGACCAGCTTGTTTCTTATATTAATGTCAAAGTGCGTCATAAATCGATTTATAAATCTTTATTAATTAACTCATTCCCAAAATATATATACACTAAAATTCCTTAAGAAATATCCCTTTATCATTGGCTAAAATAATCCAGCGAATAATTTCATTTCCATATAAGGCCATAAAGTAATTAGCCCTATAACAATTTCTTTCTATTAAACCAAGACCGAATTTCGTGATTGGCTTAGGGTTGGAATTCTTTTAATATGATAATTGTGTACTTGTATTATATGCATATGCACATTCGATACCCTAATATATTTGCATTTGCAAATATATAAATTGTATGCTTATGCTTACCCATTTCGTGTGGGCTCTTCCCAACGATGAAAGGGATTTCCGTTCTTAAACGGAGAAGGGTTCTTGTTCTGAAGCCATAGGGTATTATATTAATGTACTAGAACAAAAATACCTATATACCTTCATTCATATATGAATATGTTCAGTTCATATACACATACATAGCTCTAGCTTTTACTTAAGGGGGCTAAAACACAATCCTATATATACCGCCCTTACCTCAACTTGAGCTCTTACCCTTTACCATGTGGGAAATTGATTGTTGGTAAATTTAAATTAACTCGAACCCAAATCCTTTGCCTTATTTCGTCTTACTTCAATGGTAGGTAGGTATACCTATATACAGATGGGGAGAGAATCCTTGTTCGAATGTGTATTAGTGTTCTGCTCACGCCTTATATTGGCATTGTTGAATGAGGCGACGTATTTAGAACCTTCAACTTATATCGGGAGCGGGACGACCGTGGCGCTTTGTATGGGCAAATTATCGAATGACGTGCTTAATGACTTGTATAAGAAAGGAGTTCTTGAGGAATTCCAGCGCAACTTCTGCTTCTTTTTTTTCATTTTTTTTTTTTTTGTTGGCTTGGCATTGTTGCTGGTTGTCACCATTGTCGTTCTAGTCCTCGTTGTTCATGTCGCGTCGTAGTCGTCTTCGTCGGTGGTGTGGTTTTCATCATTGCCAATCCTTCTGATGTATTGTGCTGTGCTGTTCCTGCATATGGATTGCTTCATTTAGTTAATGGCAGATTCTTCATTTACTTTTTTTTTGTTTGCTTATTTTTAGTGGGTTTTTTGTGTGTCCCCTTTTTTTGTGAATAGAAAGAAAAATGCACGAAATAAAATGCAAAAGCGACAACAATGGTACAAGTGCGTAACTCACTTCAATGCAAAAATGGGAAACTTGATACACTCATTTTGGGGGATTTTCGTACCTGTCCTGTCATATGAATACCTACATATATACAACTCCTTCTTGGATACCTGTTCATATATTTAGTAAATATAGTTTGGGGTACCTACCTATATGGATCTTCTTTCCAGTTTGCTGAAAATAATTCAAAAATAATTAAGTGGAATTCCTTTAGGAACATAAAGGTATACATATGTATATGAACAGTATATGTACATAGGTAGGTATACCTATATAAAATTTGCTACCTATCCTATTTCTTTATAATGTGTGATGCATGTGAAAGAGTTGTTTTCGTTGCTTCTGTTTAATGGAATTAAGACTACAATTTTTCAAAAGGCGCATAAACCAGAGACGAACATAAATTAGAAACAGATGGGCAAGAGATTTTAAATGGGGAACGACACATTTCTGACACAAGGTGGTCCTGGGTCCATCATGTTTTATTAAAAAAAAAACAACAAAGTGTGTTTCGGTTTTATTAATCTTTCTACCTTAATAAACTGGGGAATACAGTTTTTTTTTTCTAGAAATACGATACACCACTATAAAGAGTTTATAGATATAAGTAGGTATAAGATACATTAATGGCTAATACAATTCTTATATCGAAATTGACAGTGTCAATATGAATTCTGGCAGGTAAAGCTCAAGGCCAAACATTTTCTTTAATGTTGACTTCGAGTTGTATCGTGTTTTAAAGTTTTCTTTGTAGGTACTTTTCTACTCTCAGCGGTCTAACTTTGTTTGGACTTATTCAATAAAATAGGTTTGCGCAAACTCTTTTACTAAAATACTAATCATAATTTTTTTCTTGAAATGCCCTAATTTCGAAATAAAACGTATGTTTAATGACTATTTCAGCGCTTTTTGTTAAGGATATTCTATAAAATATGTAAGTAAAATAAAAAATCACTATAAGGACAATTTATTCACATTCCATTAAAAACAAAATTCCATTGATTTCTATTCATTCATTCTCTATTAATTGTTATAATTTATAAACAACGACGGTCGTATTTACAAACATTTCTTAATTTTGAACATTCATTCAAGTTATTGATAAACATTTTTATTTGATATTAAAGAGCGATCTAACTTAGACAACTCGGTTGTCTAAACCTTGCCCGCACTCCGCTCTTCACACTCTGCACCAGGGGCGGACTGGGCCACCGGGCAACCGGGATTTTGCCCGGTGGGCCCCTGGGCGAGTTAAATATGCACAAAAGCTCCTGCAGTATTTTCTGTACTTTTAAAAGAAATTTTGTACATAAAATTGGATTTCATAGGGGCCTAACAGTAAATATACAGCTTTTGTGGCCCCAAAGGAAGTTCAGGAGGCCCACACGGCCCTCACAACTGCATTGATGACCCGTGAAATTAATATTGAGGCCCTACCGTACTCTTAGAAATTTCAAACGAAACTTTAGTTAGGGTGGTTGGTACTAAATATTGAGCTATATTCTTTAGGTTTTGGAAATATTTTAAGTTAATTTAAAGGAAAACAATCTCACAAAATTGAATAAGAGAGCTTCCAAAAGACGAGTAAAGAATAAAAATGAATTGGATGTTGCAGCGAAAAACTACAAATCTTTCAAGGAAATGTTTAATATCAACGAAAGTACAAAAAATCTCAAACGGCAGTTCATGATTCATATTTCAGGGCCACAGAAAAAAAAATAAAAAAGTACAGCAACGATATTTCAATTGTTATGACTTATGAGTATTTTTGAAGTTTTTGTAAAAGAAAGAAACATTAATTATAAAATTTGCATTATTGCAGCAATGTTTTCAAAAATCAAGTAACATTTCTCTTTACTGCATACGAAGCTAAACATGACTTTTTATAATTAAGTATTTTTTTCCTAACATAGACACAGAAACTGACAAAGTTTGTAGCCCAATTCCCAAAATGTAAGTCAAATTAAGAATGATTTTCAGTAGGTAGTAGCCCATGACGTAATGGTTAGTGCGTATAGGACTGTTACGTCGAAGGTCTTGGGTTCGATTGCTAGCCTATTCCACTTTAAAAAACAGAATTTTTTTTGTCATGATTCTCGTTTTAGCCGTTCGGATTCGGCAGAAAATTGTAGGTCCCCTCTATTCCTGCCAATAACACGCACACATGGATGATTGAGAGTTGTAATCTAAGTCACTAGGGCCTGGTTCTACACGAGCTATCACCACCCATTTTTTAATTTATTTATTTATTATAATAGAGAGAAATAAACCAATAGTTCCGATTTTTTACTAAATGGTTTGTGATGCTCATCTAGGTTTATTACCTCGACCACCAAACGCAATATTTTCAAAAGTCGAAAAATCCCACCCATTTTTCGAAATTTATTTTTTTTTTTATTTCAAATATTCAAAATTTTATTTGATAGCAACCCAAAATTCTAATCATTGAATTGCATTTTAGTAAGTGTAAGTACATATTAATATTATTGAATATAATAAACAAAAAAAGTAATTAAACAATTTTTCACATTATTAGAATAAAGGCGAAAGCAAGGCGAGCACTGCAGGTCTGCTAGTTAAACATACATACAGGATCAATTATATACATACATATGTACATACATACATATATTTTCTATGTTATTTCATTAATGTCATATTAGTTTTATTATTGGAATAATCAATGGATCAATTTCAGCTCCATTGATCCTCAGTCGTTTGAATTTCACTGCTAGTCAATATAGTTTGAGAAGGCAGTTGCCAATTAGTAACATTTTCAGTAGATCAAACTACGGTGCTAATAGTCCTTTAAATCTTTTAATAACTATCTACAATAAAAATTCAAATATAATTAATTCCACCAATGTTAATGTTAAATCACTTAATTTAAGAAAAATATTTTTCATTCAAAACAATTTATAATATGAACTAGATGTAAGTTTTTCTTTTATTTTGTAAGAATATAATATATAATTGTAATTTTAATTTTAAGAAAATGTACTTATGTACCGTTAGTATTTAACGAAATAAACTAAATAAACTAAAAGGAGTATACATACACTCGACTCCAATTGACAGTAACGAATTGTGTGGGTTATAATTTATGTTTTGTTTAAAGACTTCCAATTGTTTTTAATAATTAATTGTACTACTACTTCTGTATAGATACAAAGTTTTTATCGTCGTTTTCGTAGATAATCTTTTTTCATTACTTCTACTCATTTTATTATTTTGTGGCACTTTTTCTTAAAATCCCGGGAGGCCCTTTGACTCCCAGTCCGCCCCTGCTCTGCACTCCGCACATATGTATATACATGCGATTTTTTTTTATCTTTTCGGTTCTTAGAAAAACTTTATTTTAAATTTATTTTTAAGGATTTGACAGCAAAATTAAAATATGTACACGACTGGGTCGCACGAACTTGCTCTTATGTGCGATCACATTGTGTTTTTAAAGTTTTAATATTACAAAAACTATATTTTATCTTATAAAAGAAATAAATTAGTTATGGGAGCCTATATTGTACACCACCTGCTTAAAACTTAGTTAAGTTTAAGGTTGTATTATGCAAGTATTTACATTTATTTAAGAGAAATATAGAACAGTGTTGAAAATAGGCATGGAACTTATCAGTTTAGACTGAAAATTGTTAAAAAAAAAATATAATTAAACATAAATTGATTAAACAATTTATGAAATTGTTTTGACACCAATGCGATGTACATCATCCGATTTCTAAGAAAATCTCAATTTATGAGAAAAAAAAATTAAAAATCGTTGTAGCGGTTTTTTTTTTAATAGTTTTTTATATATAAAATTTTGAAAAAAAAAATCAACAAAAAAAAATTTGTATGCAATTTTTTAGCATTTATTATTGTGGAATTAAAAAATTAATTAATAAAAATAGCACCTACCCATTTTCGAAATATTGAATTTTCAAAAAATAATTTTGAATTTTTTTTTAAAATCAATAATTTATTTTTTTGAAATTTTGGTATGCAATATTATTAAAACTTATTTGAAGATTTTGTGCAAAAACATTCATTAAAATCAGTTCAACTTATAATGATACAGTCGTAAATAAAAAAAATGATTCTATGAGAGATACCTACCATTTTTAAACCGTAGAAAATTTTTTTTATTAATATGGTAGATCGTATAAATATTAGATCACACAAATATTTTAATCAATCAATTTTTAATGGCTCCCACCATTTTTGAGAAATATGAGATTTTCAATAACGGTTTTTAAACATTTGTGTGGGGTATACCTACCGTTGTTTTTGGTTATAAGAATAATTTTAATTAAAAATCTGCTAGACAATGTTAAAAAACTGCTGGGTACCAAGTTTAATAAAAATTTACTGAGTCGTTTTAAAATTATTAAGTTCTCAAAAACAAATTTTGAAATTTTTTTTAAAAATCCAAAAAAAATTTGTTGGAAAATTTTGGTTACAAAACTTTTAAAAGTTTTTCAAAAATTCTCCAAAAAATATAATTTTGAATATCAGTTCAGCCGTTTTTGAGAAAACCGAAAATCAAAAAAATGGTTCTAAGGGATGGTACCATTTCCAACCATTTTTCGGGAATTTTTTTTTACAAAATTGTTGCCTTTTTGTAAAAAAAATTACTTAAATTAAAAAAAAAAAGTTTCGGGCACGTTTTTGAGAAAAATAAGATTTTCATTTTTTGTATGGCAGGTATCGGTGTTTTTGGTCTTAAAAAAAATGAAAAAAAAAGGGTAGGCATAATGTCCAAAAAACGCTAGGAATCAACCGACCCGTTTAGACTGCAGCCAAAGGGACAGGCATACAGACGGACAGAATTGCCAGACCCACTTTTTTCGACTTCGCTATCATCGTCATGTCAACTTTGATCAAAATCCCGAGTTCGATTTTTTTTACGAATACATAACTTACCATTTACATACATAGTTCCTATATATCGCAAGTAAAAATATTGCTGAGATCTAGAATAGCAGGTGTTTCTTTCAGGCGCAATTTTTTATGTGACAAATATAAAATTTTGTTAACATTTTTAAGAAACAAATTGGGAACGCAATTTTGTATGTTTCTATTACTGCGGAGTTATATAAAATTTTTGGTAAAAATCATCCACCCATTTTTGAAATATCGAATTTTCAAAAAATTATTTTGAATTAAAATTACTTTTTTTTAGAAAATGTTGATATTTAATATTATTAAGACTTGTTAGAAACCCTTTCCTAAAAAAATTAATTAAAATCGGTGTAACAGATAATGAGATAGTCAAAATAAAAAAAAGGTTTTATGAGAAGTTAATAATGATTAAATTTAAAATTTTTCTTTGTAAAATAATTGTTTGTACACAAAGAAATTTTCGAGAAAAATATGTTTTTAGGTTTAAGTATAAACACTTATTTAGAAGGTAGGTACCGTAAATTTTCAGTTTAAATATATTTTTTATTTTCTTAAAAAAAACTGCTTTTTGCAAAATTTTATAAAAACCGAAAAAACTCATTTTCGAAATTGATATGTATTGAGTTTTCAAACAAAAAAATTTTAAACTTTTTTAAAAATACAAAAAATATTTTTGCCAATAATTTTGGTGCATAGATAAAACTTTTAAAACTTTTTTCATACAAAAATTATCAAAATCAGTGACACCATTTTTGAAAAAATCAAAAACCAAAAAAATTGCAATGAATAACCAATTATTGGAAATTTTTTTCGCCAAAAGGTATAAATAAGCCTTACCTATTTAATTTTATTTGTTTAATTTTTTTAGAAGGATCTGTGAAGCCAATTTTGATAAAATAAAAAATGATAAATAAAAAAACTGTAGGTACCAAGTTTCAAGAAAATCGACCCATGCGTTCAAGATGGACAGTGTCAAGTTTGATCATAATTCAATTTTTTTTACGAATCCAAAACTTAAAAAAACCATCAAACCTATAAAATGCCTAAAAATGGCAAAAATTGTTTTAAAATATAATTTATTGATCATTTGAATTGTCAGTGCATATTTAATTTGATCGCGTAATTATATGTTTAACATAATGTACCTACAATATTTCTCTGAAACCACAAACTGAAACAAATACAAGGATATACAGAACCGCGGTGGAATGTTAGGAATTACCAAAGATTACCATCACCCACACATTCACTTATTGTGGTTTATGATTTGGTATTCATCCCTTTCAAAATCATATACATATTTGTAATTTTTGAATGATAAAATAATCGTTGTGGACTGTTTAATCATGTATGATGAACTGAATCTGTATATGTGTATAATCGACCGAAAATCGAACGTATATAAAATTGTCATCATATTTTATCCCTTTAATACTGGTACAATCTATCCCCTCAGCCACTAATCCCCATTATGTTCCCAAGGATCAAAACATCAAAGAATTTAAAAATTACATAGAACATAACATAATAAATAATTGTGGTCAATTAACGATAAATGACAGAATGTGGCGTGTGGCTTTGCTAGATTCTTCACCATCTGCTGCATAGTACTAAATGCAATACCTCTTTTATTATTTCCAATCACACGTTGTCGGCGTTGTCGTCGTACCTCCTTGGTTGCTATCATCATGTGCAACAATTTACACAGTACAGAATTGCACATATGTAGGAGATCTCAGCATCATCCCTCTCCCCCACCGCAATGTGTACGTGTGGAGAAAGTGAATTAGCCAGCTGAGTGCTTGACCACCCAGGTTAATTGGTTTCCCATTGATTCCTGGTTGTTCTTAGTTGTATGTTGTTTTTTTTTTTTTTTTTTTGTTTGGGTATTGCAACTTCTTCGTTGTTCTTGTTTTTTTTGCTAAACAATTTCCTATACAAGGATTGGATTTTGTTTCATTGGAAGTGGTGCATGTTCTGCCAGACAACCACCACCACCATCACCACCAGCAACAACAACAACAACCAACAACGACAAATTTAATTGATACAAGCATAGCACCAACAGACTTAGAGATGCAAATGATTCTTAAAGCAAACCTCTGGTCATTTCATTTGCGGTCCAATTGGTTGATGTAATTCTAGCTAAGCTATTATAGACTGCAAGTTAAAGATGCACCTTGTTTGAAGTCATTCCAGCCGCCATTAGGTATAGGTACTGGTCTCCTCTAACATTGTGCCTTGAAGTGTTTCTTGTATGTACATATATAGGTCTAGGTGGTATTTTCCTCTTCGGCATTTTTTTTTTTTTTTAAATTTTGTGTCTTTGATTATCTGCTCCGATATGCATTCATGGTTAAGAGCAATTTGCCCCTTCGAGAATATATATAGCTCTCGAAATCAATTAGCATGACGCCATTGCTGATGGAGTCCTGATTGCTACAACACTGCAACTGATCTGGAACAGGCAAGAGGAGTGAACGAACCGAAAAATCAATCAGCTATTAACAAAACTATCAACACCTGTTCGCGATTAATTTGCTTGGGTGCTTTAAGTCACAGCGCGGATATAATAAGTATACATATACGTGGTCAGTGATCAAGTCTTGCCTCGTATATAACTCGTAATTCGTAAGTAGAATACTCTCCTCGGGCAAGTTGACATATCATTTGAAGGAGATGGCTCCAACCCAACCATCATCATCATTATCAGGTACACAAACGTTTTGAAGTATAAAGAAAAAGACCATCAACATCTTCCGGGCATGTTGAGCGCGTCTCTGCTATTAACATTTTTTTTATTTTTTATGTCAGGGTTGCCATTTACCATGTTCTTTAAAAAAAAAAAAAAATTGGAGGTGTTGTTTGTTGTGTATTGAATTTGAGCGCGTGACAGATTAAATATGAAAAAACACAGGTTACCGTTTGACGCTATCATATGCTGCTCAATTTAAGCATTTTTTAACGTTATTTCTTTTCTTTTTGATTTTTTACTTTAAGATGCTGAGAAATTCTTGATGTGATTTTCTGTCTAAGAAATTTCTGAGGAAAGAAATTTATATTTCTCCAAAATTTGAGCAACAAACATCTTTAAGTAAGTTTCATTCACATTGGTTAACTCGAAATACTTTGGATTTTTGTGAATTTGTGTTCTTGTAATTTTTCGCACTTTCGATATTTTTGAAAAAAATTCATTCTTATCAGAAAAATAATCAGAAACTTCTGGACAATTTTGAATGAAAAGGTTTTCAAAAAATACGTCACTGAAATTGCCTTTGTGTCACATCTGAATTTTGTTGATTGTTTGGTTGGTACCATGATATATATATATATATTTTCGCCAGCCAGGCTTTATGGGTTCCAAGGATTTTCACTTCCTTTTTGGACCTCCTGCCCCACTCACGTAACTTCGTTGATTCAAAACTTATTTTTCGGCGCCAAATTTATCGTAACTACTCGTTAGTTACTTTTTGTTCCCTATTACACAAGTCAACATGAATTTTGACTTTGAAAAAAGGGTATTAAATTTATGAAGCTGTACCTATAGTCACCCGAAAAACAAATATATTTGATAGAAAAGTTTGCTTTTGTACTAAAGGATAACGTTTTAACAGGTTATTTTTAAAGCTGTGATTTAAATTTTTTTTTTTTTAAATCAAATCAAATAGATTTTTGATTATTTTTGTATCTTTAATTATTGAAATTAAATTATTACTAAACAAAATTACTAGGTACATACTTAATAATTCAAAAACAAAAAAAAAATAATTTCCATTTTTTTTTTTAAATGTTGATTTTAAAAATTAATTTTTAAAAAGTATTAACTTAAATAATTTTATTTAAAAAAATAATTAAAGAATAGACTTCTGGCTTTTAAAAAAGATAAAACATGACACTGTAAGTGTTGCCGTTGTTTTTAAATATTTGTTTTCTATTTCAAGTCAATTTTTTAAGAAAATTCCAAGATGGCGGCTTAAGCTCCAGTCCGATTTTCCCGGAAAACTACCCACGTGCTCCTAATAGCCCCCTCTAACGAATTGTGAAAGGAAAGTGAACATATAAAATTTTTTCCAGGTCAAATGTTTATTCCTTCTGGGCTAATACACTAATGTAAAGGCAAAAATCATGAAAACGTTTTTTGTAATAACTATTACAAGAGCAAACTTTTAAATGAATATTGATATTATTTATTTATTTTGGTGCATAGTGAAAAAATCGTAAAATAAATGTTAGGACAAGAATTTTTTTTCTTTTGTTGAGTTGTGTTACTTATATGCAGCCATTTTTGTTACCTTCATCATAGTATTGAAATTATGTAGAGTTTTATAGAGTTCTATAACATGAAATGTACACTGTGGCGTATACGTACTTTATTTTAGTAATTTGCTTTTTTTTAATAAGATTTTAAAAAAACTACACATTTCTTTAAACAAAGTTTTTCTAAATAATTTTAACATGTCATTTAACGTTTTCGTTTTTTATAAAAAATAAAATGCATGACTCGGTCGCACAAACTTGCTCTTTTGTGCGACCTGTGATTATTGAAGTTTGAATAGTTTTGATTTATTCAACAAATTTAAAAAATTAATAAATTAGCTATGGTAGCCTAAATTTATGCCACCTACCAAAAATGTAGTTAAGTTTAATGTTGTTTTATGTGAGTACATATGTAAATATTATTGATTGAACAATTTCTGAAATTATTTCGAGACCATTAAATTAAATAAATCTTAATTTATAAAAAAAAATCGCTGGAGTGGTTTTTTAAACATAAATTTTGTACATATAATATTTTGTAAAGATTTTTAATTAGGTACGCAATTTTTAAGCATTAATTAATGCAGAGTTAAAAAAAAATAATTAAAAACAAAATCATCAATTCATTTTCAAAATATCGAATTTTCAAAAAATAATTTAAAATTTTTTATTTAAATCCAAAACTTGTGTGTTTGAATATTTTGATATGCTATATATGTATATAATTCACACTTATAAGAAGTTCTTATGTAAAAAACTTCATTAAAATCGATTCAATAGACAATCGATTCAATATTCGAAAACTAAAAAAATAGAGATACCGTTATTATTCAATATATACAAAATTTATTCAAATAATATAGCAGTGATCTATTTCACCATTTTACAATTTACAATTACAAACTAGTACTGAACTTTCATTCAAATATAAGTAATTGCATACATTATAAATTAGTTGTTTTACAAAATTGTTGAATTTTGTAAAAAAAATTACAGGTGAAAGTTTATCTGTAAAGTTTTTTACAATTTTGTATTCTGCAATTACTTTTTTTTAGTACAGGATTATTACAATTTTGTAGTTGTAAATTGTAAAGTGGTAAAAAAGACCACAGATCGAACTGATATTAGCTCAAATAAAAATTTTAATCAAAATCGTAGGAGCCATTTTTGAGAAAAATGAAATTTTCATTACCGGTTTTTAAACAAAATTATATGTTAAGTATATCATATGTACCGTTATTTTTGGTTATAAGAACAATATTTATTTAAAATCTGCTAGATAATGTTTAAAAACTGCTGGGTGCCAAGTTTGATAAAAATCGACTAAGTCCTTTTCGAATTATTATAAGTATTCTCTATAAATACAAAATTTATCAAAATCAATTGAACCGTTTTTGAGAAAATCAAAAATTAAAAAAAATATTTTATTATTACCATTTTAACCATTTTTCCGATTATTTTTTTATAAAACGGTAGCCTTTTTGTAGAAGAATTTACTGGTTTTTTTAATGATAAAATCGTTCCTCGGTATACCTATAACGTAGCTATGGGCTTAGGTAACAATTATCTTATTACCTAGGAAGGTAAAATATAATTTAGTTACAAATGTCATCAAATTCATTGAAGCCGTTTCCGAAAAAAATATAGATAAACTAGGAAATTAAAATATTATCTAAATTCAAACATTCAACCAAATCAATGTAGTAATTTTTTTGGCATTTTAGCTTTTCCTTAGTGAACTCCTGGGTACTGCCCTGAAAAACACTTCTCTAGATAAAATTTAAAAATAAAATATTATTTCTTTACAAAATTTCATCTGTTTCCAATAAACATTAAATGCACAACTACATCGCACCAACTTGCTCTTGTGGTTCGATTGGCTTAATATTTTGAAATTCTAATATAGCCATGATTAAAAGGGTTGACCAATTTGCTTCAAATTTTATACAGAATATTTGTATGGAAGTTCGAATTTTATTAATTTTAATTTTAACTCATCTAGAACTGCCATGCGATTTCGGTTTTTTTTAATTTTCTCAAAAGCAACTTTAACCATTTTGAATAAAATTGGTACACATAATGTTTAAAGCAACGAAATTAGGCCCCAAGAAATAAAACCTCAAAATTTCAAATGAAATAAGGTCTCAAAATTAAGGCCATTTTTCATAATGAAACTCTGCCACATGCAATAAGGCCCCCCCTCTGCGCCCTAAAAAAAAGGCCAAAAATAAATAAAATAATTTTATTTAACAATATTTATTTTTTTTTCAAAAATGAAATAATATCCATTTTTTTTCATGCCGAAGAATATTTCCGAAAGTGAGTAACACCTCACACTGGCATACAAATACTTGCATTGTAACTTGTATAATTTGTTTACAGTAATGACATTAATTCGTTTGTCGGCAATCGATTTCCCCAGAATTTTCAGCACAAATTTTTAATGCTTACAAGGCAACAGAATGGCTGAAAAAATCGAGCGATTCTAGTTTCTCGCTGATGGTTTTCAATACGATCCTTACATTGAGACATGATTGCTGGATTCAGAATATGCAATATTTTGCAAACTATGAGTCCTGGAATGCCAGATTTTCATAATACTTTTTTAAGTATTGATGATGACGATGTTTTAGCAAAATGAGCCGTAAATGTTTTTCAACATAAAATGAAATTAAATTCGCAAGTTGAATTTTGACGTCATATTTCATTAGGACTTTACTCCATTATGAAATAAGGTCCCAACAGAAAAAATTAAATGAGGCATCGAAAAATGAAATAATACCCCAAAAAATTATAATTTTCGTTGTATGTATCGTTTTGGGGCCTTATTTTCATTTTTTCGCGGAGTCCTTTTGGGTTTTTTATGTAAATATTATCAATGGCTCGGCCCATTTCGTTATCATTTTGTTACCGATTGAATTTTAAAATTTTTCTTAAGCTATTAATATTGTAAGCTAAGGATAAGTATTAAGTAGTTATAGGCTAGAAGCTGGTATTGTATTGATTTTGGTTTTGTGGAGGATCTCGATTCGGATACTTACTCTTCTTTTTTTCATGAGGATATTTCACCAGTTCAAAGAGCAGCGGCAAAAGTTGTCACCGATCGCAAATGGCGGCAAATGTCAAAAACCGAAGCAGTGATTCCGCGTTCTTTATGAGTCTGTTCGCCTACTTGTCCAAAACTGCCAGATTCTACCAGTTTTAGTTTTTTTATATATGAACTTTGACTAAAAACTTTTGGGCTAAAAATGTTACAATGGGTAAATTTGGGAAGTAAATGAACAAGATTATTATGAGTCATGTCTATATTGACCTGTATTTTGTATCTGTTTATACTACACAAATGTCAAAGTAGAATTGACATTTGCACCATTTACAATCGTTGACATTTTTTAACGCGCGCATTATTCCCCAACTGTGTAGGAAAGGCATGTTATCTGTGTAAGAAATTAACATCTTTCAGGGCTTGATGCTTTTAAATTAAATGAATTTTGCATTATACAATCTGAGGAAATTCTAAGGAAATATAAGCCTTGATATAGATATCCATATCAATAAATTCAATGCGTATACAGAATCAGACGTTGTTTTATTCAATAATTAAAGTTTTTTAAACCCATTTATATTAGTTGGCTTAGATAAAACTTATAATATATTCATGAATGCTAAAAGCACTTAGTATGGTTTTGAACCTTAATAGCACGTATGTACACATGCAATCGGATAGTTAGATTGGTAAATCTCCATTTTCAAAGCTAATAGAATTTGTACACATCTATTTGTCACCATTTAACAGCTTTACTGTGAGGACTGATTTTGTCCTCCGCATTCCTGTCGTACCTTTGAAATTGAAAATAAGATAAGCTCGAGTAATTTGCTGACAGTGAATAACGAAACTATACAAAAAACTCAACATTTGACATGACTACCTCACTGTCAATAACATGCGGCAACTCTTGATCCGCTAATTTGTAAAACAAAGACAAGAATGGCTGGGTCGGCTAATGCAACAGCAACAGCGAAGGTGGCGGGCGGCTGGCGGCGCGGTGGTGACCTGAAACGGGAAGATAGTATTTTAAAGAATTAAACCACTTTAAGGCTTCCAACAGCTTGGACATAATTTCTGTGTCCGCTGGGAGATTCTTATCAGTTGTAGTTTTACACAAGCTTAATGGACCCGCATACATGCAATTAAGTGCAATCATTTTTGTATGTTGTTGTTGTTGCTTTTTTCTTATATTCTTTCAAAAGGTATCCCTGCTGAACGGTTTCTCTTATGATGGCTAAGTGTGTGCAAAATCCAGTGCGAAATACCTGTGAAACGAAGGGAGATGGATTTTCATGGTTTTTGCATTCCACAGTTGTTGCTGATGTACCTACATATATATATGCAACCTTTTAACCAGAAGGTTAAAGAAGAAGGATACACGACCGACCGACCGATGTGGTGGAGTGCTGCGCGTCGCGTCGCAACGTGTCGTCCAGGTCCAGGTCCTGGGCTATTATCGCGGCAGTATTGCATTAAGTGGAGCATATATACGGGTTACGACGAGCTTAAGGGAACTCACAGCCACCCACTTAGGCTGCCATGCATCGTCGTCGTGGTAATAATAATAATTTTTAACAACAAAAACAGCAACAACAACAACGAAAAATGGGAGAAGAAATTACAATTTATAGTTTGTTAAGTTAAATGGATACCGAAGAACAACGACCCTCCGAGGGGGCATTTTGTTTTTAAGTCTTTTGTATTTAGGTATATATGTAGGTATCATGTATGTATATGGGTTTAAAGTTTCATCAGATGCAATTTTATTTTGTATTGTTCTTGGGGTGTGGGTTAGGGCTTGTTTATTGGGCACTTTTGAGTTTATGGTCACATCTCAACAGTGGCATTATGGACAATTTGTTGTTTTCAGTAACGGATTATTGGTATAAAATTTTGTTACCTGACAAGTTAAAAAGATATCGAATTGGGTCGTTATTTGTTTGGTTAGTCTTGCAGTAATTATATGGTTCTTTTGAGTTTGAGTTTTTTATCGACAGATGTTTTTATAAGTAACGTCATGTTGCCATGAACTGAAAGCAACCTCCTATAAGAGGTTAGGGTTTTTATTTCTGTTTAAACAAATGTGCATCAAATTATTTAATAATTGTTTTGGTTTTTGGTTTATTCCATGGAATTTAAGTTAATTCAATTTAAAGTTAGTTACACCCGATAACGCCAAGGGGTATTCTGTTATAATTGTTTTTTTAAAATTTACATATTAACATTGAAATTCTATGGAGTCTGGTCAAAACACTAAAAGTCAATTTTTTTAAATTGAGTTATTTACGCAGAACCATACAAAAAAAAATCTATTTTCATTTGGTCTTATAACAGTAAAATTTTAAGTGAACCAATTTATAAGATATTGTATGGTCCTGGAAACACTTCAGTTTCGTTTTGAAATGAAATTTAAAAAATTTGGCGTTATTTCGTTATAAAAATGGAAATAACTCCAAATTTTTGATTTGGCTTTATTTCGCTTTTGAAAACTCCAGTTTGGCTTTATTTCGTTTTTATGTTTTTTTTTCTTTCCAAAAATTTGCAGAACTATTATTCATCACCCGCATAACGACGTATAAACAGTGAGGTATGTATAACAACCCTGCTTGGACACACTATAGGATTTGGGTTAGATGCGAGGTTGGGTTGTTAAAGTGTTGGACAAAAACATTTGGCTTTATTTCCAAGTCAAATTTGACCTTATTTCGCTTTCAAAACGAAATAATGCCAAATTTGAGATTTGGTCTTATTCCGTTTGGCCTTATTTCACGTCACCATGTAAATATTTAGTTATAAACATTTAAAAAAAATACATTTTAGATTTAAACAAAATTCTAAAACTAAACTAAAATATGATAATGGGTGTTTTTTTTAGACGTGTGGTTTCCAATCTGGTATTACTTTTTTCAGAATTGGTCTTTTTGACAGCTGTCACTTGAATTATGCTCCATTTGGCTTGCCATTTCATAATGAATAGACTTACTGCTGAACAACGTTTGCAAATAGTGCAAATTTATTACCAAAATAATGGTTCGGTTCGCGCGATTAATTGCGCGCTGCGCCCAATATTCGGTTTCTTCTTTCTCATAAATACATTTCTTGTAAGGAAATCAGTTGGTGTATATCACGTTGGTGTAATAATAATTTCATTTTCCGTACAATAATTTCAAAGCGAACAAGTTTAACACATCCATCTACTTCAATAACTTCTTCGTTCATCATTGCTGGATTATTTTTAGAAAACATGCTGAATATTTTAAGCAAATTTCTTTGAAATATTTATTCGATAACCGGTGGTCAATCAGAGCAAAAGCGACTACGTGTCTTTCAAAACATTTATCAGAAATGTATGATTCTTTAATAAAAATTGCAGAAAGTTCAGAATTCACGTTTTAAAGCAACTCAACTTGATGAACGCATACCAAAATTCAATTTTCTAAAAATGTACTAACATCGTATTAAATCGTTTAAAATTTTGCGCCATTGCTATATGCATTGAAAATGAACAATAAATTGGATGCCTTTGTGTATGTTTCCGTTATCAATCTGAAAAATATCGAAACAATCGATCCAAAATTAAAATTTTAAGCTGATTTCTTTTTTTACGTTATCGATGTTCACAGTTCAACTACATCTTCTCTTGATGAGCACTTTGCGCAGTAGATCAATTTCTCAGCCAAAATATCGGATTTCTTGCGACATTTAAAAGAAGATGGAGTTAAAAGGCTTCGAACAACTTGAAGCAACATTAAAAGCAACAATTGACAAAGAAATTCGAAATGATATTATAGCTAAATATCTCTTGAGTGAAAATAATATATTTAATCAAACTTCTGCTGTTGTTAATTTTAAACGTTTGTCAATTTTTAACAATATATTTAGCTTTACACTTACTTGAATTGTATGCATGTATCAGGTGAAGCTATAGCTTTTCGAAGCTTAAACTTATAAAAACCTATCTTCGGTGAATAATGACCCAAGAGCGCATTAATCGGTCTTGCAACTTTTTTATTCAAATACATGCATTTTAGAAAAAGAAATCACTACAAGAATAAATGAAAAATCGCAGGTCGGCATTTTAGTTTCAAAATTTTGTTAACATGTTATCAAATTAAACCCTGTGTAAATGTACATAAATGTGGTCGTTATCTTCCTATTTTATTTGAGGCGGCAAAATAACAATTTGCCTATGGCGGCAAAATTTCAAGGTTCACCACCGCCCATAGCTAATTTATTTATTTTTTTAAATCAGATGAATATTTTTATTAATTAAATTATTAATATTAATAAAGACATTAAAACCACAGTCTAATCTTACATAAGAGTAAGTTCGTGCGACCCAGTCGTGCATTTTATATGGTTAAAATTTAGCTACATCTATCGTTAGTAACAATAGAAATAAAATTTAGGAATTCAGAGAGTAATTTATTCAATTCCTAACCACAAACTTTTGAAACAGTAATTATTCAGACCCACTTATCAAACAAATTCTATTACCTAAGTGCACTATATTTTCAGAAACCCAGAAAGATACTTAGGTATATTTTCAATTGCACCCCGAAAAGGATGTCAAAAGAATAAAAATATACCATTATATGGCCTTTTTAATTGGAAATACATAGTAACCCATTTAGAAGTTTTTCCAAAGATTTATTTCTTTGGCATACATAAAACACATGTCTCTTAAGCTCGAACTTGAATTTCAACTTTTGATATTTTAATTTCCTCGTATATATGTATCTGTTACACAGACCAATTGAGCTTGAGAATATTTTTGTAATCTACATGACTTCTTCCATTTTATGAGCGTAATTGGTTTTTAAATTAAAAATGGTTAAACAAATAGAAGAGAAAAGTTATTAAAGCTGTAACAATATTATACAAAAAGGATTCTTGAGGGATCAAGATGCATACAAAATACAAATCATTTACATAAATTTAAAATCGTATACATAGCGAGTATGTCCTTATTTTCATAATAATTTTTTATTATTCAATATAAGAACAACACTGGGTCCTTTTTTTTGAATTAAAAAACAATTCTTGTTTAAAGCTCATAAAATAAATTCACAATTGGTTCGATTCATTTTGTTTTATTGAAATTTATGCATTAAGTAAATACCCATTTATCAGAAATGATAATAATAAACAACAAATTAAGTTTATTTTTCAACCACAACGAAATTGAATAGCGTTCCCTTTACCTATCCTTATATATGTATATTATTGCAGCATACCATCATGCTATAGAAACAAAAATAAAGCTCACTCTTTCATCATATTATAGCGAATATAATTAACTGGAAATAATCACAAATCATTTTTGAATCAACCCCCACATAAATTTAAACTTTGTATATGTATATAGATAACTCTTACATAAACTTCTACAAATACATTTATACATATTACCCACTGGGATAATGGTAATAATTAATTTGGTAATTTTAACTACATTGCCTCATTAATAGCATGTTCTCGTTCTCGAATATTTTACCCATCGTATAGATACCCTGGCCACCTATAAGGCTATACCCCATTATAATTAACATGAAACATAAAGAGAATTTTGGTCTGCCATTATGCACGCTTAAGTTAATTTGAACTTACTTTAAAACAAAAAAAAACGTTCTGTACAGCTCTGTTTCATGTTATTACTTTCAAAAGCTAGGTATATAATATGTGTTACCTAGGGTGTTGATACTTTACACTGAAATAACATATTATTAAATTTAATTCAAAATAAAAGTTTGATACAAAAAAAAAGCTTGATTTGTCAAATCTTTATCATCATTAGAAAAACTTTTTATTTTTTATTAATTAAAATAAGAATTAGTGATATTTATTTAATCGTTTAAAATATATTTTTCACTTCAAGTAAATGGTGGAGAAATTCCAATTTTTGTTTTAGCTCATCCGGATAGATTATAAAAACAAAAATTTTTGTATTTTATGAATTTTTGATTAAAATTCATGCCTGTTATGACCAAAGTTGTGGTAAAAAAACTGTGTGTTTAGTTTTTGCCAAAAAAATAATGTGCGTGAAGTCTCAGCGCCGCCATTTTTGATTTTTATAAAAACAAAACATAACATCAGCATATATTTGCAGCTTTTACGATCGAACGCAAATGTTGCAAATCGCCTTAAAAAGTTGTGCTTTATTGTGCTCAAATTGTGCCGCCATGTACCGTAAATATTTTTGTTTTATAAATTCGAAAATTTATAAATTTTAAAGATAAAATTTTTTGCGAAACTACGTTTTCAAAAAAATTTAAAATATGCGGTATTTTGCTCAAAACATAATAGAGAAACATAAAAGCGAAGAGATAAAAAATTCGCATATTTGCAGATTTTAGAGCCTAAAACATTTTGCGTAGCGTGAAAGCACCGCCATTTTCGATTGTGCTCAACTTGTACTTGACAAAAAACTCACACCACCATTCAAGCAAATTGTCCGCATCGAGTATACATAACCTACTTATCCGCTAGGCGTTATCTACCTATTCAAACATTTTCAATTTGAGTGGTTGTTGCATCAGTAGTTATCAGCTGTTTTTTAACAAAGGATTCCTTTGGTTCAGGTTCAAGAACTTATCCGAGATTGTTTCAACATATCAAACAAAAAACACTTTTTTTTATCAAAAATGGCGATGCTAACTTCACACTTCACAAAGTTTATTTTTGGCTTTAAAAGCTGCAAATATGCGATTTCTCTTCGCTTCTTAGTATCATTTTTTGAGCATAATACAGCACAACTTTTTTTTAAATGGTGATTTTACAAAAAAAATTCATTCATAAAATTTGAAAATTTGCGTACATACTTTAAAGAAAATAAAAATTAGCGATACTAACTGCACGCTTTGTAAAATTTATTTTTGGCTCTAAAAGCTGCAAATATGCGAATTTTTATTTATTTGCTTTGGTTTTTAGTATCATTTTTTGAGCATAATACAGCACAACTTTGATCTTAATAAAAATCGTAATTTTGCACAAAAATTTCGTGCGTAAGATTTGCAAATTTGCGAAATTAAAAAAAAATATTTATGGCATATGGCTGCACAAGTTGAGCATAATACAGTACGTTTTTTTTTGGAAAATCAAAAACGGAGGTGCTAACTACATGCTAAGGCGCTTCGCAACATTTGCGTTCGGTGCAAATTTATTTTATATCTTCGGTTGGTAGATTCATTTTCTGAGCACAAAACAGCACAACTTTAAGTTAACTTAATTTTTTTCGATAAAAATTTCATCCTTAAAATTTTGCAAATTTGCGAAATTTTCATAAATATTATATTTACGGCACATCGCAACACAATAACTATATGAGCATAGTTGGTGCAGCGATCTAATTGTGTTTATTATTTTAAATTTCTTATAATACATATACATAGGTACACAAAGGATTTAAAGGCCGTCTTTCTTTACAGATTTTTATGTTTTTTTTAAAAATCGGTATAAAATAAGATATTTTTTAAAAGAAGAATGTACCTACGTCTTTTTTTTCAAAATATAAATTGACTCGCATCTAAGACTATATCAAGATTCTGCAAATATTTTTTGAGGACTGTTTTTCAAGCGAAATCTTGCACTACTTTTTTGGTGCTTGTTTGTAAGCGCTTCTTATACGTCTTATCAAAAGCAGCTTTACTAATGCATCTACATACATAAATCGATTGAATTTTATCTCGCATATAAAATTAATGCTCGCAAGTATATACGATTTGATTTGTAAAACAAATCTGAATTTATGGTGAACAAGATTATAAATCGGAAGAGGGTTTTTCGTTGAATTTGATTTTCCAATTTAAAAAAATCAAATATAAATATAAATTTTAAATATGTATCGAAATTTAATAATAAATTTATTTTTTTTACTCAAAAATTTTGTAAGAACATAATATTAATATGCATTTATTAAACTTCATAAAAGCTGTTAATGAAAAAAAAAACGGTTCTATTTTTAAGAGTACCAAATTTAACTTATCATCGCTTGGGAACCATTGTAAAACGAAAATATTCTAGGAATAGGCATAAGTTATATAATTTTCCGTAATTAATTCCACGCTCCCTAAAGTTTTTGTTTTTATATTGCTTTCAAGTGTTCTAATAATTTTTCAGCTAATTTCATTTGAATATTCATTAATTGTTTTCATTTAAGAAAAAAATATATATCTTAATATAGAGGTTGTCTACTTTATCCCATATTCAGTAGATTTCAAACAATAAGGCTTTTTGTAGCAGTGCTGTCTTCAGGAAAAATTTAGGAATAGGTATACTATTGAACTAAAATATTTAGATGGGAAGCATCATTTAAATACAAATATTAACTGTAAAACAGGTTTGGCAATTTGAATCAATCATGATATTATAAGCACATACGTGCTTCCCATCTCCCACATTTATGCTTAGCTATATTAGTCGTTTTTTTTTTTTTGATTTTATATATAGTATAGTAAGGTTTTCCAAAAAAAACCCATCCGCAATAGAATTCTACATCTGCTTTTATGGGCACTAATTCTACTGGGGATGTTGTATCTGTAACTCGTGTAAAATCCTACTGCGTACTGTGAATAAATTTTCCAAAAAGCACGATTATTGTCTATTTATACATAGGTATGTATAGATATATCTTTATTTCTCTATAGCTCGATGAAGCCATTTTTCTCCTCCCTTTATTTTTTGATAGATGAAAAAAAAGGGAAAAACACTTTTGTTTTAAGTACTTATTACGTTTTAAACTCCCTACTTCGACATCCCTGATCAGTAATAGCAAAATGGGTTTTTTTTTACAAACAAAAGTCATTGAATACAGAAACTGATGGCACTGAACTAAAATGCTGTTCTCCTATGAATGAATTGTGTACAAGAGAACAATTTGTTTTGGCATTAAAATGCGACCAAGCAACACAAAGTGTCTAACAAATAGCAACAACAATAACAACAACAACAATGCACCAGGAACTCATTGGACTCTAAAATAACAAATAAGTTTAAATTGAAGCACAATAGCGAAAAGCGAATAACCGGGAGCGACAGAGAGCAAGTGCTGGCAAAACACCACCAGCACCAGCACCGACTGACTGCCCTGCACAGTGCAGTTCCATGTGCCCCCACTAACATTGCTACCATTACCTACAAGTGCAACAGCAACATCAACAACAACAACAATAACAACAACACCAAACAAGACTTTTCATTTGAGGTTAGGAGCAAAAGTTCAATTGAATTCCTGAAACTATACGAAATTGTTTCCTTTCATATTGTATAGATACCAATACTGATGTATATTTACCTATACCTATTACACACATACACGAAGCGGAAGTTTTGATTACAAAACTGGTTACCGCAAAATAGAAGTTTTGGAATGAAAATGTGATGCAAATTGGCTGAAAACAATTTGCAATTAAACACAAACACAAACACACCATCCGCAGTCCGCAAAATAAAGTTATACAGTTTATAGATGCAGACAGGCTTTATATAGGAACAATTAAGCCAGCAAGGACTTAGCGTTATGCTTACGCACCAAATTAATTTCCATGCAGATTAAAATATTTCGTTCGAATGCGGAAACTTCTCGAATATATAGTAAATGGTTAATCCGTCTGTATTACTGCCTAAGTTGTAGCCTGTAGGTATAGGTATACCTCGTACTTCATGATATAAAATAAATATTTTGTATTGTTTGTGGTATTTTCTGGGTAGAATTCTTTTGTTTTTAATAATAAAATCCATTAGTTTTGAATGAGAATATTGTTGTATAGCCCCAGAGGAATAAGTTGGCTGTTGATACTTACCTATACCTTTCTTCTTTTACAACCAAATACAGGCAAACAACATAAAGCTAAATTTTTACTCAAACAAAAGCGGTTGTTTTTACAATTTTGTATACAAATTATAATTTTTAAATTTTTGTGTTTTTCACAACATTTGTCAAGTTAAATGTGATGACAGTTTGTAGATTGACAACCTTCGAATATCTAAAGCCGAAAAGGAATAGAAGTCCAAACGTAATTGACCCGATCACAGCAATCTTAGCTTTAATGGTTATATGAAAAAAAAATTAGATGCCACGCCCCTTGAATATAAAATTTCAACAGTTCCTCCAAATTTAATTCTATCTATGAAAAAGCACCTCATATACAATTGTTAGTAATTCTAAATGAAAAATCGGGTGGATCGATTTTCTTTAAACTTGGTACTAAGTGGAACACGTTTTCCCACGTTTTTCTCATTTTTTAAAGACCAACAAGAATTTTTTTTTAGTAAATAATGAACATATTATTTTTCTCAAAAACCTGCCCACAACTTTTAAAAAATCAGTAATTGTTTCTACAAAAAGGCTGCCATTTTATACAAACAAAATTTCCGAAATATGTTAATTTTTTTGATTTTCACTTCTCTTAAAAACGGTTCAATTGATTTAAATCAATTTTCTATAGAGAATGTTGCAAAAATTTTTAAAAGAATTGTATATCAAAATTTTCCATTTTGTTTCGGTTATTAAGAAAAGTTAAATTTTTTTTTGAGAACTTAATTCGAAAATGAATTGGTTGATTTAGATTAATCTTAGTATTCAGCAGTTTTTTAAATGAAAATTATTCTTATAATCAAAAATAACAGTAAAAACCAGTAAAGAAAATCTCATTTGTCTCAAAAACGGCTCCTAAAATTTTGATTAAAATTTTTGTGTGAGCTTATACATCAGGACGGTCAACCATATAATAAAAAAAAATTTAACTATCGATTAAAAATGGTATCTCTCGTGGAAACATTATGTTTGATTTTCGACTATCTCATTATCTGTTGAACATATTAAAAAAAAAATTTTACACAAGAGCTACTGTTAAGTTTGAATATCAATGCATATAAAAATTTTCAAACAAAAATTTCAAATTTATTTTATGAAAATTTTATATTTCGAAAATGAGTAAATCATTTTTTTTTCAATTTTGTTTAGCTCCGTATTAATAATTGCTTAAAAATGTTATAAATAAATGTTAATTAAAAAAAAAAAACAGCTCCAACGATTTTCGAAAGTTTTATACTTGTGATTTTGATTACGGTGATGATCAAAAAAAGTGTATCTCGAAATTCCGTCTGTTGTTCGTCCTTTCGACTGCAGCCTAACGGGTGGGCCGATTTTCTTGGAACTTGGTACATTGACTAATGGTTATGAATTGTACCTCCTATAGAACCATTTTTGTGATTTTCGATTTTCTCAAAAATAGTTGAACAGATTTTGCTTAATTTTTCATGAAGAATGTTCTAAAAGGTTTAAAAAGTTTTGTATACCTACCAAAATTAAAAAAAAAATTTGTTTTGTTTTTTAAAAAAGTTTCATTTTTTTTTGACAATTTAATAATTCGAAAAGGACTTGATCGATTTTTAACAAACTTGGCATTTAGCAGTTTTCTATAACATTATCTAGGAGATTTTCAATAAAAATTATTCATATATAAAAAAATAACGGTACCTCCCATACAATTGTGTTTAAAAACCGTAAAGAAAACCCCATTTTTCTCAAAAATGACTCCTTTGATTTTGATTATATTTTTTATATTAGCATATATCTGTATCATCTACCATACTCTTAGAAAAAAAAATGTATCTGTTGAATAAAAGAACCATAGAACCATTTTTTTAGTTTTCCACTATTTCATTTTTCGTTGAACCTAGTTGAATGAAATTTTTTACACAAGAGCTTCTAATAAATTTGGGTAGGTAATATTGAATATTTAAATAAAAAAAAAAAACAAATTTTGGATTTTTAAAAAAATTTTAATTTATTTTTTTTCAAAATTAATTTTTCAACTTAAAACTCTAAAAAATTGAGTGCAAATTTTACAAAATCTCGTTTATAAAAAATTAAGTTTTTAAAAAACCATTCCAACGATTTGCAAAATTGTTTGCTCATAAATTGAGATTTATGTATATAAGTAATCAGATGGCGTACAAGCGTTGGTGTCGAAACAATTTCAGAGGCTGTTTGATCATTTTATTTCTAATTAAATTGATGTTTTAACAATTTTTCAATCCAAACTGTAATTTCCTTGTACATGTATGTATATTTTATATGTTCAGAAAAATATGTACTCACATAATACTACGTTAAACTTAACTAGGTTTTAAGCAGTTGGACTAATTTATTTCTTTTAAAATCAGATAAATAGATCTAAACTATTCAGACTTTAAAACAACAGTGTGATCGCACATAAGAGCAAGTTCGTGCAACCCAGTCGTGTATTTTATTTCTGTTGAGGCTTAAGTATAGTAAAATTGCAAAAGCATTGCAAGATTTTAATTATAATATTTTGTTGTTACACTTTTAAAAGATTGTATTTAAAAACATTTCAAATTATAAAAATTTAAAAAATTTATAAAAATAAAAGAAACATTTTTTCGTTAAATATATCTTTCCACAATTGAAGCATTAACATACATACATATATCTTTTATGTGTAGCTTCATTTATAGTTTTTAATTGACGACATAGCAAGATCATGGCGTCCCAACATTTCAAATTATAAAAATTTAAAAAATTTATAAAAATAAAAGAAACATTTTTTCGTTAAATATATCTTTCCATAATTGAAGCATTAACATACATACCTACATCTTTTATGTGTAGCTTCATTTATAGTTTTTAATTGACGACAAAAGCAAGATCATGGCGTCCCAACAGTTGTACATTTTATGTTTCTCATGAATCCAATATTTAATCTATTGAGCATGTATACATTTAAGTGTTGACTAATATTTTAAATATTTTTTGAAATTTTAACATTCCTAACCGGTTGAATGCCCACACAAAACGACATAATTAACTTTATTCAGATCTGAGTTTTATTGATTAATCATTTTCATCAACTTAAATTCACCAATCTGCTCAAATTATTATAAAACTTATAAATGCTTGAATAGATTTATTAGTTTGTTAATATATGTATGGATTTTATGAATGTTAAACCTGCCCCAAAGCGATTTTTAATGTCCATTTATTTCTTATACGAATTGAGGCTGACTAACCAGATATGTTACGTTTATAAATAAATTGATTGTTGAAAATCAAATAAATGTTTTATCGGCAATTTAAAAAAATCATTTAACTACATACATATGTAGTAGGTAGCTTAAATCGTCCATAATTATGTACGGCTTGTTATAAGACTGTTTTAGGCTACATAATGATTGTGTGGTCATTTATGATTGTTTCTTTTGGTTTCCTGATTAGAATGAGCATAAAATCAAATTAAGTTCAGGTTTTGTTATTAAATACATATTAATTCAAATATTATTGCTTATTTAGTTCAGAATATTTTATAAAAAAATGTTTGTTTTAATTATTGGTTATGTTCGCCTTCAGCAGAAGCAACTTCAAGCATAAAATAAAACCATGTTTAGACTTTAGAGGGCATATTTAGTTCTTCTGACAGAGTTTATGAACAAAAAGAGTCAGGTAGGTCTAACAAATGTATACACAAGGAGTGGGTATTCTTATTTAACCCGGATTAAGAATAGAATAAATAGAAGAGAATATTAAGCCAAATGATATTTGGAATTTAATGAAATGAAATTTTGTCTTTACGCCCTCGCTATTCTTAAGTAATTTGTTTTACATACATTTTTTTCATGGGCATAATGTAAGCTTGTATGCCAGATATGCAAATTTATGTTATTATAATTGAATATACTTGTTCCTAAATGTAAGTAGGCACCCAATTGCATTAAAATGGTTCTTGTCTTGTCTATTATTTATGTTATTTTATGATAAATTTCAAAATACATTTTTTCAAATATTTTTGAATAGAAAGATATAAATTGGACCTTTCAACAAATGTCATTTGATCCAATTACTATTGTCCCAACAATTCAAGCATGTACATTCATATCCTGATGTTGACAAGCCCAATGCACATCAGGGACTATAATGCAGAGAGAAAGATATGCTTTTCCTGAATCATGCATTATATCAAATAAACTATACTTACTGTAAAGCGTGCTCGTTTCATATATGTATAGGTATATGTAAATGTACCTATACTCTATATATCTTCCATTATATGCGTCTAACCTGCCAAGTTGTTCAGCAAACCGAAGAAGATGAAGAGACTAAATCAACACACACTTTCCAATACCGCAGCAGTATACCTACCAGCATCAGCTGTATATATATTATGGAGTGTACAACACACTATAGGTACACCCATCTTCAACCAACTCTATACCACCCATCACTCAACAAGTTTGCACTTGGAATCAAAAAGTACTTAACACTCACACACCATGAAGATGACCTGGCACGAGATGTTAAGGCACTGCACGAGGACGATATAGTCAAGAAAATAAGCATTCCCCATTACATAGGCCAAAGTTGAACTTCGTTGTTCGCCTAGAAAGCCTGGCGATATATAGTTGAGTTGGGGCTGGATGGGATGAGTTGGTATTCATTCACCTTCCACCTGAATTGAACCAACCCAAACCCAGCAGATAGTGAATAAGATTGTTAAAATGAGACAGATTCAATGTTGCCAACTTTAGTTTTATTATAAGAAGTCTCTATATGGGTGATTCTCTGCCAACTGTGAATCTTTGTGTCCAGGGCTTTATTAGTAACTTAATGTAAAAATTTCATATGAATTTCTGGTTTGAATTGTGGAAACAAGTTGGTACTACAGTTTACAGTACAGATTGTTTTAAAATTTGCTAACTTTTCCCCTTGACTTGAAAAAGTATACACAAAATGTCAGTACCGTGGCATGTCCCATCCTTGTTTTTCCAATTAAATCTACAATTTTCTATTAAAATACATCATTGAATAAAAATGATGTTCTCAGAAAAGTTTGAGTACAATAGTTACTTGAGAATATCAAGTCAAAATTTTTGCTCTCTAATTAAATAATAATAATTAATTGAATGTTGTCCACGGATTTCATTTTATTTTTAAATTCAAAAGATTTACCGCTGAACCGCCATTTTGTTTTTAGTTTTATGGCATTTATGTGGAACAGTTTGAAAGAGGCCACTATTTATTTATTGTTTACAAAACTCAATTTATTTTACTAACGTGATTTTGCTGTAAGAGTGAAGTGTTTTTATTCTAAAATCGTGTGTCACAAAATTACCTGTCAGTACCGTAGTAGTGTTATTTAAGCGTGTTATGAAATTTGTTGGGGTAATTTTTAGAATATTGTATTTCTTTTTAAGTCATATAAGTTAAAATTATAACGGATTTTATTTTTCTCAGAAGCTCTGAGATATGAGGTTATATAAAAGCCTAAATGTCAGTACCGTGGGTACCGTGTTATATATTTATTTATGATGAACTTAAATTAAAAGATTTCAAGCAATTTTGCTAAAAATCTTGTTATTTTTTTATTAAGAATGGTACCAGTACTTCGGACAAAACATATTAAAACATATTTGTGCAATAAATGTTGAGTTATAACCTAGCAAAAAAATAAAGACTCCAACCTCAAAGAACGGATTTGAAAAACTAAAAAACATACAATTTTGAATAAAACATTGGCTTTTAAAGTTGAAAATGTCAAAACGTAAGAGAGAATTTAGAAACTCAACAAAAATATTGTCAAAAAGAGTTAGAACGTATAAAAATTCAAAAATAAAAAATCAATCTCAGCACCATGTCTTCGAGATTTAGTACTTTTTACGATATTTTTTGTTCCTTAAAAGTTTTAGTAAAATGCTCTTACAGATTTAATACCATGTCTATTTAAAGACAAATAATATAAAAAAAATTAATTTTCAATGACTTTTAATTTTAGCAAAATTTTTATTTAAAAAATTACAGTTGGCAGAGAATCACCCATATATAATTATGTACAGCACTTGGGAATTTAAAATAAAAAAAACAAACTTTTAAATTTTTGGAAAATGAATGTTTATTTATTTGATGATGAAACTGAACTGAAACCTATTTCTACTGACAATAATTTTCTTAGGTCTAATTTTTATGTTTTTTGCTTGTGCAGCAAAATGCTTGCACGTACATTGGTTTATAATTTCTTGTAATTTAAATCTTACAGTGGGAACTTCATTTTCTATAATTTTGACTGTGGGAAAGTTTTGTGCTGATACATGCAAATAATAATAAGATGCAAATAATATAATATGCTTATGTATAAGATAAGGAGTGTGTGGATGACATAACTATATAGGGTATCAGGAAGCTATATCAAATTTTTCAAATCAAAATATACTGGTTAAATTAGAATAATTTAAAATTGCATTGATTAAAAAAAATATACCTAATATAAATTTTTGTTGAATTAAGGGAATTTCCATATTGAACGGCGACGATATTAAGTTCTTGAACAAATAGGCTTCAGATAAAAAAATTCTGGATGAAAATATTTACAGGAAGATCAGAGTTGCTGCTCTTTAGAAGTATTTCAAAACAGTTTACAAACATAAATTTGACACCGTCGCCAATAAATTAATTTAAAGGCATTAAGTTAAGCACTTTTGTCCCCATAGAATTCAAATAAGACTATAGAGTTTCTTCAGAATACCATAGACGACCAACTTAACTCCTTTGCAAAACGTAGTCCTAAATATGTTAGAAAAAAATATTTTAACTGTAAAATAAGACTTTAGCTCCCTAATAATTGCATAGTCAATGCATAAGCTAGCTTAAGCTATGCTTTATTAGCTAGCTTAAGCTATACTTCATAAGCTAGCTTATGAATTGAAAATTTTCCTACTCATAATCACTCATTAGCTTACGAATTAATTTTTTTTCAATCATAAATCACCGAACAGCTTATGAAATAATTTTTTTTCAATTCTCAAATCCCAACTTATAACTCATGCTTTAAATTTTTTTCAATTCAAAAATTCCAAAAAGATTGTGAATTGAATATTTTTCAATTCAAAAATCAAAAACAGCTTATGTCTTAATTTTTTTTTTAATTAATGATTTCAAAACCCTGCTTTTCCTCAAGAACCCTATATAGTAAGCAATTTTATTGAAAAACAATTAATTTTTTAATACCCGAGTTGTGTAGATTTGAGGAGGTATTTACAATAGAATTACTGAGAGATCTGTTTCCACAAAAAATATCTTAACAAGCTTTTATATCAATTAATTGGCCTAATTCATTTTCACCTGATTTCACAGTCTTCTTTTTTGTGGATTAGGCGAATAAACATAAAATATAGAAAATAGTACAGTATGGTAAAACTTGGATATGAATTTAAAAAAAAGCGTATCCCCCTTTCCAATGCTTTCCCACATTTCTACATTTTGCGATCGATTTGATTCCATTCCATATTTACATATGGAATATTCTTAACATTTCTTCTCAAAGTTATTTTTTTTTAAAGTAGCTAGTTTTTTTTTCTAAAATTTCTCATTCCTGTTCTAGGCCAATCTTATAGTTAGTTCCCAAAAAGATAGAGACAGCAAAGTTTAAAAAACTTAATAATTTCATACATTAAAAATAAACTATAAAGTTGGAACTTTTTTTGTGCTCTTACTATACTATAGACTATAGAGGGATGAGCTTCTTTAGAAAATATTATAAGCTAATTAAGAAAACATCACGTTTGACTATCCCAGAAATTGACACAAGAATTCTATTAATGTGGCATAAAATTAAAAAAAAAAAATCACACTTTTAGTTTTCCCAAAAATAAATAATAGTTTTTCTAGAGCTTATGCTGTCGGTGTGAGATGGCGTATGTGGAACCTTTTTTTTAGTCAATATGAAGTCAAATGAAAATGCTTTATTTGTTTGTTATAAACATTATGTTATTTTTTTTTTATAAATTATACATTTTTATTTCGTTATTCGAAATTGTTCTACTAAAACCTCATTTTTGTATAGGTGCCTTGTAATAATAGATTCACGCAAATAAAGCCTATAGGATGGGTATTATTTTCAAAATAAGTTAAGAGTCAACAACCGCGATTTTGGTGTGACAGTAACACAATATGCCTTAACATCCGCGGTAGTAATTTCTTCAGTGAGATTTGACGATAAAAAAGTTCAATGCATCAAACAAATTCATACAAAGACATTATCGACTGTTAAAGTCTTGGACCTCGTAAGCCGAAAAATAAAAAAAATATTATTAATGCAAAAAATAGAGATTTCAGCGTAACAATGTAGTTCTGAACTTTTAACAGAAAAGGACAGAATTGAATAGATCGTCATACAAAATTTGGCTTTTTTTTTATTTCTGAAAAATATGCAAAACTGGCTTACGAGGTTCTATTTACAATGTACATATTGATGTACATATTATGTGATCTAAAATTAAACAATGATTAAAATTATAGATTTGGGTCGGACCTACAAAAAAAAGAATGAGTACAAATATGTGTATACGGTATTTACTATTTATTCGTGTAAATTATTAAATTTCACATATCAAATAAAAAAAACATTTCAACATTTTATATTCATTCATAAATATTTAATGAGAATAAATTTTTTTTTAAATTTTTTCCTTCAAAGATTTTTTTTTAATAACGATTTTGAAGAAAATAATAAAACTAATTCGCAGTTTAGGCGGATCGATTGATTTGAGGTCACTTTTAAATTTAATTATTTTTGTAATATTTAATATTAAATTATGTAAAATTTATTGTGAATAGGGTTTGTTTCCATTTATAGTAAGAACTAATAAAAAAAACAATAAAAATGAATTGAAACTTCAAAAAGAAACAAATTCTGCATGTGCTATTTCATTTTAATTTGGCTAAAAAGCCTTATTTAGGTGGGTCATATTACAATGGACCGTTTGTATGCTTGCCTTTCCCTTTGGGAACCCATATCAAAGAACTTTTAAATTAAAGTATTTACAAAAAATAAAATTAAAATATCTAAATATTATATCAATTACAAATTTCTGTTACTCCTCACTGTTATATACTCAAATTGTTCGTAATTGTGTCATGAGAAAAAGGGTACGGGTATGGGTGTCAAGGCAAGCTTATTTAACTATTCAAACAAAATTAAAAATTTTCTAGATACTCCACACCATTATTAAGCCTCAAAAGAATTTTTAAAAAACATTATTTTTTTTAGGACTCAAAACAACGGTTCTTATCGTAAAATTGGTTTTTACCAATTAATGAAAATCTTATTTATCTTAAAAACGTGACTTTTTTAAATTCAGTTATTTTTTTTACAAAAAGCTACCATTTAAAAAAATTCCATAACGGTTGTAAATATTACTTTCCATAGAATTTTTTGTTTTGATTTTCGATTATCCCAAAACCAGTTCAATTAATTTTTATAGAGAAAGTTTTAAAAAGCTTTTAAAGTATTATAGGTCAATCAAAATGAAAATTTTTTTTTGAGAATTTAGTAACTCGAAAACGACTTGATCGATTTTTATTAAATTTGGCACCCAGCAGTTTTTTAACATTATATAGTAGATTTCAAATAAAAATTATTCTTACAACCAAAAGTAATAGTACCTTACAAATAAGTTTGAATATTTACTATTCTTTTCATCAGATACCTTCTATTTTTTAACTGATTAAATTACATAATCCCCAATTAAAATTTACTGCAAGGGTAAACAAATTTGATGAAATTAAAAAAAAATAATGTGTGAAAATGTTATTTAATAAAAATGATGTCTAAAGAAAATAGAATTTAGGCCGATTTTATTCACTAAAAGTTGAACAAAACTTGAGGATTTTTATTTTCAACTTGTGAAGTTCTTTTTATTCACTAACAGCCAAATTAAAAAACGTGGAACAGCGAAGGGTTAATCTTATTCCGTGGACTAAGTGTCAAATGTTATGAATAAAAGAAAACATCTAATTGACGTGTACTAAATATCTAATTGACGTGTACTAAGTTAAACCACCGAAGAAGGTGGCTTAGCGAAGGAATAAGAACCAGATATGTCAAACTTATTCTGAAATAAAAAACAATACCTTAGTGAAGAATGCTAATTTAACTTTGAATAAAATTAATAATGTCTGCTAGATTTATCGAGTTTTTAAACCATTAATTCTAATTATTGGACAATCAGCCTTCAACCACCATAAAAGGAAAACTATAGAAAAATACATGTATATGATCTATAATGGAAGTGCTCAGAAACATTTCATTTAAATAAATAAAAACAAAACAGAAAACAAACTCAACACAACAATATTGACAGAAATATAATATTAACAAGAGAATTCTTAGGTGTGTTTGGTAACTTGAGCTTTTTTTTACAAATTATCATAATTCTCTGTCAGAACCCATACGAAAAATACCCAAGTTTGCGAAACTTGGGGAAAATTTCAAGTTACCAAACAGGCATCTTATCTATTGTAGTAAATTTTCTTAAGGTAAACGTCAATTTACTATTCCACGAACATTTTGGTTTTATTCATAGAAATTTGTAACCCATAGCTTAACTCTAATTCCCTGCTTTAGTTAACTCGTGAAATATAGGTATAATAAGCGCTTTTTATTAATTTGGCTGTCAAAGTTTACGTTTTCAACTTTCGATTTTCATTTCTAGTGTTGATCAACTTAAGATTAGTCAACTCCTGGAAAAAGTAGAAGTTGACCGAGCAAACTTGAGATTTTACGTACAAGTTTTTTCTTTTGTTTATTTTTTTTTTCAAAAGGGTGTTGGCTTCAGTTATCGCACACAAAAAAATTATATTAAAAAAATACTTACTTCCGAAGTAATTATTTTTCTTCGAGCACTGAAAGTTTTTTTTTTAAACCATTATTTTTCAATTATTTATTCACAATTCACAATTTGACACACAAAACACAAATTAACACAGACAAACAGTCAAATATGATGACAGATTCAAATTTAAATTTAAAAATGACAGTTTTTGCTTTATATTTCACAAATATCCCAGGGATATTTTTCAAACTTGGAGGTCGCCAACTTTAGATCTTCAACTGGAGAGTTGAGAATATAATTACTGAATAAAAAGAAATTTCAACTTTCGTTTTAGCTCTCGAGTTAAAGTCAACTCTCAAGTTAGCCAACTTGAGAGTTTGCCTCAAGTTGAGCAATAGTGAAGGAGGTACCTACTGTAGTCAATTGAATAAAAGAATAATTTCCTTAAGTCTTTTAATTTACAAAAAGACCTTATTTGTAATCCGGCATTCGCAGTCAGATCCACCGCCTGAGAATAATATGGCGGTTAGTTTGTTGAAAATCTTCAGTACTGTCCTGGTTTTCGTTTAAGGCAATACGTTTTTTAACTGCAGTTATAATAAACTGTATAATATAACTTTATAATAGACTTAACTGATCTTAAGCTAATGTCAAAACCGAACGAAAAGTTTTCAAAAGTTATCTTTTAAACAAAAAGTAACCATAATGCGGATTCTGGAAACTTAAGCAAATGTCAAACGCTGCCATTGTTGTCTATTGTTATTATTATTATTTCTGTTCTTTTTATTTGTAAAGAGCTAACGTCACGAGCAAAATTGACAAGGAACAGAAATTATTAATAAGAGACAACAACATGTAAACCTGCGTTGAGTTGAAATGCGTTTCAAATTTGACATTTACGTAAGTTCGAGCCATTTCAATGACTCTTGCTTACATTCGCCAAAGGTAGCGAAACTTAACGAAACTTATAGTAGAACGTCTATTACCTATGGTTAGTGAAATATAATACTGTGTAATGGCTCGTTCGCTTAAGCTGGCTTAAGCTCGGTTAAGTCTATTATAGTTGGGCCTTAAGTATTTCAAATTATTTTATTTTTTACAAGGGCAGTATTATAGGAATTTTATAATCTTTTAATTAATTTGCAAGCATTGTAATTAATATTAATTCAAACTCGATTTAATTCTAAGAATTTTAAAATATTTTCAGACATTTTGCAAACCTTTTTTAAAATAAAAATTCGTTACCGTTGACTCCATTTTAGAAGAAATTATTTGAATGACTGTAGTTGGCAATACAGTTGATATCATCTTACACATGATGTGAGTAAAATTTTCCAGTGACGTACAGAGATTTACTGTAAATTTTAAGTAAACATTCTTGTAGTTATATGCACTGCACTGCATTCCATTTTAAGAGTGCAGATGATGGAGGCAGCCGATGATGGTGGCGACGGCGGCGGACGGACGGACGAATGAACGGACAGACGAAAAGGCAGACCAAGTTAATGTGGATTCAATCGAATTCGAGCGAAATGCGAGTGGTTCTTGAAGATTAATGGCAACTGATATCTGAGCCGAAGGTGCTTGTATTTTATGTCAGTTGATATATTGTACGTGCATGGAAGGGTGTTCATATATCAAAGGGGGCTACGATAAAACAACAGCTTACCACTTAATGCTTTAAGTTTTACTCTTACTCATATGGTTGCTACAGTTGGCTTGGTCGGTTGGTATATGTACATAGGTATAGGTACATACATAGGTTTTGTTATGGGTACGGGTACTCAAAGCTATATTATGTGGTGTCGTGGTAATGGCCTAAGGAATATTGAAGGTGGCAAAATAGAATTCAAAAAGTTCTGTTCTGTTCAAATCAGGCTTTCCTCTTTCCTGTAATGGACTATTATAGAACTTATATAGCATTATATGTGCGTGTTATTGCAAGGAATTTTTTTTTTGCATTACATTGATCTGAATGAATGAAGAATATAGGAGAAATGAAGTACCTACACATGACACACTTTATATAGATTCTATGAGAAGATTGATAGGAAGAGTGTTTTTTTAATGTAAGATATTGCTTTTTCCATCAATAGATTTTAAATAATTTGGTTCTAGGTATATAGATTTAAATTCTATTAAGAATCAATATGCCATTCAACAAGTTAAAAAGTGGTGATTATAGCCTTTCACATAGGTAGGTACTGATTGATTTCCGAAACAAGGAGGAGTACACAGTACATACTATAGAGATTGTATATTATAAACTATTTGATATATACAATATTGTGGTATAAATATTCATATCTATTATGTTATATCAACTTAAAGAAGGTTTTTGAATGAAACAGGAGCTGAAGAAAATTTAGTTGAAGTTAATAGCTTCATATACATTATACATTTTAGGTAATAAGGTTTTCAGTTAGAAATTATAGTTTTCGATATAATATTCAATACGTAATATATAATTTGATGATTTTTTGCTTTATTGCCCAGCTGATTTCCGCAATCGAAAAAAAAACAAAGCTGAATCTAATCTTATGAAAAATTAAAAACTTGCTATCTTGTGTCTTAACTATAATTAAGTTCTATAACATAACATTAATGATTATATAAATTAATTGTACTTGTAGCAACGGCGCGCGTGCCGTCGTTATACTATATGTACCTCAAACCAAAACATCGACATTCGATTTTGGAAAAATTAGAAAGTTAGACAGGGAGGAAATCGTAAGACAAATTTTATACTTCAGTTGATTGAATACAGTAGTAGCCCGTGGCGTAATGGTTAGTGCGTAGGACTGTTACGCCGAAAATCTTGTTTTCGATTCCTAGCCTATATATGCCACCTAAAAAACAAAAATGTTCTTCACTGGTTACTGCCTCTTTGTGAGGAATGGATAAATACTCCAAGAGTAGCTCTTGTTATGAAAAAGTGCTTCTCACCTTAGCCGTTTGGATTAGGCAGAAAATTGTAGGTCCCCTCCATTCCTGCCAATAACACGCACACAGGATTGATTGAGAGTCCTTAGCCGTAAGGCCTTAAGCCCTGGTTCTTCACGAGATCGCACCACCCAATTTATTTTATTTTTTATTTAAAGTTGATAAAATAAATAAAAAAGTGGATTTAAAGCGGATCATTAGTTTCAACTTTTCGAGTTCAATCCAACAACAAAGCAGCCTGACTCTTTTTATATCATAATCTTGTAATGTAGCTGAGAAAGTTTTTGCAAACAATGAGATCAAATGCATTGATTGTGCTGTCTGTCTGCTTGTTCGTTCCGCTACACCCTTCAAATGGATAGATTGATTTACTTTAAATTTCGTACTTTTTTTCGAGTTTTTTTTGGGAACGATCCCCAATAGGGATTTATTGAAAGTGGGAATATAGTAGCAGATAAACAATCTGTACTGATGATCTGTTGAGAGCACTTTGTAGACAGTTCAAAGACTGCTAGCCCACACGCTGAAGTTAAATGAATAGGATACAAGTATGTCCGATGACTGAAACCTCAGTATAGTGTGGCTCATTCTTAAAAAAAGGAAATGTTCTGAACTGTGCCAACTGCCGAGAAATAACCTTCCTAAACGTAGCATATAAAATTTTGTCATACTATGTACAGTGTGATCGCTTAAAATTTTTTTTCAACAATCTAATCGGTCCCTATCAGTGTCGTTTTAGGTCAGGATTTTGATAAATAATTAATTAATTAATTGTATATTAATTTTAGTATATTCTACCAACTAGCAGAATTAGTAACTCTCATGGAAGGGTTCTCATGAGAACACATGAATAATATTGCATATCAAAATTTATAAAAAACAATTTTCGAATTTTTAAAAAAGTTTAAAAATAATTATTTGAAAACCCCATATGAATGGATATTATTCAATTATTAAAAATGTCAAGCTCTGATTTGTAGCTTAGAAAAATTCCTACAATAAATCAAATCAATATTTCTTTAAATAAAGTTTTCGTTTTCGAAATTAACCAATTGTTATAGTTATAGGTTTTATTTTTATGTAAGTAGTGGTATTTTTATGCATTTTGTGATAAAAGCAACAAATTTTATTTTTCGTTGTTGGTACCTATAAATTAGGTATGTTGCATCGACAATATTCTGCGTTGACGATTACACAGATTGACAATTTTTGGACAGAAACTGACGTCATTTTAACGTATTGTTATATAAATCTCTTTCAATATTTCAAGATCATGGCCAAATTGGCCGGTTCTTAATCACCAAATTTGATTACTCAGAATCAGTGTTGCCATGAAAATATGTACGAAATCTGCAAATCCGATGAAAAAAATCTGCATTGCAGGTTTTAAAAGACACAAAATTAAGGTACTTCATAAATATTTTTATTTAAACATTAAATAGCAAAAACTAAAATGTAAACAATTGGGTTTTGGAGGTAAGAATGTACGAAAAATTCCTATCTTTATAATTCAAAATCTCTGCTATGTTCGTAAACTATTATTAGGTACATACTTACTTACTGGTGTGGTTAGCATAAACATCTTAAAATCCCATTGTTTTTAAATTCTTTTTTCTATTTAAATGTCACAAGTTTGTCAATTTGTTTTTTTTTAACGAGTGTAGACAATATCTTCAGTGCAGAATTAGCGATTTTGGAAGTCTGAGAAAAGCAAAAAAGTTTACGAAATGCAGACAAATCTCAAATCTGCATTTATGGCAACGTTGCTCAGAATGAACCAATATAATTTATTTAAAGATATAAAATCATGATCAAACGAAATTCAAGTTTTGATCAATTTTATTTTATTGATATAAAGACGTGTTTAATTGGAAAAGCTACCCGTTATATAGTACGATTTTATATAGAAATACAAAATCGCCAGTAGTATTACGGCCGATAAAATCTTAAGTAGAATTCTATTGTGGATGGATTTTTTAAATTTCAAATTATTATGACAGGTGTTCAATGGAAAATTTGAAATATAAACAAGTATGGTACTGCCGATGCATTATTTTTTGGGAATTTCTTACTGTAGGTATGCATGTATAGAAACACGCCTAATGCTCTGCAGTCATTTAATTAAAAATAAAAAAATGTCTTCCACCCACAAATAAATTCATATGTTAATTTGATGGCATAAAATTGTAAAACTAAACCTGAAAAATTTTGATCTTCATTTCTAAATATGAAAAACAGAATATTTATATGGTACATGTATAAAATGGTTTTTATGATGGTTACCAGATTTTTCGACTCCCTACTCTAATTACCTAATATCTATTTAAGTTACTTTTTTTATTATTTCAAATATACATATTTTCCTCATTCCAGGAGTGCCGCATATAGAGTCTCAAAAGCCACAAAATCATTCTTTTTGGAATCTACTCATCCATCCTTATATGTTAAATTGCACATTTCTATGCTCTCTCTCTATACCTACATATATACTACTGAGATATACTCAAAGAAATCTTTAAATTAAAAAACTGCATGTAGAAATGCAAATAATTAAACTATAGATAAAGATACATAAGGCGCACATCCAGAGCCATCAGTTGAAGTTGAAAGGCAACACAGCCAATTAAGGCATGTTAAGTGGCTTTCCCTTTCGACGTCATCGTGTCGTCTTCATTTGCCGCTAGCGTTTGCAGCTTCCAACCGAACGACGACGACGATGATAATGATGATGATGATGATGATGATGATGGTATTGCGCTTTGTAAATCCCTTTTTATATGCTTTTTGTTAAATGTTGTATTTTTAAATGCGGGGTACCTATACCTACCTACTAAATATATCTTCTTTCCTCCTTCTCGTCTATGGGTCTTTGATTTTCAAAGGAATATTCAACTTCTTTTGAGTGAAAATCTTTTTCCATATATGTAGGTATATATGCATATATATAGCCTTTGCTCCTTTCTGATATAGATAGGTAAGGTATAGAGACCCAGAGGCATGTATTTATTAGTTATATCCTTTGCTCTGTGAACGTCATTATCATCTACATACGTCGTCATTGTCATCAACAACATACAGAAAATTTAACTTTTCGCGATGCATTTGTATAACAATAATTCTTCAGGATAGGGTGTTGCAGGGTATACAATTTAAGACTATATATCGCATCCCATGCAGCGAAGGTCTTTATATATGAAATCTCTCTTTCATTTTTAGCACTTATCTAACTTAACCTGTTTCAAGAGAAACTTGGGTATCTTTGGAAATCTACCCGAATGAAATATATATATAAAATATAATGCGGTTGATGGCACGTTGGTACAGTAGGAACATAGTAGGACAAAAGGTACACAAAATTGGCGTAGTTTTACATCTTCTTCTATTTTTGAGAGGGGATTATAGGGCAAAGCCTTTAAATTCCGTTACCATAACCATCACATACTTAAATAAATAAATATTTTAAAATTTATCTCAAACCTGTTTTCATAGTTATTTTAGGTCCATGAATTATAATTTATTGAAATTACAGTCTTTTCCCTCGAACAAATGTTCAAGTGTTTGGTTTTGAAAATAAATAATTTCTTAAGACTTAGTTTTGCCATCAATTAAACTCTGTTTTTTTTTTTTTTTTTTTTTTTGTCAACTTTAAAATCATATTGGTCTACTGTATGGCCCAGTGGTTTTCATATATCTTCATGGCATTCAACTTAGAAGAGTAGTTAAAGAACTAGGGAATGTTGGAAAGGAAAAGAAAAAGAACCTGAAGATGCTAAAGAAGTCACATCCCTGTCAAGGGTGAGTTTCGCGTTCGTGCCGAACAAAGTCATGTGGTTCGATGGGTGCACTAGGGAGCTAATAGAATACGAAATGTAAATGAAGCAGCTTCCCTCTTCAGTTGCTCGCGAATGCCGCTAGCAACAGTCACAAGCTGGTCCGATGCCACGACTGCACTAGGTTGCCTAGGCTATAATATATACTTATATATTTAGATATATACTCATATACTTATGTAGTTCAAAACAGGATGACGGGAATTGCTTGGAGACCAGGGAACTTTCGCTGATGCACTCTTTAGCTCTTAACTCGAATATGTATGTATATATATTTCGCGAAATAGAAGGAGGTGCATCTGATGAGGCATGAGGGCATATATACGTATATAGGTACCTTTGCTTCATTGGGGAATCCATTTGATGGGACAGCTTCTTTAGCACACATGAAAATGCAAAAAAAGCAATTGCCACTTTTAATCAAAAAATAGGTAGCTATGTACATAGGTATATTTGCTTTTTGAATAAATGTTCAAGCCTTTTGTTATTTATATTCACTGGGTAAAACCTAATGCTACTGGTTCTGGTTTCGATTCCCGAATATAAGGCGCTGCATTGTGAAAAGGTTAAGGAGACCCATGGCGGTAGTGGAAAACGAAAAGACTGGTAAGGGATTAAAAATAAAATAAGGATAAATTTGATGAAGATATTATATGTCGTTTGTTCCAAGGAATCGACAAAGAAAATTCAACGAAAGAAGGACTAAAGACAACTCGTGAAGATGTTTTTTTTTTTTTATTTTTCTATTTTTTTTTCTTTCTTATACAACGCAACGGTTCATGTGCTTCAAGGGTTTTATTTCGATTATAAATCATGATTGCAGTCAGAAGGTGACTTGAATTTTCAATTTTATTGAATTTGAAGCTATATCATGACCTTATTTAAAGAATCTTCATATAGGTACTCAATAAGTATAGGTTAGAATGAAACCTTCTTTTATGTTTATGTTATTTTTAACATGAATTTTTCTTTAATTTGAAAATTTATAAATTTGAAATTAAATAATTTTTTTTTAATTGGAAAATATAGGTATACATTTTAAATTAATTAAAAATAAAGTAGGTAAATGAAAAAAAAATAAATAAAGTTGGATGGAATCGGAATTTTTTCGTAATGTGATTTCTCATGAAATTTTATCATTTGAGATACTACTGTACCACCCTTTTTAATTACCTATATTTTACTGTTTCTATACCTACATACATAATTAGTACAACAATTTATTTTTGGGACTATAAAAAAAATGTATTTAAATGATTTTACTCTAGAAAAGCGTTGGTGGATTAAGATTATAATTATTTTAGGTATATCTTATTTGTATAAATTAACTTCCATCTATGTTAATTATAGTATACATTCAGGGGTATATACAAAAAATTATACTTTTATATTTGATTCTATATAGAAGTCAGTAATCTGCTTAGCACCTTTTGTTTTATTCACCTTAAAAGCCTCTTAAAATATTAACCCTTATTATGAACATTTAGAGGTCATCGGAAGTTTTTTTTTATATATTCTATACAAAATATTATAAAGGAAAGAAAATGCAAAATTTACTTTTATTGCAATTCTATTTGGTATTATTTATAAGTAGCTTATCTTTGAACAGAGGGAAATTTCTTTTTTCCTCAAGGTGAAAAGAGGGAATAAATATTTTTCTCTTCAATATGATTTAGATGTTCTTTTGTCACCTTTGGGCTTTCAAAGCCAATTGGGAATAAGAAAAAATAAATATGCACAACTGCAGCGAAATAACTTGCTCTTGTGGTTCAAAACTATATAAAGTCGAGATATAGATATAGCAAATGTATAGTAATAGTTCAATAACGTTTTTATATAGATATCGTTATCGTAAGAGAAAAGGTGTGAAAAAGTCAAAAGAACTCAAAAAAAAAAAAATAATTTTTTTTAGTTTTTTAAATAAACAAAATTATTTTAAATGATGATCCTGAACTTTGCAGACAATGCGTCCGCTGAAGTTTGAACAACCACCAAAGTCGTAATAATTGTTCGATTTTAAAAAATTAAACGGCAATCGCTTCGTCTCGGCAAGATCTAGTGCCGATATTTTTATTTTTTTTATTTTTCTTAAATCAAAAGATTCAAAAACCACCAAAAAATTAACTAAAAAAACTTTGGCCTTCAGTCACCACTGTAATCTTCGCCGCATTTTCATACAAATTACGGCAATCGCTTCGTTTTGGCAAAATATTATATTATTTTTAAAGTACTCAGATTGAAAAATCTATGTAATCAGTGTGCACTGTGCGCAACTACGTCGACTGTACATCGATCAACAGCCTAAACGGGTGGAACGATTTACTTTTAATTAATTTAGTTTAATTTTAATTAAAATTAATTCAAATTTTTATTTTAGGTTATTTAGAACAGGTAGCTGCTTTACAATGAGTTTGTTTTTTTTTTTCCAGTTTTCCTTGTAAACGGCTCTAGCGATTTTGATAAAACTGCAATTAAACTGTGTTTCAGGTTTGAGCCAAAAAAATCCAAGACTGAAATTGGGTTTTATGAGAAAATTGCCTTAACTTTTGTGATATCGTATATATGTTAAATGCCCTGATTTTTTTAGAGTTGTGAAATCTGGAACTTCTATAAGTATGTAGTACTTCTTTCATTTCAACAACCATTGTGACCAGAAAAGCCGAAGGAAAAATAAGATTTGATCTTATCCACTTTTTCAATTATAATCCAAATTGGTCAATAACTCACCTTTAATGTAGTACCCACACATAGAAAAATATTTTTTAACTGACAGCGTTTTTCGGTGGGTTTGATATTATATTATGTTAAATAATATTATCTACGTAGTCAAGGATAAAATTACACGATTCACTATGTTAATTCTAACGCAATCGAATCGATCGAAATTTAAAACTAAAAACCTATAGGAAATTAATGGAAAAACTTAGTTAGGATTCACAATTTTGAAGATCGTGTATGTTATACGAGTAACTTTATTAAATCAAATAATGGGTTGGGGTCATTATTCTGTAAGTGCCAAAATTCAGTTTCCAAAATTCTGTGTTTCAAAATTCTGTAATTTTAAATTCTGTAAATCTAAAATTCTGTTTTTCAAAATTCTGTAAAACCATTATTCTGTATTTCAAAAATTCTGTAAATTATCAAAGAAAAATTGTTTTGATAATGAAAAAAAGTGCGCACTTTTTTTAATTCTCAAAACAATTATTCTTTGATAATTTCCTGAATTTTTGAAATTCAGCACTTTAGAGTTCAGAATATACAGTATTTATAATTTTCCAGCATTTTGTATTTACAGAATTTTGATATACAGCATTCTAGATTTGATTACAGAATTCTGGATCTATAAAATTTTGTTATACAGAATAACGATCCGTTCCCACAAATAATTATATTTGTTGGGTTGGGGTAATTATTCTGTAAGTGCCAAAATTCTGTAAATCTAAAATTCTGTATTCAAAAATTCTGAAAATCCAAAATTCTGTTTTTCAAAATTCTGTAAAACCATAAAGCTGTATTTCAAAATTCTGTGTTTCAAAATTATGTTAATTATAAAAGAAACAATTTTTCTATTATAATTCCTTAGTTTTTCTGTAGAAAATTGAAATGCTTTAGAAATTAGCAGGGGAAACATATATACGTAATCCCCAAAAACCAAAATCTCCGATACAGCCCAGATCCGGACGTAATAAAACGAGGCTTTTGCTGCAAAACTTTTAAACTTAATTTTTTTGAATGATCCTTTTTGTATGTCTGATGAAATATTTTGCAATATGTTTTGAATTTTTTGTTTAAAATTATGTTGATATGCCTCATTTGTATTTTTGTATAAAAAAGAATTGTGATGAAGTTAAAATCACATTGCAGAAAAGTTTGTTTTTATTTCATTAGAAATCTAGATCTAGAAACAATGCATATAAAGGACTAAACTAATTATATTTGGGAAAAATTGCTTAATTTACTACAACTGGCACAACATCTTTTTAGGGGGCATATACTGTTAACTAAAATCGATTTCCACCAAATGTTAAATCCCCGCTCTATTGAGTATATTAAATTTTTTTAGGGGATCTCGGGGATTTTGTCTTCAAGAGATTTTATCTTGGGGATTTTGTCTTCACCTGGTTTTGGGGATTTTAGATTTGAGGATTTTCTTTTTGTGATTTTGGTTTTTTGGTAAACATTACTTACCTGTAAGGAGAGTCGGGCAGAATTTCGAAATTAAAAATCCAAAAAAACTCAAAATCAAAAAAACTCAAAATCCAGAAAACCCATTATTTCGAGAACCCAAAATTCAGAAAGCCAAGAATCCAGAAAAGGGACCCGAATTCCAGAAAACCCAAAATCCCGAAAACCCAATTTCAAAAAACTTCAAAGTCCCATAATTAAAACTAAAAACAAATTCTTCAAGTTATTAAATAGATAAATAAATCTTCATAATTGTATTCTTTGTGAAACTTTTACTAAACAAAAATTCAAGATTTTCGGATTCTCGAGTTTCTGGGATTTTGAGGTTGGGATGACTTTTTGGTTTTTTGGGATTCTGAATTCTGACCCCAACCCAATAATTAAATGTAAAAGAATAATATTTTTAACATTTGAATAAATTTTATGCGAACATTTCATCCAAAAAATAATTGATTTATATAACGTATAATTAATGTTCGTTTATATTACGAAACTGTTTTTTCGTAAATTGCAGTAATAAGCTTTCGTATATTTTAAAAATATCATACCATGAACGAAAAAATGGATTAACGAAAGTATTTCGTAGTAATTTTAAGAAATTTGTTTTTATGGTGCTGTTAAGATGGACTTTTTTATTTTTTTTTTTTTCAAAATAAAAAATTGGATTTTTTCCTTTATTTTCTAAATTTATAGTTTATATAGTTATATTGGAATTACCGAAGAATTCAATTTTGGTATATATCAGCTCCATAATGTAATAGGTATAGGGAAACTGTTAAACATCACAATCAATATACCTCTCCGTTTAATCAGTTTTGAGGGGTCATAGGCCCCCAAAAACATTTTTTTTTTTCAATGATTATCATTTTTGACAAAAATTCCTTGAAAATATCAAATTGACCGTTTTGCATTTTATTATATTCGCTCTGCTTATACTGAGAATTTATGAGATCAGATGGGGAAATAATTTTATTAATGATAGTTTTTTAATTTTCTCAAATTTTTCATAAAATTTTGAATTTTTAATTCAGAATATAAAAGAAAACAAATAGATTTTACAACCTTCAACCAATAAAATTTTAAAAATACATAATATATAAATTCAAAACTGGCAGTTGAATCCAAAGTCCAGGCTATAACAAATGTCAAAATCTATTTTGACAGTAGGTGTATTTTATTCATTGCTATATACATAGCCATCGCAGCACGAGTCTGAATAAAACGATTACTCGCTCTAAACGTTCATTTCAATAATTCAAAGTTCTATCGACAGCACAGCCATCTTTTTTTACTGACTTCTTTTTCGCCAGCAATCAAATTGTTCTCGTTTGCCAAAGGAAATTTTGCTGCGCTGGCTATACAGCAATGAATAAAACACACCTAGTATTTTAACTAATGTTTAGAACTTTCTTGTAATTGAAAAAATTTTCGTTTTGAAAAAAATCTTCGACCTTACTTAAATTTACCCATTATAAAATCAGGCGTAGAAAAAGTTATTTGTTTAGTAAAACACAAAATCTGACAATGTAAACAAAAAAATCGCAAATTTTGTTATAATTCTGACAGGGAAAAAAAAACTTGTTTGATAGCACAGTACAGACATTAAAGGTCCCTAATATCATTAGCGTTTTCATTTTTGTTCAGTTCTGCGCATCTGTCAAAAATTATTATGGTGGTAAAATGGTGGATCCAGTGCCCCTTTCCTTCTCAAATTTCAATATTTTGTTGTTGTTTCTAATGATGCGCGTTGAATTCCTGTGGGCACTCAAACAGCCATTTTTAATTTTTTGACATTTTCAACTTTGACAACCTGCGCAATATATTAGGACCTTAGATTTGTGTACTGTGGGGTTTGATAGTAATTTTATTATTGAAATACAAAGTAGGTTTCCTTTATTTGAAAATTGGATCAAATCGACGTATTCCTTATAAGCTAATATGACAGACCAAAACTCACCCATATTGCTGCCACTTTAAACTCTTTTCAGCTTCTGTGGACTTTTACTAGTCCATATATCGAATAACCAAAAAAAAAAAAAAATATTTGTTGACATTTACCTGGTAAAACCATTAAAGCTATCGTTTTCCCAGACACGTCTTTTCCATATAATGTAATGATTTAAATATGCTTAACATGCGATCAAAGAAGTTCATTTGGGTGCCGTGATAAAATTACCTTTCATATATAAAATTTCAAATTTATTCAGGTCAAATTAAAATTTTTATTTTATTTTATTTTTCTTTCAAACCAAATACATCCATTTGGGGTTAAAAGTGAATTTCATGAAAACTTTTTAACATGTTCTCTTACTCTAAGTTAGCTATAGGTATATAGTGTGTATGTACATACAGAAAAAAAATATATAAGTTTCATATTTCCTTCCTTTACTGATGGTGGCGTTGACGACAAGTGCTAATTTAATGGTCGAATGAATTGCATACCATCATCAGAGAGGCATTTGCTCTAATTGGATTTTGTCACTGGATCCGCTGAATCCCAAAAAAAAAATAAAAAAAAAAAACACCCAGACCCGGTTTCCCTTTAAAATATATAAAAATATACTTTCATAACTCTGCCAATTAGATTAGTATTATTTTTTGTTTCTTCTTCTGCAATCTTCCATCCATAGGTACCTATACTGCTGTTTGAAATGGTTAAAACATAAATTACATATTTATTTTAGTTCCAAGTGCCTTAGCTGCACTACTCGTATTATACATAATATGTCGAGGTGTACGACTTTGGTTTTTGGTTCATGAAAGGAAAAATAATTGAATGTAGGTATATACATACATATTGTCTCATTTGGGGAATTGGACAGGCCCGTATATGTCTGATAGATTGAATGATTTCTTTGGTGAATTTATATCTAAAAAAAACTGTATTCGAAGGCATTTAATTTAGTAAAATGGCTTTGTATAGAAGGGATAACGCTTTATTACTTACCGATACAGCCTGGCGTGGGCCTGGGTCTCATCTCAACCAACAAGCTTCTTCAGACGGGTCGGATTCTGGCAAGCTGTTTTTAGTTTTGTACTTTAAGGGCCAATTTCACAGTGAAGTAAGTGTCACTTAAGTGGCAAGTATGGAAAACGAATGCCCAATTTCAAAGTGTAGACTTATCGGAATAAGTGACACTTAAGTCTCCCATATTGGCCACTTCAGTTCCACTTACTCAGACATTAAAACTACGTCTAAAGTGCACAAATCGGAAAATTAAGTTCCACTTATTTTGTTAAGTGTCCACTGTGAAATTGGCCCTAAGTTTGTTGAGGTACCATTCCTTCCACCTGCGAGGGCCATCTGAGTTGCGGCTTTCCTCGGAGACCGGACTCAAAGATTTTTTGTTTTCTATATTTCCATAAGTTACCACGAAAAGATGTCAAGATGTTCGATGTCGAATTCAATGGAACGTCTCCTCTCATAATATTTGCTAAGATACTTACCTATGGTATGAATGAGATGTCGATTTCTAAAATATATTCTGTTTTTTTCTGTGTTTAGAACAAATTTTTTACGTTGACATTGCGAAAAGGTAGCTCAGATTCTGTAGCTTTTTGTTGCATTAATAATAATATTTTTTAATTTTTCGACTAAGGTACAAGGGTGTAGCAAAATTAACGCAAGATTTGCATTTCCCACCATTTGTGAAGTAAAGTGTTAGCAACAAAATATGACAGCTGACAGTTTAGGGGAGCATTACTTGAGAAAAAAACGTTTTTTCATTGTTGAATGATATTTCATATATTTGTTCAACAAATTTAAAAAATAATGAAAGTTTGGCGGCCAGAGTTCGGTACAAAATCATTTTTTTTCTTTTGACGGTTTTTGAGTACCAATTGAGGTAGCAGAGGAATAGGACTTAAAAGAAGCAGAATAACACATTCCTCAACATTTGAGAGAATCTGACCTTTTTCAGGAATGTTATATTTTGGTCTTACTTCCCAAAATAATTTGGGCTTATTTCTCTTAGTCGGAGATAAATAAGACTGACTGTTGAAAATTGTCTTTAATACATTTTCAAAAAGTGAAAAAAGGCCATTGTTAAAAGTTGGCTTTTCTTAGGACAACACCATCTGTCGAATTTTCGAAGACATGATATTAAGAGCTGAGCCCTTTTCCATAAAAAAGACAGGTGTATCAGTTTTACGACAAATTTTCAGGCATGATAAATTTTTCATTACAATTTTCTGTCAATGTTATTTTTATTTTCATTTTCAAATTTTGAAAAATTTGTTAGGACACAAACAACTTTTCTGAAATCCCACAAAAAATTAAATCTTTTCATAAAATAGATGCCTTTTGATTCAGCACGAATCTTCTTTATAAAAAATGCTTTGGAAACGCTAATCTGATTAAGATTATTGATTAACAGTGGGGAATGCCAATCAGTTCAAGGGCACACATGTTCACTTTTTTGGTTGCAAAAATTATTATAGTTCTCAAATTAATAAAGATATCGTAAGAATTATATTTATTTCATCTTAAAGTGCATTTCAATGGGTATAAAGTTTATAAAATTTAAGAAAAAAATATTTACAAGGTTTTTCAAAATATTTAAAATTAAAAAGCTTAATTATAACAACAAAATAAAACTTGAAATGACAGCCAAATTAACACCAAACACTCCGAAACGCGTCGCACGTTTTAAAAATAAAAAAATAAAGTTGTGAAAATTAAGTTTTAATAAAATTAATAAAAATAAAAACAAAAAATGTTGTATTTAAATTTTTATTGTTAAACAATATATAACACAACTTGGAGACAACAAAGCCAAAAAAACCATTTAATATTTTACCTCAAAAATTGTCAAAAGCAAATAACAGAAGTAAAAAAAGGGTTTTCCAAAAGTCAAAGAGGTACATTAAAATAAACGAACAGTACCTATAATTTTTTTTTAAATATTTTGTTGCTGCACATAGAGCGCAGTGGTCCATTTTAAGTCAAACTATGAAGAAAGTATGTAAAGTGGTTTAATGCTATAAAACTGATAAAATTTAAGAAAACTGCTTTACCGGCTATTTCCGAATTTAAAGTTGAAAAAAATATATCCAAAAAGCGAAATCAGTGGAGGAAAAAAAGAACCATTAAAAAAAATTGTGTGAACAAAAACAAATACAAAAATTTTAATTTTTTAATGGAAGCCACAGCATCCTCCAAGACACGGACCTGCATTCGGAAGTGAGTGTCTGTAATGGCAACATGTTTTTAAATTAAAACCAAAGGGCCAACAACAGACTATGAGAATAAGTGAAAAGCTATAGACCATCATCCTTTTGATGCTCTTCATTCGTGCTTGTCAGAATTATTCCATCAAATCAGACCACCCAGACGATTTTCTTTGTAGAGCAGCAAATAGCAATATGGCAATGGCAATTGGCAGCTCAACGTAATATATGTGTATGATGTTGAGGAAAGGTGATTTTAAATTTATTTTTAAATATGATTTTTCGTCTTATGTGTTTTGTGAACAAGAATTTAATGATCTTAAGTCAGAATTAAGTGTCTTTTATAACTTTTGGATGCTTCAAAATCATGGACAAATATTTTACGATTATCGGGCGATATATGGACCGCCATTCCATAAACCACACCAAGTTCTGTAATAAAATAGTCATTCAGCCGTTAAAAGCTATTTTGAATCAAAATAGTCATTTAAAATGCTTCTAATATTTAAATATAGAAATTTCAATGTAAGCCACACAGTCATGGTCGCAGCTTGAGTCACAGAATTATTTTTTTCATATTATCTTCAGAATTTTAATTTTCTTATAGAATTGCCATTTTATAAATACATACCTATATCAGAAGTCTAAGGGCCTGTTTCACAGTGCACACTTAACAAAATAAGTGGCACTTAATTTTTCCCATTTTGGCACTTAAGCCGCAGTTTTACTACCTGAGTAAGTGGAACTTAAGTGGCCAACATGGGAGACTCAAGTGTCACTTATTCCGATAAGTTTACACTGTGAAATTAGGAATAAGTTTTCCATATTTGGCACTTAAGTGACACTTCACTGTGAAACTGGCCCTAAAACTTTATTTATTTCTTTATTAATCGAACAAAAAATGTTAATTGCGTATATTTATTGTGTTATTTTATTATTACCAATCAAATTTGTAGGGAAAACTTCCATAATGTGGAAGTGTTATTGCAATTTCAAAATGTCCACCGTTTTTAAAGTTGACCGAAGAACAATCCGCCAAAGATTCCTTTGAATTAATATCGGCTGCTGATAAAAATCCCTAGAAAAAAAAAATGGAAAAAGGATTGTTTACCAGTTTAAAATTGAACAGCTTACCATTATTGTGAGAACTAATGTTATTAAAAATACTAGAATACCCATCCTTTCCATTCCAATGCTCTTTTTAAAATATAAACAAGTTGGGAACTTACTTTGACGTACATACATAAATTACAAAATCTATACTTTATCAAAATTAAATTTTATAACCGTGTCGTGTTTATCAAAGTAGGTAATTAAAAATATTCATTAGAGGTAAATGCTATATTTTGTAAGTATAGATATATAAAATTGTTAAATGGATTATTATTTTTCCTTGCATATACACATGCGGGTATTAATTAAAATAATTTCTGTGTTTTTTAGGATAATATGGAACAATGGTACTTACTGATAATAATTAATTTTTGATTACCATGCCAAAGAGTTTAGTTCATAATATATCTATAATATATGCCATATTGGTCAGAGTTGTTTTAAAAATAACCTTCACAGCGATGATATATATAGAGCAAATGAAAAAAGTTAAAAAAATTCTGTATATTGTGTATAAGGTGTTCAATGCCCATGCCTCTACACCATTTTAGCTGGCACGTAATGATATAACCCTTTAAGAGGGCACTTTATTTCTTCAATAGAGGACTTTGCTATATCCAATTACCTTCTTAGCCCAAAGAAGCAACGATTGAAAAGATTTTGATTGTATTTTGCCGTTGGCGCCTATGTCTACAGGTTTCTTGAACAAAGTTATCCAAGATTTTAATTTTCAAGGATTTGGTTGACATTGGGTGCGAGATGTAAATTGTAAATGCAAGATTGTTAAAAGCTGAATTTCATAATTGCGATATTGCAATAATTGAGGATTTTTCTTATGCGAGATTTCGTTTTTGGAGATACAAAAAAATGTGAAATTTCGTTATTCCATCATTTTGATTTTTTGCATATTTGATCAGCATCAGGAAACTTTCTACTTGAATTTTATTTGCATCCTTATTCAGTGGTTTAAAAAAATAAAAATCAATTTCAGTAGTTTAAGGCATGTTCAATGGCATAATGGTTAAAAGAGTTACCACTGGGATACAATTGTGTCCTTGGAGAATATTTTTTTTTTGGGATTAGGGGATACATTTCTTTAAAAACTACACTTTTTTTACAATCATTTTAATTCAAAAAATGTTAAGTTGTTTTTTATGAAAAGTAAAACTTTATTGTATTCTATTACAATATTTGTTGTGTATTAATGAATTTATGTATTCAATTTTCGTTTTATAAATTTCAAAATCTTTGATAATTTTTAAAATGTGACATTTTAAAAATTTTGCATTTATTTTTAAAAGGATTCATTTGTTTTCAAAATGACTATTTTTCTCTTTCGGTGGGATTCAGAAATAATTTTGGCTGCTATAACACTATTGGTTATAATGCGTTGGACTGACATGCCGATAGCTGGGATTGAATTCCAAACCTAAAAAAAGGGGCACTATACCTCTTTCGAAGAATTGAGAAAATTTTCAAGACATATATCTTCTGTCTGTAAACTAACAACACTCACTGTCTCTCAGGAATATTTGGGAGTTATAAGTCACCAGTCGCTATTTCTCCATGAGCTGTCACTCAAAGAAATTTAAAAAAAGGCACGGTATTGCCCAGCCAAGTTCTACACTACACCCTTTTTCCTGTAACAAACTCAGGTGATTTTAAACCACCCTCTAACTTCAGTACTAATAAAGTCAGGAACTTAAAATTAGGGATATTTGGTAGACCAAATTTCAATCTCTTAACATAAGTAGTTCCCGAAATATAGAACTTCAAAAATCGGGCAAACCGCAACTGAATGACTGGCTGACTGACTCACTGACAGATCATCAAATTTATGGAACAATTTCCGACACCGCAGTATCTTGTAATTTACCGCAGCGGTAGGTTTTATGGTGCAAACAAGTAAAAAAATTTAATGTTCAAGAATTTCCATTCAGAGGGCGTGGTATCCGCCTACGTTCTTAGGATTGTCATCAAATAAATGGAGCACTTCTCTTTCGAGATATTGACCTGGCAAAAAATACAAATCTTTGCAAGAAGGAGTAAAATCAGACCAAGCACATAAATGTTTAAAAGAAAGCCAAGTTCTTCTAAACATAAAAACCTGCATGTTACAATTAACCGCAGTGAAAAATAGTGAGTTATAAAAGTATGCCAAGTAATATTGAAACAACTCCAAATTTTGAGAGAAATTTATTATTTAATCCTTGCGTTCGGTAAACTATCAGATAGGCTATCCACGCATCCAAAAATGTTCAGATACGTTGGGTTGTCACAAGGGATTACAACAACACAAACCTATCCGGATAGCTTTGGATTGATCCCCGAACGTGGCCAATGATAACTGACTAAAATTTGTGGGGTTTACTTGGCAACTTTTCCTTTTATTACTCACAATTTAAAATTTTTTGAAAACTTGAACATTGAACTACTAAAAAAGATTAACAAGAAGATTAATTTTGACACTACCTTTCAAAATTCAAATACTGTTTTATTTTTTCTTATGAAGTTATAAAGTAAAAAGAGTGTATAAAGTTTCATTTGTGTCAGAAGAGGACAAAAATTTGATTCTCGAATGAGGTTAGTTCGAATTGCAAAATAAGCTATTAGACTTTTGAAACGAAATAATTTTGTATGGTAAATCTATTTATATGATTAATTTAAATTTTTCTCTTGTTCTATGCTATTCTATTCTATTCTTCCAAAAAAATTGATATGTTGAATAAAAATATCAAAAACTATGTATGTACAATTCGAAACACTTTCTTTAAACTTTTGATACATTGTCCTCTCGGATTTAAACGATATTTTCCATCAATTAAAGCATTTTAAAAAGAGAGAGGGGGATGGCCCCGCCGGCGCAGTGGAAGTAGTGCTTGACTGCTAACTTGGATGTGTGGGTTCAATCCCCAGTGTAGGCATGCATTCTTTTCTATATTCTCTCAACTGAACGCCACCCTTGGGATTTAATGAGATAATCTAAACCTAATTTCTCAATTCACTGTCCCAACAAAAAATCTATCATATCCTTCTATTCCTTCTAACATTGTCTAATTTATAAGACCCTAGGTCTTAGTGGCATATATATGTTTGTGTTGTTGTTAAATAAAATTTATAGGGGCTTCAAAAAACCCTTAACAATGTATTTTTTGGGACACTCCAATAACTATTATACACCTATCCAGTCTAAGAGCGTAACACCATCTGTTGGAGATCTCATCTTTGTGAGGGACATAATTATCCAATTTTTTTTAGTGTTTGTAATTCCTGAAATGAAATTTTCTGATATCTCCACCATCTCCTGGAAGTATGCAATTTCGGATTTTCACGATTTTCTGACTTCCGTTTCAAATTTCCAACTTCGTATTGTCTTGAAGAAATCGGATAATTTTTAGCCAATTTAAGCACGTAATAAAAACCATTTTATTTTTATATATTTAGATTAGCACTTTAAACCTTTTCAAATTTGTTGTCTGATGGCCACACCGAAACTGACTGACTGACTGAATCACTGTTCTCTATATACACTGGATAGTGTATTCTTACAAAATTTTTGAGGCAAAAATATAGCCGTGGCCGGTACTCTCATATAATATTATAACAGCGGCGCCAGCGACATGGACGCTACTGGACCTGGATTTTCTTTGATTTGTTTCAATATTTACAGCCGCAATGCTTGTTGACATCAAATAAATGCACAATTTCGGCAAATACCTTTATAGAATACTTAGTAAACAACCTTTCCGTTTGGCTGCTATACATTCAATGATCTTTTTATTACAAACAATCCTGAATATTTAATCAATGACGACTCTATATAAATACAAAGTATCTCAAAATTATTCATGTAAAGTACACAATACTACAATACTTTCTTCTTTTTTTTTTTTAACTTCAAATTTCGTTAGTTGGTCCTTCTAACGGATCTTCGAAGTTTTGTAATTTCTTGGATTTCTTCCACCGATTTTGTTTTTGACATCATTTTCGGTTCTTCAGCTGTGTTCAGTTTCTTTAAATGTGAAACATTTCTTCGATAAGTTTTGCCTGCTCTTCTAGATATTACTTTATATGGTTCAGGTTCAAAGTTAGACGCTAATTTGTTCGTTTTTATCATTCGTTTCACAAAAATTTCATCTCCTTCTTCAATACTGTTTTCTCTTGCCCGTCTTCTTTTATCTGCATATACTTTTCCTTTCTCTTTGATTTCTTTATCTTTGTCAGCAGTCTCTTCATCAATTTCCATTGGCTGATGAATACTTGGCAGTTTATCTCTTATGTTTCGACCAAAAAGCATTTGGGAAGGTGTTTTCTGCGTGGTTGAGTGTGGTGTTGACCGGTACATAAGCAAATATTCATTTAAGGCAGTTTTCCAGTTTTTATTAGTGCTTTGACTTATAACGAGCCTTTTCAATATTGATCGATTTTGCCTCTCAACCTCACCGTTCTGCTGTGGCCAATATGGTGTGGTATTAACCAAATTAATATTGTTGGAATTACAGTAGCCTCGAAATTCTTCACTCGTTAATTGTCTTCCATTATCGGCTGTAATTGATAGAGGGAGTCCGAATCGCGCAAATATAATTTCCAGCCGCTTAATTATCTCCGAAAAATCAATCTTTTTCATGATTTCTATTTCTATGTACCGGCTATAATAATCAACGATTACAAACAAATGGTGCTGAGATGGCAGCGGGCCCAAACAATCTATAGCAAGATGTTGCCAAGGTTCTGACGGTAAGAGTTTTCTCTTTAATGGTTCCGGTGCCGATGGTGCAGATACCAACGTGCATCCACGACATTGTTTGAATCATAGCTTCGAAAGAACGCAACCATTTCTGCCATTCAACTCCAATATTATCTGTATGTACAGAATAATCAAACTCTCGGACTTGAAGACCCAAAGGTCTAATAGTATCTAGAAACAAAAGAATATGTTCTCGAGTACATTTATAATTTTGTTTAATTATTATTAGATACAGCATTTAAGCTTACAGCATTTGAGCTACCAGCATTTAAGCTACACAATCGCATTTAAGCATCGCAATTCATTAACAGCATTTAAGCTAATCCACAACCACATTTCCATAATATAATTTACTTACTATACCCATTTTGTTTAAATTTTCCTTACCTAAAAAGTCGTTTGCCATATTTAAAAGTTCTTAATAAAATTCGATGAGTTCATAAAATCCTTCAATTCTATTCGACTTCTATTTAATTTATTTCCTCGTCGCCAATATAGAATACTTAGTAAATAGCCTTTCCGTTTGGCTGCTATACATTCAATGATCTTTTTATTACAAACAATCCTGAATATTTAATCAATGACGACTCTATATAAATACAAAGTATCTCAAAATTATTCATGTAAAGTACACAATACTACAATCTTCAATCTCTTTTTTCGTTTGTATATATAGAGCGAGATATGAGGTCGTGGCCCGTACCCTTTCAAAAATTGCCTCACAAAAACTGTTATACACTATAGGCTATTCACTATCCAGTGTATTATAGAGATCAGTGTTGATTCTACACAAAATACATACAAGCTTCGTCTTTTTTTTTTAATTCCAATTTATAACAGTTTTGTTTATACATTTAATGTAGCTACCTATAATTTATATATCTACTGTTTATGGGCCCCGCAGGTGAGTCCCCAGGGTTTTTTTTGCATACCTTCTTTCTTTAAATTGAGATAAAACTATTATAACTGTTATAAATTGTTACTTTAATTTCTAATTCTAGTTTCATTCTATTCAATTTCTTATTTCGCTTCAATTGTGTTTATATTTATATCGAAATGTGTAATTTTTTATTGCAAATGTACTTAAAATCGTTTAGAATCTGAAGTTACACAGAACTTCCAATAAGGTTGCAGAGTTGAGGTAGCAAAAAAATAAAAGCACCTTTTAAATTCTTTACGGTACCTATCTATATAGTCATTAAATGCAAACGACTTCTCTATTAACACTTACGGAAAACTTAAAAACATTTTTGTTCCCTTTTGCAATAGATATACACATACATGATCTCTAAGTAAATGGGTTTTTTTAGAATCTCATTGCATTTTATGCATCCAATGTCATTACCTATCTACCTACAATTTTAATGGTCAAACGAATCACTTCATTCTAATATCTTTGAACAAAATCACTTTGTCATTGCTTTTTGCTACATTTATTATACTTCGATATAAAGCTTTTAATGTCAGTACCTATCTAATGTGTTTTTTTTACATTTTTGTTGAAGGACATTAAGACAATTGAAATTGAAGTAAAAACAGTAATTCCTGAACAAATAAAACAAAATGCTTACTCACACCTTAAATTGTTGTAAGAATAAATCGTTAACCTTAAGGAAAACATAATCTAAAATGACATAAGTGTTGCCAGTTTTACTGGTTTTTTTATGATTAAAATTGTATGTACTCCAATAAGTGTAATGATTGCTTTAAAGCACCAGGCCATATGGATGCGAGTTGTACTCTAGCTTTGGGCGTATACCCGCCTTGTAAATTGTTGCCAAATTAGAAGGGGAAAAGAAGTTCTAACATCGTTTTTGGCAACGTAAGGATTTTGTTGCATTTTAAACAATATCTAATATGTGATAATTTCAAAGAAGGTGGTCAGTAATGCACGTGATACCTAGAACCGAAAGATTTTGGGTTTCATCGATGCAAGTATACCATTCATGTATTATATTCCGCTTTATCGACTGTAAACAACTTTGGGTTTTGGAAGCACTAAATTTCACGCGATTTTTGATACCCCATGTTTAGATCGATATTTAAAGACCTTATCATCAGGGTTGCCATGTCTTGAACTAGTCCGATAGCCCAATTTAAAAATGTGTAAAGCCCGAAGACCCAATACCAATGCAAAAAATTTCATAAAAGAGAAACTGAATGAAATTCAAGCGAACATTTTTGCGGTTGATTTGAAATTTCAAAACTAACGAGAAGGTATTTAGATATTCAGTGGACAAAAAGTTGTGCCAAAATGTGGAATGCGTTAAGGGATGTTAAGGGGGAGAATATTGTTTTATTTATATGATTTATTTGTACGAACAAAAAAAATATCGCCCAATATTACATTTGGGCTACTTATAGCCCAATTATGATTGGGCTATCATTCTGAAATTTTGGAAAAAGATAGCCCAATTCCCGATAAATATCCCAATCTGGCAAGAATGCTGCCGTTGTAATTCAACATCCGAAAAACAAGGTTGTCAATCTTGAAACGAATATGAAAAGCTCAGTCTACTGTCGTCAACGAAACAGTTGAGTGCATTAGAAGTTGTATAGATAAAAGATCATCAATGAAAATGATAAACAATGGAGGAGACAAAACGGAACCTTGAGGCACACCAACATTTATTTTATGAATTTAAAATCCAATCCAATCCAAAGTTATAACTGTTCGAGTCCACTTCAAATTTTTGGGTGTAATAATAAACAATTGAATTAGTATATATGAGTCGTAAGGTGTTGAAAAGCATATGAAACAAAGTAAAGGTCTTGGAGTCACTGGTATAGAAATTAGTGAATAAAAGTATGTCGAAAACATACAAAAAATAAATTTTGGGGATAATTGCATGAACCAAAATTCATTTAAACCCTTTTCTAGGGAATGCTCCCTAATACCTTAGAGATTGTATATGAAAAGCGGTTCATTCAGCGATAGATAATAAAATAGGCTTCAGTTTTTATTTCCAAAGCGGAAATATCATAAAATTAATTTATGTTAAAATTTCGCAATTTGAATTTTTTTATAAAAAACTTTTGACCCACCCTGTACAGTGTACTTACTTACTTACATACTTGGTCACATCCGTAACATTTACTTGTCACATAAAGTTTTTCAAAATTTTTTTTTTCATTTCTTAAGAAAGACTGGAATCAAACATTCATTATAATATTTTGAAAAGAATTACACCCTATTTACATGCAATACTTTACACCATACATGAGTATCGGTTATTGTCCCATTCACAAAAATCATTGGTTTTCTGAAGCGCAATTTAAGTGAAATGAATTATTTAACTAAACAAATTGTATTTTTAGTTTAAGCTTCAATTTTGGGAATATATTCATATTTCCAACAAATTAAGTAAAAACAGTGGCGAAAATTTTATAAACTAATGAATGATAAATTTAAAAGTGTGAAAATTATATGAAATAGCGTGAGTCAAATTAACATGCAACGAAAACAAATTATAATATTTCCTACATAGCTGGTAATGCTGATTGCATTTCTATCGATGGTGGCGGTGCGGCGCCAAGTTGTATCGTGTCGTAGTCACACACTAACTACTCAACTATCGAAGTTATATATAGCAGTTAAGCATATAGTAAGAAATAAGAACTCCCAGTTAGAGACAAGTTATCCATTACCTTGCTGCCCCAGCTTTGTATATCGCCTTCACCACCCACCGCCTTAAGTGGAGTAGAATCGAGTATAGCAAGTTTTTTTTTTTTTTTTAATGCAGATCGAAATCGTGTCGAATGGTTTTCTATTTTATTTTTTTTTCATTTTTTCTTTCATCTGATGGAATGTAAAATTCCTCGACCTAAAAAAGCCAACAAAATGACAGAAAAGGTAACATTTTAGTAAAGTGCCCATGGATTTGTGGTAACGAGAGTATATAGCGACGATGATGCCATGATATGGCAATGTTCTGGCTTCCATGTTAATTCTCTGCGGGACTAGTTTGGTGAGTTAAATAAATGATCATCATCTGGCACAATGACGGATACTAATGACTTTTTCCAATAGTGTTGAGGTTCTTTACAACTTTTTACATTTTATTTTCTTTCTTTCTTAATTTCATTTTTTTTTGTTAAATATTTTAACAAACATTTTGCATGCAAAAGAATAATTAAAATTTAGAACATAATTAATAAATTGAAAATGCAGTTTCATTAATTCATGTTTTACAAACAAATCAAATCACCCATATTATATACACGTTCTATTATGTAAAACTGCTAAAATCATTTTTATGTTTAAGTTTGGCCTAAAATTTAAAATTAATGTATAAAATTAGAATTTTTTTTTTGTGGAATAGTTAATTAAGCATTGGAAAGATAATAACATATTTTAACTAATTTAATATATTCAGTTAGTTATTCATGGCAACAAAGTAGATTAATGGTTTCGATGATCAAACAAAAATCCTACATTACCAAATTATGTGTTGAATTATGTAAATTCGCATTTTGTATATACATATGTATGTATGTGAATTATTGAATTAAATTTATACATCCAGGTGTAAATTTATACCTCTAATGTTTTTCAATTAAAAATTAATTCATAATGCATTTGTTAAATATCAAACAATTTACTATTTAATTTTGTATGTTTACACTTAATAATTTGATATTCAGACAGACAAGTTGGATTGATGCTATATCTTTATCCCTATTTAATTTAGAATTATGTCCTAAGTATAATCGGGTTAAACAAGAAAAAATCAACCTACCTTTTTGAACAAAAATTAAAAACATTGTACTTCCTGACACTCTCAAACAGAATTATTTTTTATTTTATTGTATTTTATTTTGTTTGGTTTTGTTTTATTTTATTTTATTTTATTTTATTTTGTATTTATTTTATTTTATTTTATTTTATTTTATTTTGTCTTTATTTTATTTTATTTTATTTTTTTTATTTATTTTTATTTTATTTTAATTTATTTTATTTTCTTTTCATTGCTTTTCTTTTCTTTCTTTTCTTTTCTTTTCTTTTCTTTTCTTTTCTTTTCTTTTCTTTTCTTTTCTTTTCTTTCTTTTCTTTTCTTTTCTTTTATTTTATTTTATTTTATTTTATTTTATTTTATTTTATTTTATTTTATTTTATTTTATTTTTTATTGTTTAATCAATGCTCTTTCTCTATGAGCATCTTTTTGTAATTTTTTCCTCATGTTCATAATTAAAGTAAATAAATTATAAATTTAATGACCTAAATTCATTTTCTTTTTTTAACAAAAGCAAAAAAATATTGTGTTATAAAATAAATTAAAATCGTAACAAAACCAGTGCCATGGGAGAAAAGTTTAAAAATGTTTTTTACTCAACGTACGAGTAGGTATACGAAAACAGGATCTCAGGAAAAATTAAAGGGCACTGACATTATTTTCCTACTGACATGACGTTTGCAAGACTCGAGGGAAAATAATAAACTCGCACGAAGCTTAATAATTAATGTAGGTAGGTAGGTATATGAAAAATGTTTCAAAGTAAAGTGTAATAGCTTTTTAAAGTTAAAACTTCTGTTGTTACCACCTATATCCTATTTAGACAAGGTAATTATCATAAATGGAAGTCATAACAATGGCTACCTACTTTGTGCAATTATAAAATATTAATAAAAATAATTTCTTATATGATAATTATCGCAAGAACTAATGGTAGCGACTATTAAGCAAACAACAACAATTAATAATTATTCCTCAAAGGATGCGTCGCTGCATGCAATCTGAGCTAACCTATACATACATGTAGGTATAGGTACCTTGCCAAGGTAAATTAATGCAGCTGCAACAGGAATATAAAATGCAATGAAATTCGAAAACTTATATACCTATCTAGTCCATGTTAACTGTCGCCGTTGTTTACACGGCCCATTAAACCAGATGTCGAATCGTCAGCTTAAATCTCTCAAAAATTATTTAACCATGTTTATGTTTGTATAGTGGACAGGGGTTGTAAGAGTAGTACCTACCTACGAACGAAACAAAAGGCAGAGGAATGATAACACGAAACACGTTATTGTCTGCCCTTGGATGTTGTTCCACCTTCCATTTTCAATTGAAATCTGCTTATACACAAAACGACAGTGAAACTTATTGAGAAGTTCACTTTTACACGGAACAAAATATACGTATTATGCGATGAAATAAATTATTCTGCTTCGGATGATTAGGGCCCAGTTATAGCTTTCATTGGAACTTATCATTGAAAATTTAAATTTTAAGTTTTGAGGCACTTAAAAAGCGAAATCAGTGATTATTTTGATTCCAATATAAAGCTTTTGAATTAATTATAAATTTTTGTCAAAAAAGAATTTCATTTTGGAACAAGTTAACACGTGAACAGAATTTATTTATTTCAGTGATTGAACAACCTTACCATTGATCATTGAAATCTTAGAAGTCATTTTATGTGAAAGGTTGAGCCAAAATGAAATATTTTGTTACTAGAAATAATAATTGAGTCATCAGCTTTTTATTGACATCAAAATATTCACTGATTTTGCTTTCAAAGTGTCTGAAAATAAGAAATTAAATTTTTCAATGACGAGTTTCAATGAAATCTATAACTGGCAACTTAGTAAAACAAAATGTTTTGACACCACAGCGATGTAGGTACACCATGAGTTTTCTTTATCAGATTTATATTTAAACTTTTTTTACCCTTAAACGATTTTTATAAAATTAAATTTTTATAGCTATTTATCTTAAATTTTGTAAAAATTTTTAAGAAAAAAATTGGTACTTCATTTTGTATTGCACAAGGGGACACGAATTTTGATTCTGGGGTTTTGTATGTCTGATTCTCATTTCTTATGCCGAAGTAATGAAAGACAAAATAAATTTGACTAATAATATTTTATAACACTTTTATTTAAAAAACACAGTTAAAATAAATTTACAAAATAGCTTTTAACGGCCTTTAATTTAAGTCCTACAAAAATTGGCGTTTCGTCCCGGCGATCTCACTTGGACTCATCAGTTGACATAGTGAGGGCCTTTACCAATACGCAATTTTTGCTAAGTTCAGTTCATCTTGCATAGATTTCGTGACGAATACCTAGTGTGAACTATATCCAACAAGACTAGAATTCCTACTCATTAAATTGGAAGTTTTTGTTTTTGTTTTTAGCCCAGGGCCTGGCTAGTTTATATAATATTATAGTTTTGTTGGATACTTACTTACTTTTACTTTCTCTTAAGGGTGTCCAAATGTAATCTACCATAATTTTTTCATTATATTGTCCTTGATAAAGTTGCTCAAAGTTCAACAAATCTTGGTCCTTGGAGAAAACGTTCCTCTTATTCTTCTGAATATGTCCCTATGTAATCCTTAAATTGGTGCAATTGAGCATGTAACGGGTGTACTTTAAGAGACATTCTACATATACATAGTTATCAAGCATAGTGGAAATAAGTTTAAAATAAGATTTATCATTATTACTTTAACCCTAGAAAGATAACCTACGTCGAAAAGACGTGTTCAATTTTTTAAAAATTCACTATAATTCATTGAAGGATATATTTGGTTTTGTTTTTTTTTTATATTTTATGTTAAATAAAAATTTAAAAAACTTATGTTTTTTATTAACCCCTAAAAAAATTATACTTTTATAGTAATACCTGACCATTTGCACAAATAAATTACCTACAAAACGTACATACAAACATGTATACGTGGAATCGACGTATGGTTATCTTAATTGTAATTTTTTATAAGGTTCTAAGGTTAATGATTTCGCCGCTTATGTAGCAAAACGCGTGGACATTTTTACTTTTTTTGAACTTCGTGACGCACGAAATACGTTATTTCATAGGAAAGCGCACGGACTCACTGACTATGAATCATGTGACTGCTGTCAGCTGTGCCACTCGGAAACCCCCGCTCACTTCCTCTCTTACGTATTTAAAGCCGTTAACCGTTTAACAGTCTGCCAAAACCTTAAATATTTATTTATTTATTTATTTATATTATCATTGAAGTACAAAAAGCAAACTTTATCAATTATAAGTTGAGTTTTGGTATACTTTTACTTTTCGATGTTGATAGACAGTCCGAAATTCTTTATTAAATAATAGACCCAAAAAAAATATTTTTTTATTGACTTGTGTTTTTTATTAATAAAAACAATTTTGTTACGTAAACAAAAATTTTAATTTTTGTGGACAATACTTTTAAAATTATTTAAAACACTCTCTATACAAAAATTGATCAAAATCAATTGAGCTGCTGTTGAGAAAATCAAAAATAAAAAAAGAAGAATTTTTGGGTGTTGCCATTTATTTATAAACATTTTTCATCTCTTACAGGGTTTCTGTAGTTTGCATCAAATAAATAACCACAAATCGGAGATTTTTCAAAAGATTTTTTAAAGAAACAAATTCTCGAAAGTTCTTTGATAAAAACTGCTGAAAAATCAATTTTTAATTAGCATTCAATTGGAAATGGTATAACTCCGTTTGGATGCGAAATTTTACACCACAATTTTCCAAAATTGTTTATAAAATTTTTTTTAATATATCCGCGAGGCAATTTGCTATAGGGGCAGGAATTTTTCAAAATATTAATCAATAGACCGGTAGTGTAAAACATTTTTCTATGCTCTGCTTTTATATTTTCTTTACGTAAGATCCATTTTAGGGGCGGGAAATTTCCAAAAATGCAGAGTGCGGAGTTGCGGAGTGCGGAGTTGCGGAGTGCGGAGTTGCGAAGTGCGGAGTGAGGAGTTGCGGAGTTTCGGAGTGTGGATTGCGGAGTTGTGAAGTGCACTCTGCACTCCGCCGATCATCTCTCATGGTCCATGAAGATGGCACAGCAGTTCAACATTCACCTTTGGTGCCGGGTCATAGGGACATTCCAGGCAATTGTAAAGTAAGCAAACTCGCAAACAGTGGAACTATACTACCTATACTGTCAAGTCGGACAAATATTTGTATAGGTACCCGTTGCTACTTTTAAATTCATGCTAAAGCAAGATGCAATATAGAGAAAACAAATCTTAGATGGAATAACATTGGCACATGTCAGGCCACAAAACAGATCTAGCCTATGCTGGATCTGAAGCGCTCTATAAGGAACTTAATATCTCTAAGCAGACTGCACATTAGCTCCGTCATAGGTGTCATTACTGGACACTGTCTAATACGAGGCTTGGAGTATTTTCTAACGACTTCTGCAGAAGTTGTATGGAAGAGGAAGAATCGATTCCTCACTTTCTCTGTACATGTCCTGCTCTATCTCAAAGACGTAGGCTTCATCTAGGAGAATTCTACTGCAGTGAGTGAGTGATCTGGAAAATCTTGACATTAGTAGTCTCGCGCACTTCGTAAGATGTTCAAAATGATTCAACGAGTATGGAATTTCGAAAAAAAAAATATTTTTTTATACTTCGATATTTCAGAATTATATGATCTTTTCTAAGATAATTTTTTCATTTAAGCATTTCTGTAAAACTTCCCTAAATTAGAACCATACATTTGTGATTTTATTGGGATTTTTAGGGGAAAAATGAGGCTTTTTTGTCTAAATTGTCGAAGCGTCAGAAGGAAAAAAAAATAATTCAAAAACGTCTCTGAAATGTTTTTTTAATAAATAGGAAATATTCAAAATCAATGTTTCCTGAAATATTTTTTTGGTGTGCGGACAGACCTTAACACCCCGGTAGATGTGGAAAAAAATGATATTCAAACGTTTGCTCTTGCTTTTCTTAAAAAATAATTTAAAACATTTTTAAGGTATTTGCAAAAAAGAAATAAATTTAATCCACCCAAAAAAATGTAGCCATTGTTAAAATTTCTGGTCGTTTTTAGAAAACTTTCAGGACAAAAAAAAATGGAAAGAAATGGAAAATATGTTTCAGAAATTTTTTCGAGGCTTGGACTTTTTGTTTATAATTTTTCTAAGCTAAATTTGTATTCAATTAAAAAAAAATTAAAACCACGTAAATATGGATAACATATTTTTTTTAGTGTAAAATATGCTTTTGTTCGATATGCCTCGCTGAAAATATACATACAAATTGTTTTGTCAGTTTCTCGTTTTGGAAGCATTAATTTGGGGTGAGGAGAACATGGTATTCACCATAAATTTAACACTAAATGATCAAAATGAGACAAGAAGTCGAACCTTCCCATTTGTCCAGATCCAGCCAAAACCCGATGACGACGACGACGACGCTGCTAACCATTCGATGTTTTTTCTCGTTTGTTCATCTGTATTGGTTGTCATCCTTGGGCCAACGCGCGCCGCGGCTGGTCCACACATAAAGAATACAAAAATCAACCTTTATTTACAATATATAGACAGATGCAGATGTATACGCATGGGAATGTTAATAATTCCACTTTTTAAGACTGTACTGTCAATTATTATTGTTATTATATTATTATCCACTTTGAGTTCACTGCACCGTTCACTTTGCAGAGTGTTCACTAATTAATAATAGCAGACCCAGTCCGGATTAAGTGTTCGAGTTTTGAGTATATGTCGGCGGTGCCGCTTGACTTTACGGGCATGCTAGCAATTTCGGTTCATTAGCCAATTTTTTTTTTTGTAAACATACATACATACTAGCCATATAGTTTTTCAGAGTTTCGTCTGATCTGATAAACGTGCGTCGTCGGGGTGAAATTCAGAAGCTTTAGTCTTGTCGGAAAGAGCAAGTATTAACTCAGTTGATGATTGGAGTGAGCACTTAAGGCGATAAAACAACAAAAATAGGAAAAATCCTTTTACACACTGATATAATAGACTACCTATATGTACATATATTGCATTGCGTGGACTTCTTTCTGATGGTTTCCTATGCGAATGTATTAAGTTAAAAGAAGACAAAATCAAGGTCCATGATACGTACACGCAATGGTAATAAAGCTGATGGTGCCAATCCTTTGGAGAAGGATTATTTCTACATATGCATTTCATGGTCGAAGGCTGGGCTGTATAGTATAATATCTGAAAGATTATTAAAAATTAAAAAACTGTTAGTAGGAATATTGTATGAAAAAATTAAGGCAAATTCTATTCACAGCTGATGGTTCAAACTGAATTAAGGACATTATTGTATTTAAACCGTAGGTATTATAGGTGATTCAAAAATCGTTGGATTAGTAGCCATTTTTTAGTGTTTATGAATGCAAAGTAAAAAAAAAAAAAATTTAAAAAAAAATGTAATTTTTTTTTAAATCCAAATTTTGTGTTTTTGAAAATTTTGATACAATATTGTTCAAATTTATTAGAAGCTCTTGTGAAGAAAAATTTTATTAAAATCGATTTAACAGGTCATAAGATAGTTAGTCAAAAACCAAAAAGTGGTTCTATGAGAGATACCGTTACTAAACAGTAGATATAAATTTTTTTGCAGAAATATGGTAGCTCGTTCTGATATATTCAATTTTCCTTACCGGTTTTTTAACTGTTGTTTGGGAGATGCTTATTTTTGGTTACAAGAATAATTTTTATTTAAAATCTGCAAGATAATATTAAAAAAATTCAGAGTGCAAAGTTTGATAAACATCCATCAAGTCGTTTTCGAATTATAAGTTCTGAAAAAAAAATTTGAAACTTTTTTTGAAAAATCAAAGAAAAAAAAATTGAAAATTTTTGTATACGTACAATACTTTCAAAACTTTTTTCAAATATTCTCTATAAAAAAATTGATCAAAATCAGTTAAACCGTTTTTGAGAAAATCGAAAATCAAAAAAAATGTTTCTACGGGACATACCGCATTTAAAACCATTTTTCGGAAATTTTGTTTTTAATAAATGGTACCTAGCCGTTTTGTAAAAAAAATTTACTGATTTTTAAAAAAATTAGAAATGTTCGCACGTTTTTGAGAAAAATAAGATTTTCATGTTTTGCTACGAAGATTTGTAAGGCAGCAAAAAAAGAATGTGTCCGGGGCCCGGGGGAATGCCCGAAAAAGGCTATGTGCCAAGTTTAAAGAAAAACGACCCACCCGTTTAGCCTGCAGCCGAAAGGACAGACAGACAGACGGAAAGAATTATGAGACCTACTTTTTTCGACTTCGCTACTATCATAACGCCAAGTTTGATTAAAATCTCGAGTTCGATTTTTTTTACGAATACTTCTTTTCTTATTTTTTATAGGAATCCTGCAGTTTACAAAAAAAATAAAAATAAAGTCGTTGTAACAAGAGCCAATAGCTAGCTGTAAAAATCGTTTTTTGTAAAATGTGAAAAAAAAATAAAGTCAGTTCGTGAGATAGGGGACGATATTAGTGTGGAGCGATTTTGAAATGTTTGGAAAATCAAAATTATGCCCCCTGCAAAAGTTTCTTATGGTCTTAAAATTAACTAATTTTAAGATTTTTTGTACATTTTTATTTCCACCGCTAGAGTCGCGCAACGCTAAATGAAAACTTACAATTCTTTGATTTTGCTGTGTTTTTAATTTTATGAAATTATAAAGATACGTTATAATTTCGTACCAAATGGTACTATATTATACTCTATATAAAAAACCAAATATGATATTTAAGTAGACCTTTTAATAATGAATATTGCATGGTAGGGACTGTTTAATATGAAACATGTGATGTATGGTTAATTTTTTATAGTTCATACCATTATGGTTCATTTCACTTGAATATTTAAGTCGTCTTTAAATTTGGTTATTGGTAAGGCCAAAGTGTTTTTCTATACTTTTCTAATACAATCTGCCATAAATCTACCATAAATGGCAATAAGAAAACACTAGGCCGTTTTTTGTAAGCAAATAAATTCATTAACGAGAAAGAAATAATCTATACAGAGCCTCTGCAATGGATCTGTCTGATTTCCAATTTTCAATGCTAATGCGCGATCCCTAGTGGTCATTTTAAAAATCTTAATATTCATTTTAGGGCCCAACCCTACTTCGGCGGGGGTATGTTTTTCATTTTAATGTATATATACATATGTATATCGCATGTAAAAGTCAATACATTTTTATAATTCAATGATTTTAGACATTCTTATATAGATCAGTGTTTTCCGAATCAGCGTTGCCGATGTGGCACGATCGTGAACTTTTGGCACTTTTTGACTAAATGATTTAATATGGCACTTTCATTTTGATATAAAAAAATAAAATATTTGGCGAGCAAAAAACTAATTCTTAGAACGTTTATAAAGAACTAAACGCACCCACACTACTAATCTTTATCTGTTCAAATTTTACCTGTTTTGATTTAATTGTTATTATTTGGAAAATTGATTATTCCATGATTTGATTTTCTTTAAAAAATTGTGTTTGTGTTTTAAAAAAGTGTTTAAACGATATTTGTCTAAAGTTTTAGTCAATAAAACTGGAGAATACGCCATAGACGTTAAAAAGAAAAAAAAATGTAGCTGAAGTCGCACATTGAGTGCGAAGAACATCGTTATTTGGAAAATATAAAAAAAAACTAAGTTAATTGTAATGAATTGCAATTAATATTTTTTTTTTTAATAGACAGACATTTTTTTTATTTCCGTTGGTGGCACGCAGTGTCTTAAAATGGCACTTTTTTCTTGCAGCGGTGGCACTTACAAAAAATTATTTCCGGCAACGCTGTTCCGAATGCAAATAAATCTATTTAATTTTTGTATACATTTTTATTTTGTTCACATTTTTTTTGACTGAAATCTCTGATGATTTATTTATTTAACATAACTAAATTGCTAGTTTACAAAAAAATTTTACAAAATTCTTACCAAAGTGTATATTAAGATTTTAATTAATTGCAAAAAAAAAAATGTTGATTTTAATTTACTTGAATTAATTATTGTTTTATCAAACAGATTGTTATATTTATTATTGTAAAAATTAAATAGTTTAAACATATTATTTAAAGGAGAACATTTTTCGTAATTGGTACGATAGTTTTGAATAAGTATAATATCCGGTATGTTCCTCAAGTTTCTTTGTGGAATATCAAAATTAATACGAGACAGAAGAGTCTATGTTACCGTTGATTAATTTTACAATGAAAACAAAACATAAATAGGATTTAGCCGATCCTAGTAGCTAATTGGTTTGACTTCATATTGGCCTTTGACTACATTTAATTATGAGGTTTTCTCTCTGACTATTCATACAATAGAATAAGTACCTTGAAATTCTTTAATGTAAGCATAAATCTTCTGTTGGGATTAAACTCAAACAGAACATCATGCAACGATTATAAAGTTTTGCATCCTTTCAATTCACTCTTTGACTCACTAACAAACACTAAAATATATCTCTACCTATATAACCTATATGTATGTATGTATATTTGAAACGTTTTACCTTTTTTTTTTTTCTTCTTTTATAACCAAAGCAAAGAGTATTAATAGTAAATATTGGTATTTTACATTTTTAATTTGAAAAATGACGATCAAGATTTAAAAAAAATTCATATAATGCCTTAACAGTTAACTATATAGGTATATATATGTATATAGAGAGAAGAGTACAATAATTGAAAACGCTTTGATGTGGTTTATCAATTTCGCTTTAAGGTTTTATGAATTATTGAAAATCTATAAAGCTATGATTAAAAAGAGTTATATAGAGATGATTGAACTTATAGTATGAAAGCAATCCAGGATGAATTTTAATAGTCATATCTGGCGATTTCATTAATCTTTAAAATTGAATCCTCATCAACAAGAGTTTATCGCTAAGAACGAAGTAGGACATACAATTATTTCAAACCAAATTTTGATTCAGGTTTATTAGATTGCAAAAAGTCATTCATTCAGCTGTTGAACATTTTTTTTTTTAATCTTTTTAGATTATATAGATATAAAATAAATATATAAAATTGGCGAAGAGATAACTCGTGGAGAACTCGTGGTTTTTGAGTTTGCATGAATGGACGGGATCTATTTTTTTTCTATACCGAGTTCGATAAAAAAAAACATGAACAAATTTGTTGGTGGAAAATCGGAGAAAATCGATCCATCTCTTTAGGCTATTGAGCTGAACGGACAGACAAACAGAACGACAGTATTTCAAGACCTAATTGTTTCGTCTTCTATATCAAGTTTCATCAAAATCTCAAGTTTGATTTTTTTTTATGAATTCATAACTTACCTTAGGGCATAGGGTTGCCACGCTTTAAAAGTTAATTCTGCAAATAAATTCTGTTATTTTTGAAAAATAAAGAAAAAATTAAAATATCCATATTTGGAAAATTTTCGATTTAGGCTTTCTTTTGGCTAGATTAATTTTACACAACTTTATACAATACTTATGTATATATCCTAGCTGGTCCGCCCGACTTCGAACGGAATTTTGACCCTTTTAAGCATTTTAAAAAATAAAAATAAAATTTATTGAGGTTTCAAACAAACCTTTACAATGCACGCTCCCACAATTTGTACAGACAAAAATAGCAGTTTAAAAGCGTAACGCCATCTATTTTCGTGAAGGAACAAATTGGAAAATTGTCAATTCCATAGAGCTTGTCATTCCTTAGAATTAATATTTTCTCCTCCCCATACAAAATGGAATTTTCAGATATTGCCATCGCCCAGCCCTGAAAGTACCTATATGCCATTCTGGGTTTTCATGATTTTTTGACTTTTGCTGTCGAAATTTTTTTGGTATCTTTTTTGGAACATTATTGACCACCCTTTGACATTTTTTGACCACCCTTAAAATCAATTTTTTTAATTTCGGTTATTTTTTATTTTTTCTCTCAATCAAAACTATATTTTTAGAGGTATTCAAAAAAATTAAAGGATGGTCAATAATCTTCAAAAAGACACCAATCGAAATTGGGGGCACCGTTCTTTTGGCCCCCCATTTTCCAAAATTGTTCCCTTTATTCGAAAAAAAAGAAGAAAACATAATCTTAAAATGGCACTGGATTCAATAAGATATACCGAAGTCGAAGAGTGAGTGTAGGTGTTGAAAAATAATTTAAGAAAAACTATGAAAAAATAGTAAATATTTGTTTACAAATTAAGTTAGGAAAACCTGAAAATAAAATGATTATAACGTATTTTATTTATTTTATGTATATCATTCTTTAATCTGTATAATATAAAAATTTAACTATGTATAATTTTATATTTGTTTAAAAAAAAAAAAAAACATAATATTAAAATTTAACCCGTTCCGCAAAACTTTTTATAGAAACCTTTTCCTTGCCTACATAAAATACAAAAACCGAAAAAAAAAAAAATAAAATAAAAAAAATAGAACATCAAAATCGTACAAATTTTGTGGTTGGAATTTAACTCGTATTCTCTGGATTCAGGAAACATTCGCAATGGGTACAAGGTTGCCACTTTGGTAGATTTTATACCTTATTACCATATTTTTACTGAAAGTAGTTTGACAACAAAAAACTGATTTGTCGAATAAAAAGGAAATATTTCGGAATTGTGAATTATTTAAAGGTATCAGCTCTATTCTTATGAATTTCAGAATAAGGTTATATTTAAATGTAATCAATTGTAAACGACATAAGTAAATTTTATAAAAAAAAAACATTCGAATTTAGCTTACAGTTCTTATCTGTTATATTTATTTATTAAATTTTAGATATCAAAATCAAACTAGTGAACCCGAACTGATTTTTTTGATATGTTTTGATGAAAAAGTCACACAAGAAATTGCCACAATACCACAAGGTATATTCCTTCAAAGATTATATTTTTAAAAATGTATTATTAAATTCAGAAACTTCAAAAAATCTGACGTTATTTTTCAAAGTGATTTACCCACATTATTCACTCGATTAATCCAGATTAAAACTTAAATCTGGATGTAATTATATTGAATTTAAATTAATTTACACCCGGATTTAGGTTTTAAACTGGATTAATCGAGTGAATATTATGGCGGTAAGAGATCAATTTTTTATTTTAAATTAAGTAAATTCGAAGACTTTATATTTAAATCATTTTGAAATTGGTTATGTGCTAAACAAGGACATTATACTAACTTTTTCCGTAGCTTGAGTTTCATTTAAAATTTATTTTTTAAGACAAATTTTCCATGGAGTGGCAACGTTGTATATAGGATTATGGATGTTGATACCTGAGGCTAACTTGATGTTGTTCCATGTGGAGTTCTGGTGTTCATGTTTTTTTTTTTTTTGTTCAGGTTCTGCCGAGTACCAATGGACCGCGGCCATCCAAGCTAAGAAACACTCTTGGATGAGGACAAGTAATTAGAGAATATATACTTTGAGGTGGAGCGCATTTTATTTATTCGCGCTCATAGTCCGCGAAGTGGTGTTAGATAAAATAGTGGTCATAAATTAGCCCCACGACCGTTGAAAATTTATAGCATAAACGCAATATCGAGTTACTTTTTTGCATTGGACATCTGGGGGGATGCTATGTGATGGCTGCATGCTGCATCAGGAGTCATGTTTTGCATGTACACCTTAAGTGGTTAATTTGCTTAAGGTATAACCGCAATGAGAGCCTGTGATGATGTCGAGAGGCATAGCGACGGCAATTGCATAGCTTTCGTTGGGATTGTTTTTTTTTTTTTTTTTGTTGCCGACTGTAAATGTTAGTTGGTTTGGTAGGTAGGAATGTCTAGTTTTGTAATGTGTTGCTGTGGAGATACGCGGTAGCACTAATTTGCTTAAGTTTTACCATTTATTAGGAGTTGTATTTATAAGTTTTAAGTTGTTTTTTTTTTTTTTTTGCTTGAAATATGAGCATCAAATTTGCACTTTTGTACCCGCCAAATGTAGGTATACATATATATTATGAACAATTTCACATTTGCATTGGCAATTAAAATACTAGACCTGTCAACTTAAGGTGGTTACCGACACCATAGCCATTGCAAGGATTTATCTTTTCTGTGCATTGAAAAGTGTGGTTCAAAATAAAAATACAAGAAAGAGCTAACTGGTATGAGTATTAATTTGATATTTGATCTCAGTAAACGTTTGATAACCTCAATTTTATGCTTAGCGAATAAATTTACAGCTTAAAAAAAAAAAAAACTTTGTAAAAATTAAAATACTTGTTTGTACAGGGTCTTTCATTAAAGTTTCCCCATCACCAACGCGAATCTTCGGTGGCGATGACGAAAACAATAATAACAACGTGTTGTTTCCTTTGACAACCACGTGTTGTTATTGTTGTTTTCGTCATGCCATGAATTTTGTAATATAACATCGTTTAAATGTCCCCCGCGGCTTCTCAGGGTGGCGCGCATCCAAAATACACAATTTTCCAGGATCAGGCTGAACGCCGCCGCGCCGGTCCAAAATCCACACCAAACAGTGTCTTTTTTTGGGATGCATTGGACGCTCTTAGGTCTCATGTAGATCGGTATCGTCCCAAATTCGAAAATTTTGTTTGTTGACGTATCCACTTATCTAAAAATGGGCCTTATCGTTGAAGATGATGATGACAATTAGGGTGAGTTTCCAACTGCTCCACAGCCCAATAAACGAACCCACGTCGTTGTCTATGGTCGTTTACGTTCAGCTCCTGCATCAGTTGAATTTTGTACAGGTGCAGGCACGACGGAAAATTCCCCAAGTTGTGTTCTGCGAAAGACCGAGTTCTTGTGAGCGACGCGAAATCGACTTACTCGGCTTCTCCTGTAATTTCTCGGGGACAGGGTATTGTTTTCGACAGATCTTGCCTTTCGTCTACGTGCGGGTGTTGGTTGATCATAACTGCACCAGTGGACTTAAATTTATCCACCACATTGTGAGTAGTCCTCTCGGTACGACTATTCTGACGACCGTAAAATGGGCGAAGCGTGCGGACAGTTGCCCGAATAGAAAACGCTTTTTGATAAAACAATTATATCACTTTCACGTGCTGTTAAACGCTATATCCATCAAATAAGACCGAATAAATGACAGCCAATTTGACAGATGTAGCTTCCACTATATATGGCCGCTATCAACTGTCAAAGTTCAGAAGTCCCTATACATATTTTAAGAACCTTTACTGTTTCTATTTGGCTTGTTTTTATTTCGGGTGGAAAAAAAATTCAATGTTACCGTTTGAAAGTTAAAAAAACATCAAAAATTAGTCATAGTGAATGGATTTCAAAAGGGTTGTTGATTTTTTGAGTTTGTTGAGAGTTAACGCTTATATGCTTTTTTTTTTTTTGAAAGGTTCACAATATTGATTTTTTTTTCGCGGTCAATATTTATTTTCACGCATTAAATAAATATTTTCTGATATTTTTTAATCAAAAAAATTTATTTTGTAGGTTCAATTTTTCGAAAATAATTGCAGTTGATAAATTTTTTAAACTACGTTCTTAATTGTCTTTAAAGTATTCAACCAATTTTGCCCTTTTATAGTTTTTGAAATCGAAGTATTCCAAATCTGCAGTTGGAGAGAGAAAAAGATCGTGATGTCAAAAAATATTTAGATTCAAATTTTGAACATTTTATGTCATATATACATAGGGTCCCAAATTCAGTTTCTAGTTTTCAATTAATGCAAGAATTTTCAACAATAAAGTTGTAGATACCAGTAGATTTCAAACAAAATTTATTTTCCTACCACAAATGTCCCTCCCTGTTCCCAAAAAGAAGGCCTACAAAAAAAGGATAATTCGAATATAATTGGGCCTTGCATTTTGAACAAAAGAGGGTTGGTGTGAGTGTGAAAATCGGTTTTCGAGGTTGTACCCCCCACAAAAAAGTGGAAGAAACTTATGGTTCTCAAGCTATGCCGAAAAACATTTTACAACAATTTTTACAAGATTGAGGTTTTCAACCCCGAAAATCCCCTACAAAAAAATTTTGTCCAAAATGCAAATTTTGTAGCTTTCAATAGACTATATACATAGATAGATTTATTTATTTAATACTTTTTCATTTAGCTGAAAGGGGTGAGGGGGAAGGGGGAAGGGGAAAGGGGGATAGATACACGAATTAAGTGCTTTATATTAGATCGGTCTTTTCTGAATTCTGGTAATCTTTTCAGAAGTTCTAGTATTTTTCCAAATTTTTCTTTTTCAGAAATGAAAATTGTTTTTGGAAAAAATCGATAAAAAATTACTATTCTTTCTTGGTTTAAAATAGAGCAAGAAAATTGAATTTATCTATAACCCCTTTCGTGCGTTGGAGAGATTTTTACTTCCTTCTCGGGGCCTCTGTCCTAATTATGCAACTCCGTTGCCCCGCCAAGGGTACAGTTTACCAAGAAAATTGCCTGCCTTGAACATTACAGATGACCCAAAAAGGTAGTTTAATTCATTTGAACCCGTGAAGTGCAGCACAAAGGGATATTCTTGTCCCAGAAAACCTGTTCCGCACATCATTAAAGATCGGTTTAATAAACAACTATTCCCTTATAAACGCTTAAAACGAGCTGCGGAATTTTGGAAATATGGCCAAAGTAGATAATCATGTCGATTATGGAATCCGCAATACTGGATCCGCAGTGATTCCTAGCTTGCAGTCCTCTCTTTTCTCTTAATCCATTAATTGTCGTGAAAAGAAAAGAGAAGACTGTGCTGAGAATCACTATACGGATCCATTATTGCGTACTCCATAATCGACATGATTATAATGTCTATTTCTGGTTTTTTAATAATTTTTTTTTTACTATTTTTAATTCTCAACAAGTTTCCAGAATTTATTTTTTTCAAAACTGAGAAGATAAATTCAATCTTGTTAACAATATTTGCCAATGTGAACGCTCCGGTAATTTAATAACACAATGCTTATGGCGTTCGGTCAAGAATGAAATTAAATAATACTAAAATTCAATATGGATTTATTTTTCTATTAAGAAATAATTTACAAAAATATTGATTTTCATTATTTTTATATTAAAAAAAAATAAATTATCTACTTTTCCTTATAAATCCAGTTTAAATCTACTTACAAATGAGAATATTCAACATCACGATTGGATTAAAATATTTAGTTATATTTTTGTACGAATGCAAAACCTATGCACAGGTATCTTTATGTACCTATTGCAAAATTTGAAACAAAAAATAAACATGAATAAATTATACATAACCCATCTCTAATCAAATTTTAATAAATTTCAGAAGCATATTATTTCAAGACAATGACCTCTCCTAACAATCCCCATTGTCTGCCTGTATAATTTCGACATTCCTTCTATACATCCTTTTATCCCAGATACAGATTTCAGATTCCTCTTATTAAACTTACACGTTATATAAACTACAAGTTGAGATTGAGAGTATGTGTATATACATATGTATGACTATAAATGTGCAAATTGTATACGCCTGCTACATATCTATTTCGCATGCTTTACTCTAATTCACTTATACACGAAAGTGGTGGTGCAGCAAAAAGAACCATCAGCAGCAGCTTCCTTTTCCGTAATGATCCTTTCCCCATTTACATCCACTTTAGACATCATAACCCCGGCCGCCATGCAGCCACTGCTAAAGAATCTTGCAATAAAATTCTTGATTACAGCAATAAATTACCAAAGATAATCCGCTTTAATGACATTTTACCATTTCTCTGCTTCCAGTTACCAGCGACACCATCACTATCATAGCAACAAGGAGCTGCAACGACTTATCTCTGACTGAGAGTACAGTGACCAAGAGGAGAGAGAAAAGTGCCGGCAGTAAGGGGAGAAGGATAGAAGGAAAAGTGGAAGGACCATTAGACACAGCGTAGCGTAGAATATCGATTCACCATGTGCCATGGAGAATTGCTTGGGAGGACGGCGCAGCAAACAAAAGCAACAGCCACCACCACCACCACTAGCAATACCATCAGCATCACAGCAGCAGCATCAGCATCAACAGCAGCAACAGTCTTATATCCAAAATCATCTCTACCCCCAGCATCAGCATCACCCACATTCGCATCTGCAGGCGCATCATCATCATTACCAGCAGAAGCATCATCAACAGCAGCAACAGCAACAACAACAACAAAATCAACTGTTCCACCAGCAGCGTTCACATCACCCAAGTTACCAGAAGTACCACTCAGGTGCAATGCCTGATCGGGTTCCGGGAAGTGGAGGTTGCGGAGGAGCTGCACAGCAGCAGCAGCAGCAACATCAATCCCAATCCATTTTATACCCCCACTTTCCATCTCCACTTGATTATCCATCACAAATGGGCCTGACAACAAATATGAAACAGATTAATAAAACACCACCCGCTGCCAGTCCAACGATAACAGGTGGCGCTGGGAATGGTGGACCACCAACACAGTCTAGTAGTGTTCATCATATGCATCACCATCATACCCAGTCGCACCATATGAATGCTGCAACTGCCGCTGGTGACAATGCAGCCAATATAAATGCAGCATTGGGTATGGACTCGGGGAGTGTTGGCATAAGTCCAAGTAACCGAAGAATAATTCCCCGTTATCCTGATGATCCCAACGCCATCGAGGTGTGCACTCAGGACAAAGACCAACAACAGCACCCGATTTCGATAAAGTCATTCCGGGGGAAAAAGTCGTCGCCATCGGTGAGTGTCCCGACAGCAGGAGCGGTGGCGTCATCCTTGGGTAACGATGCAGCCGCCACCGCCGTAAAGTGGTCGTCTTCCCAATCCAATTTAGGGATGATTGAGACAATGGCAACAACAACGACATCACCTGGTCTTAGTATGGTGCACCATGCGATGCACCATCAAGACTACTCATATGCCTACTATGAACCGGGAGCTGCAATGCGCCACTCAAACATTCCACCACCGGAACAATTACCTGGCTCTTCTAGACCGCCACCTCCGAACTCAATAAGGGCGCTACTCTCTAAGGGTAAAAAGAACAAACAGCTTGTTTCGCCCGCCACAAGACAGTCCTATCAGACACGTTACGGTGGCACCCATGAGAATTTTTACGAGGAAATTTCCGGAGAAAATCGGACTCAACAAATTTCCGCTGCTGCATCTACAAGTTCTTCGTCTGGTTCGGGTGCAGGAATGCGAGCCACAACATCGCATTCAGCCGGTTCACTTAATCAGTCTATGGTTGAGGAAGAATTCCGTCGTGTCCAAAATCGACATCGGAAGATCTTAGGTGAGCTAAATTTATCTGTGGAAGCTATGTTGATGCCCGAAACTCCACCAAGTGGCAGTCCGACGGACGAGGACAACCAGTCATCGGCAACGGTAGTGGACACAAGAACATCCCGGAATCGTCATCACGATGCAATTTCCGAGGCAAACATTGCAGATCTGCTCAGTACGGTGGGCCCTTCGGATGACTTACTGTCACCGGTTGCATCAACAAATACGAATCCCGCCTTTTGTGGTGATTTGGATAGTGGCTTTAGTGGAAGCAGCGGGGCAAGTTATATTGGAAGTTTGCGTCTACACAAAACAAATGCAGCTTTATCGAATTTACTAACCGCCAGGCAGACAGCTACTGCGGCAGCAGCTGCTGGCCAAAACAACAGGCACAATTCGCAGAACTGTGCGTTTTTCGGATCGAACAGTTGCCGTTCATCGCAACGTTCACAGGACCAGGAATCGGGAAATAGTGTTTTCCTTACAAGAACATCCTGTGGTCATCGGGTGTTGAATTGTGCTAAAATTAAGGCTGCCGAAGATCCAGGACCAATTGTGCCAACTGAATCAAAAGCCAGGAGCTTCTGGAATCGAAAGGGTTGGCGAAAGCTGCCTGGATTCTCATCAACTTCAAGTATAAACGATGCTGGAATTTCTGGTGAGTGTTTTATTTTATATTTTGTATGAAGGTATATTTGTATAGACATTTGTACATAGTTGTGCTCCGTTGTGTAAATTACATTCTGTGGCTTTATTGAATTGTCTCTTTGTCGTATTCAATAGTTTTTAGCGTGACAGTAGCGCATGCATTGGATGTATATTGCATAGTGCAGCTCAGATGCTAATTTTAAAGGGTTCCCTTTAATCCCTAATGCTAGGTAGCGTTCTTTTCTATTTACCCAATACCCATAGTTTCAATTTGACGCCACGAAATAAAGTAAAAAAGAAAAGTGGAGTCGAAATTGGTACAGTTTCGGGGCAGGGTACTGGGTATATAAGTGTCTGACATCATTTGTAGGTGTAGTTACATGGCACAATGCACAAGCGATTTATGTCGCACCATTTTTAAAACTATCAAAAAATTCGTTGGTTTTTTATTATTATGTGGAATGGGGATATCGTAAATCACAGTTCTATGTAAATAAACTGGCATGAAATAGTACTTTCAAAAAGAACATTAAAAGTTCATATCTCAAACACGACTTTTCTATGTGCGTGAAGATAGCACGGCCATTTTTGGCTTTTGTAAAAAAAAACCGTTATGCTGCGATGTGCACAACTTGTGCTGACATGTGCCGTTATTTTTTTTTGATATGTTGACACCATCAAGGATAGGTTCTTCAACCCAAGAAATCCTTTGTTAAAAAACAGCTGATGGAAAAACCACTCATGAAAATTCTGAAAATTTTTGGATAAGTACCTACATAGATATCCTATGCGGATAGGTTAGGTACCCGACGCGGGCAATTTGCTTGAAGACTGGGGGCCGATTCTGGTTCTGTGAAAAAGTGAATCGAATAAATTGTTTTCACATTCGCTCTGATGCATTGCTTTCACTTTTTCGATTCACATTGTGCAAATAAGCGATTCTGGTTCAGTGAAAAAAATTCTCCGACGAACTATATTACCGATCCTGGACCTCCTTATCATTGTCCCTGAAGCGCATGCGCAGTCAGTGCAATTCTCTAAATTTTCCTTTTTTTTAAGAGACAAGAGAAACGCATGAACCAGAATCGGCCCCCTAGTGTAAATTTATTGTCAAGCACAAGTTAAGCACAATACAGCACGCGCTTCGCATCATTTGCTTTCGGTCGTAAAATCTGCCTAACGCGAATTTTTTTTATGTCTCCGGTTCTTAATATACAGTAAAACCCGCTTAAGAGAAACCCGCTTAAGAGAAAAACTCGCTTATATGAAACACTTTTTTCATCCCCGAGTATTTGTCGACCAAATACCTTTATAACACTCCGCTTAAGCGAAACTCGCTTGAGTGAAAAACCTGGATACCTGAAATATATTTTCAGTTAAATTTGATATTTTTCATTAAAAAAAACTCTCCTAAGTGAAAAAAAATTGCTGAACGCTTTTACTATTTTTCACCTCCACCAAATTTTCATCACGAAAATGACATTTGAATTTCTGATAAGTCAGAACCCTTTTTGGAATTTTTAAATCCGCTTAAGTGCAATTTTTTTTACTTATCCGGACTCCGCTTAAGTGAAATTTTTGTCAGTTAAGCGGGGTTTGTTTGAATGGAAAACCCGCTTAAGTGAAAGAAAGACTGTGACATTTTGCAGTTTCTCTTAAGCAGGTTTTACTGTATCATTTTTTGAGCATGATGTTGACGTTTTTGAAAACCGTAATTTTGAAAAAAATTTCATCCGTAAAATTTGCAAATTTGCGAATTTAAAACAAATATTTACCGCAAATGGCGGCACAAGTTGAATACAATACAGGACATCTTTTGTTTTTAAATCGAAAATCGCGGTGCTAACTTCACGTACGTGACTTTTTTGTATTTAGGTTTATAAGGAAAGCTGCAAAATATGCCCTGACTGTTCAATGTACATACTTATACCTACTCATTTTCTTCGTCAGAACGTTGTTCTTAACCAAATTAATATTATTTACTCTACATGCAAATATTTAAATGCCTTAATTGACATAGACAAGTACTCATTACCCAAGTATATTGTTCTTACATTTTATTAAATATTCAAATTTCAAAGCATTATGAATTTTAAAATAAATAATTATGTTCATAATCTTTCAGAAACCTAACACTTAATTTTATCCCTAATTGTTTTTTTCAACTTAATATACCTACTTCTAAAGGTTTTTTTTTCTCTGCGCCTTTCCATAGTAATTTCTCCTAAATATTCTTACAAATTAATGATGAACATGAACTTTATGAATGTAAGTAGGTATACAAAATCTAAAATCACTAACAATTGAAAATTAATTTTGAATTTAATCCGCCTTTGCTCTTCAGAAAATTCAATCCACTTTTGAGCTCTCGCACAATTCATTATAATTCACAAATTATTTCTGAACTTCATTCCTGATTTTAACTAAAAAAAAAAAAATCTGATAGTAATCCATTTTCCAGTGGGAAGAAAATTCTGCACGCTGCGATGAAACGGGATAATCCCTATAAATCCCGAAAAATTATATTTTAATAAGTATTTGTTGCTTCGTCGCTTTACCCTCTCCATCCGACGAACCCAAACCATCATGGCTCATGGCACCCTTCATTAAGTGGATTTAATCAATTATTTCGCCATTATGAAATATTAAGACTCAAACACACATCGACCCAGTTGGTGATGGTGTTGGCAGTCACAGGAATCAGACAGGATGCACATCTACAACACCTATACTACATATACCGAAAAATACATTGTTGTGCAATTTTTGTTTTTTTTTTCTAATAATTTTTATTTTTTTTTTTGATCTGGAATGTTTAAAAAATATTTAATTTTTAAGACGAATAATAACTGATTCTTGATATTAAAAAAAATGTAATTCACATTTTTAATTTATTTTATAATTGAACGCATATTTCTAGTTATACAGTGTAAATATTTTTTTCTAAATATTTCTAAAATGTAAATTATTATATTATTACTATTTTTATATTTATTCAAATAAATAGATAATATACACGACTAGATCACATGAACTTGCTCTTGTGGTTAACAACTTTAAAATTTTTGATGTGTAAACATCTATACTGGCGGTAGGGTGAAAAGAAAACGTAACGTAACGTTGTAATCGTGATCGTGGTCGTGATCGTGATTCTGAGCTTTACGAAAATTGAGTGCGTTCAACAATATGTGCGTTCAGTAACTAAACGTTGAGTATTGAAATCGAAAGGTCGAGTTCAGTTCGGGTTGAAATTTGGTTGGCTGCTTAGAGGATATATTAAGCCCCTATTACATGATGATTCTTTGCGTCTGACTCTATTCAAACATAATGAAAGCGAAAGAGAAAAAAGATAAGATGGAAGACCAGTTGCCTTGTGAGTCGTGGGCCAAGTTTTACGAGACTCTTTTTAACGCTTCTTTAGCATTAGGCTACGCGCAAACCAACGCGATGGCGGTGGCGATCACGATAAAAATGTGGATGCCTCATATAAAAATCAAAGCACACTTCAATCGTGTAGATGTGTGCCTTTCCTTTGATTTATGTGTATGGCATCCACAATTTTATCGTGATCGCCACCGCTTTCGCGTTTGTTTGCAGCTACTTTTTTCAGCATTACTTTTTTTCAATTACATGACTGTTTTGAGACCAGCGGCCTATTTCACAGAACATACATCACATACATTGTATGAATGTATGTACCTTAAAGTAGACACCAAAAATGGCTCAGTGTAAATTTTGAATTTTTTGAAAAACTTTGCGTCAACTTAGAAAACCCATAATTTACAAAAAAAAATTAAAATTTACGCCCACTCATCTCGTAGTCGTGATTCTTATCTTGTAGCCGTGGTCGTGATTTTGATTCTGAGCCAGAGATTAGTCTGCTATTACACGATGCATCTAGACGCATGCGACTTTTCGAACTACGTAAGTGCAAAAGAGAAAAAAAAATCGAAAAGATGGTACGGAAAAAAAGTGACCGATGTCGCGTGAGTAAAATTTTCGGTGCAACTATTTGACGTTTCTCTTTTCTCTTGTCCGTTTTTTACTATTCTGCTTCATATGGTTTTGTTGTTTAAAGAGTAAATTTCGATGCAACGCACTGTTTTTGATAGCCTTATAGGCTTTCCAGAAGTGAGAATTCATCTTTAAAAACAACATATAAAAAAAATTATTGCTTTTCTTGACTGATATTCATTTAAAGGCACACAAACCTTTCTTTCTTCAATATATCTAATTATGAAAACAAAAATAAAAACAGAAAAAGTTTTTTTATTGCTTGAGCACAGCCCAACACGAAAATGAAAAATAAAGAGAACTGTCAAATTAGATTCCTGACTTTGGTTTCAACGTGTAATAGCGCTTGAAACAGCGGACGAAATAACAAAGAAGAATTCGAAGAAGGCGCATGCAACTAGATTCATCGTTTAATAGCAGACTTATGAATTATCCATAATCTCTGTTCTGAGCTTCACGAAAATGGAGTGCGTTCAACGCTATGTACGCTCAGTAACTAAACGCTGAGTGTTTATATACGAAATCAAAAAGTCGAGTTCAGTTTGGGTTGAAATGTGGTTAGTTGCTTAGACCATATAGTACATGGACTGCGCTTTCATTTTCCATGCATCATTACCGATTTTCAAATTTGCTTATGAAAAGTTAAGATCTATATAAAAGTACCAAAAAAAAAATGTTTGCTATCATCCACACCCTAAATTTGATGTAGGCTCTCGGTCTATGAGGCATTCGGACGAATGTTGATGTTTACACATCTTAACCGTGAGTCCCGGCACTCACACTTTTTAAAATTTCTTAAAGTTTTCTTTTTTGGCTCTGAGCAGAGGCTGAGCGATCAGAGTAAAGCTCTGAGGAGAATATGATCACAGCCCTCAGAATTAATTATGAAAAACACTTGAGCACTGAACTGTCATAAACATAATGCTTAGTAATCTTTCAAATTATATAAAAATTGGATGAAGTTGGTTTAGCTCAGCGTTTTCCTCCATTTGCTCGGTCATTTTATTCTGAGCATACAGAGCATGCTCCGAGCTAGCTCCGATGGAAAAAAGAAACGCGACTTATGTCCTCTGATTTGTCTGAGGTAAAAAAGAAACATAGAATTTATTTTTGCAAGATCAGTGATCTGCTCTGAGGCAAAATAGAAAAACACCAATTGTTTCAACTATGCGGAAGCACATCATATAACATATAATCATAACAAAATCGGTCAGCCATTCAAAATCTATACTAATAACTAAAAAAATAAGGCGATTTTGTTAAAAAAAAGTCAAAATCCTATTTCTGTAATACGATTTTTTTTAAGAAAAAACTTTAAAAGCTGCTTTTCTACTTGCTTCTAAAATTTGGCTTCAATCGGGGGAAGACCAGGTTCTCACACAGCAAACTTCTTCCAGGCAGCTTGGTCCCCAGCTAGCTGTCTCCAGGTTTGCACACCAAGTTGGTTGAGGTCCCCTCCACTTCCGTGCGCCACGTGAATCGCGGTCTTCCTCTACTGCGCCGCCGCCGTCCCTCGGAGTTAGATTCAAAGACTTCGGCCCAGAGCTTTGTTGTACATTCGCTCTAATGACCCAGCCATCTCAGCCGTTGGCTTTTTGCCTTTTTGATTAGGTCGGTGTCGCTGTATAGGCCGTACAGTTCATCGTTGTATCTTTTCCTCCACTTCCCGTTTATAAAGTAAATAAATAAATGAACTGGGTGCCGCGAGAGCCAGGGCCTATAGTGACTTAAAACTCTGAACCATTCTTTTGTGCGTGTTTATTGGCAGAAAAGAGGGATCTAAAATTTTTTGGCGAATCCGAGCGGCTATAGACAATTCATCGAAAGAGGCAGTAGCCTGTAAGAAATATTATTGTTTCTTTTTTTAAGGTGGCATAGGCTGGGGGATCGAACCCAAGACCTTCAGGATAACAGTCTTACGCACTCACCATTACGCCACGGGCTACTACCCATTTATGAACACGGGATACAAATCAGAGAATCTTCGTTTCAAAACAACTTATAAAGTTTTCTCTTCCGCGTTTGACAGGGTCCATACCCCTGCACCATTAAGAAGTATCAAGCTGATAAGCATTTTATATACGAGTACAGGGACAGTTTAGTTACTCGAAATAGGACTTTACTACTGAAATTGCCTTCTTAGCAAGAAGAAGCACGGAATGGAAAGAGTAATTCTTTGTTTGATCTCAGCGCCGCTGATATCGTTGTCTGAATTGATAACGGACCCCTTGGTAGACAAAGTCCTTAACTACCTCAAAGTTATAGCTTCTTTCTTGACATTGGCATATATACTTGGTCTTGCTCTCATTAACTTTTGAATCCACTTTCTTCACCTCCACTCCAATATCACAAAATCGCTATTGACATCAGGCTTTGTTCTTCTTATTATGTCAATACCTATCGTCGGTGTATGCGAGTACCTACAAGTTGCAGGGACCTTTGAAAGATTGTGTCTTTATAGTGTTGACAACTGAGTTTTGCACTAGTCTTTCAAGAACGATGTTAAAGAAGCCGCTGACAGCGTATGGCCTTCATTTTTGACATAAAAGGTAGCAGTGAGGTCTTTGACGAACTTCATGGAGCAGCGTGCGATCTGAATCGTAATCTTGTACAAACGGACGAGTTTGGCATGGATGCCAAAACTAAACATTGCTCTATATAGCTCTTCTTTAAAGATGCTGTCATACGCGGTCTTGAAATCGATAAAAAAGTAGTGGGATATCGATTTAAAGTTCTTGGATTTTTCCAAGTTATGCCGTATCTACCTAAATATTTGGTCCTTGGTTGACTTTTGTGGCCTAAAGCAACACTGATATGGACCATTCAGTTTATTGAAGAAAAGCTTTAAGCTTTCATATGGCATAAAAGTTCTTGATAGACAATGTTAAGGAGACTCCTTTCTTGAGGATCATGAAAACAATGCTAAAGCCCGCATCACACGACGCTTGTTTTCCTGCTAGAAATGTTTGCTGGCTTTCGTGCTGGTTTTGTTGCATGGTGTGGTGCTGGATGTTTTGCTGGTTTGCATTTTTTGGCTTCACTCGATGATTGTTTTGGAGCTGGATTCGCTGATGGTTTTTTGACATTTCTTTGATGTGTTTCTTTGGGAGAACACAGTACACAATATTTTTCTAAACAAATTTTCACAAAACATGCATACATCTCATTAGAACTAAATATACAAATTAATGAAATCACATTTAATTTTGTTTAAAGTTGAAAAAACTATTAGAAAATAAATAAAAACGAAATAGAAAAAATGACATTTGAAAATATACATCTACCTTTTGACGTCTGCTAAAATCCAGCAGCAAAACAAGCAAGAAAAATTGCACCGGTTCTAACATTGAAATCTAGCAGCGCTTCTATCAAGAGAGCCAGCAGTGACGCCATTTTCCAGCTCAATAGCCAGCACGAAAGCCAGCAAGCATTTCTAGCAGGAAAACAAGCGTCGTGTGATGCGGGCTTAAGGTTCCATTCATCGGGAATTTTTTCTTTCGATCATATTTTGCAGATGAGTTGGGTGGATACTCCCAACCAGGTCAATGCCTGCGACTGTGAACAGCTCAGCAGCAAGGCCGTCAGTTCCAATAGAATTAATGGACTTAAGCCTAGATATGGCTATCTATCTATGAAATTGTTGGTCTAATCCGTCTATGTTTAATGGTTCAATCTGCGTGACTACAATCACTTCAATTATATGTATACGAAGATTACTCAAAATAGTTGCAGCCGTTTTCTAAAAATACAAAAAAAAAATGAATCGTATGGCAGCTATTCGTTTTAGATGATATAAAACAAAATTTCGAATTTTCTCTCTAGGGAAACACATAAAACTGCTCTAGACCAAATTTAAAGCAAAGATTTTAAGAGGGAGCTAGTAAATATGCGCTTAACTTTTAATCCTCCAGATGGCGTACAGTGAAGTTTCACATGCTGATAATTTGACGTTTGGGTTGACATTGATGATTATCCGCCCACAGCTCATCGTCCTCTTTCACTTTCTGGCTTTCATCATGGTGTCATCCTTTTAAATTTCGACTCATACACTTTGGTAATAATTAGAATTTAGTTTAAGAATAAAGTTAATTAAAACCAACAATTGTATTAGTGCCGATATGGCAAGTTTGCACAGCACTGTATAAAGATATTATACCAGGATTCTACGTTTATTTGGGACAAAAGTCGAGTTGAAAATCCACGTTTGAGCGGTTTTCCAACCATCAACGATGATTAATCTGCCAAATATCTATGGGATTTAATGTTTAGCACCTATATACATACACATATATATTATGTACACAAATACATATTCACCTTGACTGCGGTATTATTGTCTGTTCAATTTAATATTCTATTCTGGATTTAACTTTCCCCATAGTCCAAAGCCGGGGGACCAAAAGGGAGATATATAGAGCAACAATTCTAACCGCATCCACCATTGTATCCGAACAACGGGACCTAACCACTGTCACACAATGACAGCAATAGTTAACTGAGATCAATTATTCAGTGGGTTGCAATTGCATAGTAGTTGTCTAGCTAATTGGAGGATACAGTCACCCGCCACCACCGCTGCCGCGTCGTTCACTGTTCCTTCCCCCTCAATTGTAGTGGTTTCGATGCTGGCCTGGCTAATTTCCATTCAATTTGCAATAGAGGACCGAATGCTGTTGCAGACGTATAGCTACCTAACATATATATGCATATATTTAATTCCATTTAAATAGGACATAAATAAGCATTGCAATTTGGCGCATACATTAATCATTGCGCTAGGGTTCTGAATTCGGGAGTTGGAGTGTAGGTACTAGGTATACCTATCGGTTCGGTCCTGGACATTCTATTTGGTGTCAATGCTGATGCTGATTTTGACACTGTCTAACACATAAATGTACACACACAATTTAAATAGCTTTTGTCAGCGCAATTTTAGTCACTGATGGATTTTTTTTTTTAATCTTTGAAGTTTTTGTGAGCGTTGTCGGCTTTGAAAACATCAAATCCATGCAACTTAATCAAACGGATTGGTAAAGGCATTTGGAACCCGATTCAAATAAACCAGAATTTACTTTGATTAGACTAATGATTTTTCCATTGTACATAAATATATAGTTTTCATTAATTTGACAAGGTATAGTTGGTAATTCAGTGAAATTTCCTTTGATTTAGCAGTGCCGGTAGTGTTTGGATTTTGAGTTGATAATTTTACTAATTTAGTCATATTATGATTTATTGACAGTACCACGCTGCTGGTATCTGTTGTTGATTAGTTGATGAAATTAATTTGATATCCTTCCAATCTGATCTTGAATTATTTTTCATTGCGATTATGGAATTTGCAATTTGTCACTTTTTTGTAAAGACATTTTGCGCACCGAATTAATCAGCCTTAACGCCAATTTAATCGGAACAAAAAATACCCAGGCAAAGAATATTTCCAATTTTGAATTTCTCACGAAATAATTTTTCCCTAAAAACTTACTTTTTCTTTTTTTTACACTATCACTTGGAAATTTACCATAGCTAAGAGATAAAGTAAATAATTGTGTAAGAGGGGAAGCTAAAATTAATTTGAATTTTTTCAAAATTATAGGAGGGGTACCATTTGGTCAAGATGAGTAATCATCATGAATTAAGGAAATGTAATGTAAAACTTTGTCTGTTGTAATTGTTGAATTATTGAAGGTTGCTCGTGAGCAATCTTGTAAGTAAAGAAAGAATACCTCGTCAACATCCATTGGAGTATCGATGAAAGATTGGCGAAAGTTATTAGCAAAAGCATCACAAATTTCAGGGGTACTAGTTGAAATATTACTGTTATAATTAAATTTCACTGGATAACCATCAGATTTTTTTTTTTGTGTTAACAAATTTCCAAACAAATTTGTGGTCAATCTTAAGGCAGCTTTCCATATTATTGAGATATTCAGTGTATAACTCGTTAGAGAGGTTTTTAAACTCTTCAAATAGGGCCATATACACATTTCTATCTTCAAGGGACATGCTTTTTTAGTAATTCTTCCACGCCCTGTTTCTTTTATTACGAAGGCTTTTCAGCTCTTTCGAATACCATGGATGGCAAAAGTTCGAGTATTTAGAATTTTTTAGAGGAACAGTGTCATTTATACAGTTTTTCAACAATTGATAAAAGTATGAAACTGCAACGTCAATGTCACCAGAAACTGGTATGTTTTCAATACCAGAAGCACTTAAGTGTTCAAAAAGAAGCTGAAAATTGGCCTTTCCGAAATCAAAGATACGTGACTTATAGTCTTGTGAATTACTACTACTAATTAAATGGCCACCCAACTCAAGAAATATGTGAAGCGGGGGATGGTAACTATCTATGTTCGATATAGCAGCACTACCGTATTGACGGCGCGGCGTCAGATGAGAAAACTTAATCGAGTATTCGATTTTTAAAATTTTTAATACAGCTGACATGCTGTAAGTCAGTAGAAATGATATGGTCTATAAACAACTAAAGCTCCTGTTGAGATGAGGTCAACAATGCTTCAAAGTAAGACTCGTCGTCTGAAGTAATCCAGTCGATGTGTGGGAGATTAAAATCGCCCAACAAAAGAATAGTACTCTCAAAACCAGCAATATCGATAACATGGTCCCATGAGCAAGTGAAAAATCAACAAAGACAGAAACCGAACTTTTGGGTGGAATGTAAACATTTAAAACAAACAAATCTTTCGATTGGAGGGATATTTTGATGCAAATAAGTTCAATTGCAAGATTAAGAGGGAATGTAATTAGAGTTGTACTAAAATGATTTCTAACTGCAACTAAGACACTGCACCTCCTACTAAATTTGACTTATCTACATGACGGTCTTTCCTGAAAACTAGGAACTCTTGATCAAAAAGTTCCGTGTCCAAGATCGTGGCATTAAGCCAAGTTTCAGTGAAAACGATTATGTCATATGGAAAAGCTTGTGAATTTTTAAAAATATCAGTAGTTTTACTACGAAGCCCTCTTACATTTTGGTAATAGAGGGAGAACCTGTTAAGTTTTTTGTAGTGTGATTACTACTGATTTTAGCAACCGTTCTCTTTCTTGATGGGACTGTAAATTCTTTTACCAATGTATTAGGGGGCCATGTACTATAACAAATTGGATCAAACAATGAATGTGGTGCGGTTATTTTGAAAAATGAAACGAAACTATTAGGTTTACTTATTTTAGTAAATTTAATAGATGAAATATGAGGAATGGATTTTAAGGCAACGAGGTGTTACAATATGTCATCGGATTCAAATTCAGGTAAGAGACGAGAGACGAATATTGATTTGGGCTTAGGTACTGATTCTAATGTTCTAGGAGGAACTAGATCTTGGGGAAACTTTGCATTGATATAAGGAGAAAGTTTTCTGGAAAAATTATTCACGATGGTATTTTTTTTTGCTGAAAGAATATATGCTCAAGAAGATTCAGCAAATTTTACAAAATGGAAGAAAACTGCGGGGAAATTTCTTTTGCGATAGGGCTGAATGTATTTTTTGTTCGTTTGTTTTAATTACGCCTATAGCTGACTCCCAGCCGCTCCACTCGGATTCGAAATCGAGGTGAATTAAAAAAAATATTTGTATTGTATCCCAATTTGCAACCTATACACAGAACTGGCCATAAAACGAGAAAAGACAGGGAGAGTCCGAGGCGATATTATTAACTCCAAGGCATTTTCGTCATTTGTTTATTTAAGTTTAACGCGAGTCTCGGCGAAGATACAAATAAGAAAACCAGTTGATCAAAAAAATGTTCTGGTTTCTGTATAAAAGGTCAAAACCCATATCAGCTTAAAGCTGAACAACTGTTAATGGCAACTACTTAAAATTAAGACCATATTTAAATTGCGTTTAATCTTTAATAAAATATGATGGCAGTGTTAACAAAGTGTAATTTACCTCATTTGTATAACAAATAGAAATCATCAAATCAAATCGGGGGGAGTAGTTTCTATTTGTCGTAAGAAAAGAACTGTCATTTCTAATTTCTGCCGTTGAAGAGAAAAATGTTTGATATTTGCTTTCTCAACTTTTAAAGGATTTTTTCTTGTCTTTTTTTCACGATTCAACACACACGCCCTATAGGCCATTCATTAAAGACATCGACATGACGAATTGAAAGACTTTTGGAAAGGATAAGAACGTACATCGTAACTCACTGAAAATCATGAAATTAAATACAAATTATTCAAACTATTTTGAGATACCTGGAACCTTAAATGTTGAACGTGAAGTGGTGGCCATGGCGGGTCCTCAGCTGACTCCTGTGGCTGAAACACACATAACAATGTAAAAGAATATTTATTATATTAAGTTACAACAAAGGAATATAGACTATATATACCCTATATATATATAAAGCTTAGCTTTGAGCATAGGCCCGACAGTCGTTTTCTTTTGGAAATATACACACTTCAAATTCCATTTATAGATGGTTAAGAGTCAGGAGGTTGAAAATTCGCAATTTTATTTATTGCTCCATGAAAAGAAATTTGACTTTTAAAAATTAATGCATTTTGTTTGTCAAAATTGTAAATTTTCGTCAAATTTCCCCAATGTTTCTCATAACGAAAATGTATTTTTTTAATTTTTAACCTTTTAATTGTATACCACTTTAACAATACATAACTTTAAATTTATACTTAACCATCAAAAGGTATTTATTTTTATATGTTTTAAGGCATTTACAGAGTTTGTTCCGGCCTTGGATATAATTTAAGTGCAGTACACCATAAAATGTTTACTCCATAAAATGCCTTTTAAATGGTATAACTACTTGCAATCGAAATTTCAGAGAAAACAGACTTTCCCATCAGGCATCATTGTATACTATAGTATCGGTGTATGATGTCACTGTGATTCCTTAATTTCCATTCCAATCAGCTACCAAATATAGCTTGTCGAATCCCAAATGCTGCTGCCGTTTTTGTGGCTCAAGCCAGCTGAACAAATTTTCTGTCTCCATTTTAACTCCATGCGACCATGGCCAATAGTCCGTCCCAGCAGCTATACATATGGACATACATAACGTCAACGTGAATTGAGAGAAAGATGGTATAGAAGTTCGTTCAGTTCTACTCAATAAATGTCAGAGTGATTGAATTTATTGCTAATTGATTGCGTTTTTCAATTCAGTCTCCGAATTGGAAAGAGGTTCCTTCTGGAGAAGTCTGCTTTTACCTTATTCAACTATATAACAACAATAACGAAGAGTTGTAGCAGTGATGGAAACAAAACCTAGATGAAAACCACTATTGTATTATGTAGTCCTCATTCATGCTTATAGGTTGGCGTTCCTCAGGCCTTAAGTCCAAATGGATTCGAGGAGGCGTTCGTTGGCTGTTTGGCCGTTGGCGCGGGTGAGGCGGCGACGGGCGCGAGGCCAGATGGAAGGACGTAAAAATGCACATTGGCCTGCCACAAACTGTCGGTGGTCGGTGGGTTCTTACAAACGACCGACCATGTGTTAGCTCTGTTGTATATGATGGCCAACGTATATATTGTTGAGGAAGACTCCAACAACCGACCGACCGACCGAACAACCGACCCGATGAAATAAATGAATTTGCAACGAGGCACGAAAGGCCTGTCAGATGATTTAGAAGAGTTTAGCGTCAATGCAATTTTATAATTGAAAACGTGATGCTCCTAAATGGATTCTGAGCTGAGATGTTCGCTTTTGAATTCGTATAGGTAAATGGCTCGATGACGCGATGCCGATATACCAATGCCGATGGTATACATAGGTTTGGTTTAAGAGCTGTGTGTCAATCCATTCACATTTGAGGCTTTTATAAGTCCTCCAAGCTTATAGTTAAGTGAAAATCCTACTCATGAACCTTTCTTCAATAATACTCGTTTATATATACCACCAAATGGTAGTTATATTATAGCGTTTGAAAGTGAATAATTATTCAATTTGGCAAAGTCTGAGTGGGTTTACCGCACATAATAAACGACATATGGCAAGAATCTGTGAAGTATAATTTCTTACCATTATTAAAGAATTTTATAGCTTGTATACATATAACGTTGAAACTTGAAATGAATCGCAACAGGGTATAACTTTTAAATTTAAATGCTCAAATATGCTCATCGATATAGTGTCTATTCACAAAAAAGAAAACCTTGTTGTTTTTTTTGGTATTTTATACAGTTTTTGTTTATTTGCTAATCAAGTAAGGAAATAGTTCTATTTTGGGTTTTTGCTTTTGAAATTATATGAATTTTTGTTTAATTTTGGGCCACGCTGTTAAATTTTTAGAGAACTATAAGATCTATCTAATTTGCGTTAATATCTGGATAAAAAATATTTAGAAGGTAATACAAATTTTTAAATTACATAGTTCATTATTTAATATAAATACATACATTATAATATACTTAGCGAAATTTTGATTAAAAATTTAAAAACATTTTACTCTTAAAAAACAACAAAAAGGGTCAATACAGAAGTTGGTACCTATAATTATTTTAAAAAAATTCCAAGTCTACTGTTTTGTGATTAAATGGTTGAAATTGCAGAACTCAGAACTCCTTTTTAAGATTATTTTCAAAAAATCTAACCCGGACTCCTAAAAATGTATATAGCTGCAAATGAAAATGCCATTAGTGAAAGAATAATTAGAAGACCTCTAAAAGAACACAAGTGAACACTCTTATACTGTCCAGTGTCCAGTCCAGAGATCAGAAGTTGTTTAAACCACCAAAATAAAAAAAAAAAACTAAACGGCCCAATTTGCAATGTAATAGCTGAGCAAACCTCTGAGCTTCTGGAAGAAAGTATTATAGAGTGATAAGAAATGTTTTTAGTTACATGGATCATAAAAAAAAGAAGACTCTACGGGTGAGAAAGAATATTATATTTCTGTAAAATATGAACTATAGCTGTGCAAACCATGAGCCGTGTAGATCTTTAATATTTCGGGTTTATTTCTGCAAGTTCTTTGATCAAATTCGCTGCGGGAATTGCTTTTAAGTATGTTAAATGGATTTATTTTTGAATAATCGGAAACAAAAAACATTAATCCGTAGAAGAACAGCTTTAAATCCTTGAACTAAGATATCAAGGTGATGCATACAATTTTATAACGATTCTCTTCAAAGTTCTCTTCACTCAAAGTTGAATACAACTTGAGGATTTTTATTTTCAACTTGTGAATTTGTTTTTATTAACTCAAAGTTTACGTTTTTAATTTTCGATTTTCAACTCTAGAATTGTTCAACTTTTGGTTTCTCAACTCCTGGAAAAAAGTAGAAGTTAGTCGAGCAAAACTTAAGATTTTTGTTTGTTTGTTTTTATTTTTTATAATATGTGCACACTCATGGTTTTATGAATACCCTTAACATGTAAAAAAAAAAAAAACAGTGCGAGCGTTATATGATAGGATTGTAACTTGGAAATCCTCACAAATTTTCGTAAGTTGCGGTCTACTCATATAGGAACAATAACTTTGGGAAACTTGGTGAAAGTTACCAAAAATGTATATTGTTTGTTCGTATTCATCCTTTCATTTCAAGGAATCACTTCCAAATATTCGGTCATTGAAAGAAAGGTCGGGTGCAACCCTTTACGTTTTACGTCGGAACTTTCATATTTCTAAATTTTTGGAGCTGAATTTTTTGTCAATATATTGTACAATTTTTAAATTAGCGAAAAGGTCTATGAATATTGAATTGTCAATACAGCACCACAACCATTTACAAGGTAAAATTGCCATTCAAACATTTTTTAAATCGAAATAAAGTAATAACACTTTTTACACGGTCCTCATGAGACTTAAATACAGTGGAGTTAAAGTAATTGCATACGCAGATGACTTAGCATTGCTAGCGACAGGTAAATTCCCTTCCACCATCAGCGAGCAAATAGAAAATGCTTTATCTACAGTATATACATGGACTATGAACTGCGGCTTTGCGGTTAACCCGCAAAAAACCGAACTAGTCCTCTTTACGAACAGACGGAAAGTACCAACTTTCAAAATTCCTTCTATTGTAGGGACCCAACTCGAACTCTCCGACCGAAGTATCTTGGTGTGATATTGGATAAGAAATTGAATTGGAGTCTTAACATTAAAGATAGAAATAACAAGGCTATGTTTGCATTCTACTCCTGCAACAGGATTTTTGGTAAAACCTGGGGGCCAAGCCCAAAAATTATAAAATGGATGTTCACAGCCATAGTTAGACCTGTACTAACATATGGTAACGTAGTCTGGTGGAATGCATTGGACAAAGTTACCAACCTTAAAATCATGATCAAGGTACAAAGAATGGCATGTATTGGAATCACGGGGGCTATGAGGACCACACCCACAGCGGGTCTGGAAGCTATTCTCAATTTAAAACCCCTGGATCTATTTGTACAAGAATCGGCAGCAAAAAGCGCTCTACGGCTTAGCCAAACTGAGTGCTGGAAATCCAGTGCCATCGGTCACGCACTGATTCTACAGAAATACACCGGTAATAAAGTATGCACTGACTACATAGCACCCCGTTTAGACTTCTACAAGCCATTCAAAACCATCTTTCCTAGTAGAGAGGATTGGCTTATTAACAAACCTTTAACCTGTGAACCGACGACGGTAGCAGTATACACCGACGGCTCCAAGATGGATACTGGTGTTGGTGCAGGTTTCTATTCAGAAACACTTGGACTATCCAGCTCATTCAGACTTCCCAATTATAGCAGTGTCTTCCAAGCTGAGGTCTTGGCAGTGACGAAAGCTGCTAGACAAATCTCAATGATGGCAATACCACAAGCTGATATTACCTTTTTCATTGACGGTCAGGCGGCAATAAAAGCAATTTCTGCCATCGAAATTAAATCGAAGCTTGTGACTTGCTGTCGCGAAGAGCTAAGGGTTCTTGGTACACAGCACAACTTAAGGCTCTGTTGGTTTCGTGGTCATAATGGAGTCCCAGGAAACGAAAGTGCTGACGAATTGGCAAGAATAGGATCAACGCTTGACCTAAATCAGGCAGACCCAACCATTCAGATCCCACCTTTTAACCTAAAACAGGTAATCGAGAGTAAAATTCTTGATTTAGCTAACAACAGATGGAACTCACTTGATACCTGTGTTACAACCAGAAAATTATGGCCAAAACTCAATAAACATAAAACCGAAAAAATCATCCAACTGAGCAAAAAATCTCTCTCTCTTCTCGTGAGTGTTACACAACCTATTGGGATACCACAAGAAGAAGTTGAAACTCAGTATGGACGACCTATGGAGAGGTTGTGGTGATGAGGACATACATGAGGTTACTACTCATTACCTTTGCCACTGCCCTGCGCTATGTCATCTAAGAAACAGGTGACTTGGAAGATACTTCTTCAATGACCTGGATGAACTCTCTGCTATTCTAAGCAAAAGCTTGTTATACTTCACCAAAGCTACAAAGTGGCTTGAAAATGCTTAATCCCTATCAATTCAGCCGACCAACAGGCAGGAAATCGCTCCCTTAACCAAAGGTCAAAGTACGCTAAATGATATAGGACGACAATGATAGTACGAATAAGAATGACTGAAAATGCGGGTGCGCACTGTGGTGGCGACAAGCAGCGGAGAATGGGCACCTCGCCTATACACTAGCTGTTGTTGCCTCTGCGTTGTACACCAGCATTAATAAGCCAACTCGACCAAACTTAACTGGTGCATACACCAACCACTGGCCTATCAAGCCCATCCACCAGACGTTGCATGGAGCCACTGCTCCTACGGGCCTGGGGGGATGATCTGACCCTGTGGGGGTAAAGAGGGGGAACACGCCCAATAATAGAAATTGGCGCGTTAACCTCTCCTCACCCAGGTGACTATGTCGTTTGACACTTCCCTAGCAACTTCGGGCTAAAGCTCGCTGAACACCGAAACTTAACTGGTGCATACGCCAACCACTGGCCTATCAAGCCCATCCACCAGACAGCCCATCTGATGGACAGTTTTAAGAAAGAAGAAAGAAAAATGTATTAATCTTTGATCTCGTCGCTCGCTGTTAAAAATATTTTACCATTCTCTTTGTATTTTAATTTTTTTTTCTCGAAAACAGCGTTCAACTGATTTAAATTATTTTTGATTGTGAAGAATGTTTTAAAAAAATTATTAAATTTTTGTACCTATGCCAAAATTTTCAAAAAAAATATGTTTTGGATAAAAAACAAACTCGCCAGCAAGTTGTTTTTAAACCTCTCATAGAACTATATTTTTATTTTTGAATTTCTCATTATTTGCTGAACCGATTTAAATTTTTTTTTCGCAAGCACCTTATAGGTTTTAACATAACACTGAATACTCGCTGGAAGAACGGGCTTCACACGCAAGGAATTTTGCACCAATTTTAGCATTTTAAAAAGTGAAAAAAAATGTATTTAATATGTTTATATAGTCTCAGAGTGTAACGCCATCTGTCACAAAAGTGTTCGGTCGATTGGTCGAATTCCGTAGTATTTGTCATTACTTAGGATCAAAACTTTCTCCAAAATGGAATTTCAGATATCGCCACCATCCACGTAAAAGTAGCAATTTTAGTTTTCCGATTTCCGACGTTTCCTGTCGAAATTTTCAAATTTTCTGCTACATGTTAATTTGGTTTAATACAAATTAAACAAAAAAAAAACTCCCAAGCAAATCGGATGTTGTTCTGTCGAGTTATGTGCGGACAAAAGAAAAACCACTTCATTTTTATAAATTTACATACAAATTTTCAAAAAAATATGGATTTTTAATTAATATACAAAAATTCTTCTTTTCAATTTTTTTTTGTTTCAAAATATTACCTAATAGTGAAATTAAATTAAACTTCTTCTGTTTTTTCAAAGTATTATTTCTTAACGATAGATATAAAATTAAAAAAAATTATATCTTTATCGATAAAAGGTCACAAATATTATAAAATTTATTATTATTTCTTTATGATATTTTATGCAAAAAAAAACAAATTGTTGAACATAAATATCATATCATATTTTAAATGTAAACAAATAACATAAAGAAAAATCCAAGCACTGCAGAGTTTAAGTTGGGAATTTCTGATTTATAATCAATTGCTCCACCTAAACAGAAATAGTTTTCTAATTTTCTTCATTTTCGTTATATTAAAATTGAAATTATATCAGATAGGTACCTACATGATATATTAAATTATTAAAAATCGGTTTGAAATTAATACAAAAATTAAGTTTTCAAAATTGAATTTTTTTACTGAATTCAAATTTCGGAAAAAGCTATTTTACAAAATTCTGCCATAAACAAAAAAACAACTTCAAAGATGTTAAAATCGCACACTTTTATTATTGGCAGAAATTGTAAGAAAACAAATTTGAAAATAGAACTTTGAAAAGTAAAATTTTTAAGCAGAATTTTAGGTGGCAGATATAACTTTCATTGAAAACGACTATTGAAAATTTTAACGGCCCTATTAATAAAAATACACCATCCGCTCGTAAATACACGTTTAACCTAACACATGGATAGTGGACTTATCCGTTTGATAAAATAAAATATTAATAAACTTATTCGGTCTTTATTAATTTATCTGTTCACTGAATAACACTGAAAAGTAGGCAGCAATTCCCTCAAATTGTACTAAATATTCAAGTACTTCTTTCATTTTTGAAAGCTAACTGTCATATGAATTTTTTTTTAATTCAAATCGATTTTTTTTTTAAAAATTGACCCTCCCATACGATTTTTTCTTCTCTTGACCTAACCTACACCCTCTAGTCTTTTGTCGTATCTTATACGAAACACCTTATAGTTATATTTGGCAGGTAGCATAAAAAAAAATGTCTAATTTATTTCTTTTAAAACAATTTGAATAGTTTTATACTTTTAAATTCAAAACAACAGAGCAAGTACCAATTTATCGTCCAATTTATCTTGTTTACCTTTAGTTTATCTTTATAAAAAAAATATTTATATCCAGTTACTACGCCGATTTGAAAAAATTACAGATCGGCCTAAAATCTAAACATTTCAAATCTTAAAAAACAAATTGCGTTTTCTGTAAGAATTCGCTATTACTTATACCTTTTATTGAATTTTACCTATCGACATTATGAGAAACAAGCATTTCTGACAATCTGTGTAGGATTTTTTTTTATTTTTTTATCAATCGATATTTTTTTGAAACTATGAAAATTTACCTATGAAGTCGATATTTATAAAATCAATTTATCATACCCAATCTGTCAAAATATATAGGTACATTTAAAATAATTATTATAAACTGTACTAAATTGAAAACAAACGCATTCAAAATTTCTTCTTTTCTTTAAGAAATTAATAAGGAACTTCAAATTTATTACTTAATGCCAATATATAGGTATATGTAAGAGTAAATTGATATTTTCGAGTTTAAATAATTTTCATACACAAATGAATGCATATACCTACCATAGTTTACAATAGTTCTTAAAACTCTCCCCACTCTCTGCCACTCACCAGTGAATTGTTCTTGAATTTAAATTCAACATATTATTGAAATATTTTAAAGTACCTCGGTAGGTACTTCCTTCAAAGAGCACTACACTATGATAACTTTCAATACTTAAACTCTTTTCCATTACCAATGCTTCCATTGGAAAAACAAATTCAAAATGCATATAAGTTTTCATCGTTATCCAAAGCAAATAAAATTTCTTTTTTTTCACTCCTTGGTTGACATGGAAATTGTTCAAACTCTTCCATTTACCACAAAAAAAAACCCCATGAAATGGTTCAATGTACCTTCAAAATTCCAACAAAAAAAAACGAAAGGAAGAACCTACAAGCTATAAAACGTTGTCATCGTCTCGTTGGCGGTGCCTTTAACTAGTAAAAGAAGAAATTTTGGAAATGCGATGTATGTATAGGTAGGTGGTTATCTATCATATACCTATTTGGAGACTCCAACGTAACGACGTAAAGTAAACTTGTCAAGAAGATATCTTTTTGAATTCAGTTAGTATAGTATATTTATAGCTATGTATTCAAGGATGAGTGAGTTTGTGTATGTTCTGAATAAAAATTTGGCGAGAAACCTGCAAAAATGATACAAACATCTCCAAAAAAAATTCTACAACCAATAGACTTTAAACTGTACGATAATATATATGTATGTATTGTATATACATATTGTGTATGTATCTATTGCAGATGGAAACACAGTTAATTATTTATCATCCTTGCATGTCCAGTGCTGGATTATCAATATATAAAGATATGGAACTGCTAATATGGGCCCCAGATTTCTACGAGGCAAAACCAGTATAAAGTTAGCATGACAACTTTCAAAAAAGTATAACTTTTGACTACGCCAGAAATTGACGATTAATTGCGGGAAATATGCCATGAAAACAAAAATGTTGGCAAAAAAAAAGTTACCATAATTTTCATATAAAGTTAGCATGAAACTTTTTTATTTTTAATCAAAAATATCTTTTGAATATGCCAGATGGTGGAAATTAATTTCCGTAAATATGCCGTGAAAATAAAAAATATGCTGCCCTATTCGTTTTCACAGATTAATAGCGGCAATTAATTTGCTAATTTGTCATGCTAACTTTATATAAAGTTAGAATAACAACTCTTTGAGGAAGAACCAATATAGCTGTAATTGACGGCAATGAATCGGCAATTTCTGGTATAGTCAAAAGTTACTTTTTCGAAAGTTGTTATACTAACTTCCTACTGCTCTAAAATTTGTTCTCAATTCAAATTTTCGATGAAGAATCGGAGAAAGTTTTTTTTTTTTCCTCTTGTGGGTCGATTATATCTTTAAACTCGATACCTAACGTTTTTTGGGCATGTCCCTAGACTTTTTTTTTTCATTTTTTGTTAATACCAAAAATAGCGGTACCGACCTGCCGTACAATTTTGTTTAGCAATAAAAAAAATCCTATTTTTCTCAAAAACATGCTGACTTCTTTTTTTTTAAAAAATCTGTAATTTTTTTAAATACAGGCTAACTTTTTGTAAGAAAAAAATCGGAAAATGGTTATAAATGGCAACTCCCATAGAACTATTTTTAAAAAACGATTTAAGTGATTTTGATCAATTTTTTATATGGGGAATGCTTCAAGAGTATTGCAAAGTAGGTACCACAATTTTCAAGGGATTCTTAAAAAAAAATTTTATTTTGAAAATTTAATTATTCGATTAGTTTTAATTAAATTTGACATCCAGCAATTATCTAACATTATCAAGCAGATTTTAAATGTAAGTTATTCTTATAACCAAATCTAACGGTGTCTTAACATACAAGTGTTTTAAAAGCGTTAGGGTTCAGTTATAGCTTTCATTGAAACTCATCATTGAAATTTTGAATTTTCAGTTTTGAGGCCCTAAAAAAGCGATATCAGTGATTATTTTGATGCCAATAAAAAGCTGATGACTCGATTATTATTTCTAGTCAAAAAAATATTTCATTTTGGCCCTACCCTACACATAAATCGATTTCTAAGATTTCAATGATCAATGATAAGGTAGTTCAATCATTGAAATAAAGAAATTCATTTCCTGCGATAAGCTGGGCCAAAATGAAATTTTTTTTGACTAGAAATAATAATTGACTTATCAGCTTTTTATTTGCATTAAAATACTCACTGCGCCTTAAGGAAAACCTATATTTCTCAAAAACGACTCCTACAATTTTGATAACGTCCTACCATATTATTGGAACAAATTTAACATTTATCCATTATTATCAGTATCTCTCATGGTACCATTTTGTTGTTTTCGACTATCTAATTATCTGCTCAACTGATTTTAATAAAAAAATTTGTACAAGAGGTTTTTATTCTAATAAATTAAAATAATATTTAAATAAATAAATTGAATTAGTTGGCGCAACAGCTCAGGTAGAATCAAGGTCTAGTGACTTACAACTTTCAACTATTCCTGTGTTATTGGCAGGAATGGAGGGGACCTATAATTTTCTGCCGATTTCGAGCGGCTTAAGTGAGAAGCACTTTTCCATGACAAGAAATACTCTTGGAGGCAGAAACCCATAAACAACATTTCTGTTTTTAGGTGGCATAGGCTGGGAATCGAACCCAAGACCTGTTGCGTAAGAGTCCTATATACGCACTAGCCATTACGCCACGGGCTACTACAATTGGAATAGAATATAAAAATAAAATAATATTGCATATCAAAATTTCCAACAAAAAAAATTAGGATTTTAAAACAAATTTTAAAAAATTTATTAAAAATCATCAAAAACACGGGTAGATGATTTTTTTCATAATTAATTTTTTACTTTGCATTAATAAACACTAAAAACTGGTGGAGGTACCAATTTTTTGTTCTTAAAAATTATTACAAAAATGTAGATATAAAAAATAATTTTTTTTAAAATCCGCTTACATGATTTTATATTTTTTTTCTCATAAATTAAGATTTGTTAAAGAATTTATATGGTGTATACATTACGTTGGTGTCAAAACAAAAGCAGAAGTTGTTTAATCAATTTATTTCTAATTATATTGATTTTTTAACAATTTTATGAGAAATGTCCAAAGTGTATTTTTATTTAACTTCTTAACCGGAATTTTCAAAGTATACATACTCGTATAACACTAATAAAACTGCAGATTTTAATTTTTTAAATTAAATAGTTTTGGCACCAGTTTTACTTAAAAACAAATTTCTGGGTGCCCGAAAAGTGCCTTAATTAACACCCCCACTTTTAATGGCAATAAACTGTAATAACTGTTATGCATTGCCAATTCTCTTTTAGTTTCGTCCTTGATCAAAATATAATTTTTACTATTATTAAGTCAGACAAAATAATCATGTCGATTATGGAATCCGCAGTAATTCTCAGTACCCTGTTCTCTTTTCTTTTCACGACAAATGGGTAAGAAGAAAAGAGAGCACTGCAATGAAAATCACTGCGGATCGCGAATTGAGGATTCTATAATCGACATGAATATCTTAATAAGACCGTAAAATGTTGGACCATACTAGTCAATTTATAACAATTTTTACAATATTTATTTCCATAAACAGTAGTGGTATCAACGGACGAATAGCAATGGCTCGGCGAGGCCGTTGATGCACCTTTGTACGAGAACCTTTATAAACAGAACTGTTATAAATTTGCATGTAAGTATGTAGTATCTTCCTAAAATTTTAACTGACAACGGCCTTTTCGTAGCTTAGTTCGGTCTTGAATATATGTATGTATGCTTGCATGTATAATATGTCCCAAAGGACAAACAAACATATAGCACAACACCAAACGACAGAAAATGTATATTTGGCATCGCTTCTGTGCAATTCGAGAGTGTCAACGTCCTTTGCGGCATAACTTTTGTTGTTAACTGTAAACGCTTTTTTTTTATTTTTATTTCACCAGTTGCAGAAGTCCCTATAGCAATCTTTGTTATGATATTACTTAAAGTACGGATGTGTTATTGTTATGGTAGATATGGAAATGTTGATGGTGATGTTCTATAAATGTTTATTTTATTTCATTGTTGTTGTTTTTTTTTTTTTTTTTGTATCTGCCATCTTTGAGTACGAGTATATAAATGCATCAGTAAGCTCCTTTGCATTAAGCATTTTTAAAACAAAAGAAAAAGTCAACTTAGGTTATTATAACGTATATAAGGTACATACAAATTATACATAAACCGAAAAAAAAAGGAATAAAATGCTAAATTTAAAAAAAATATATATATTACATAATATGTACAATGTACATGTATACAATACAATTGTACATTAAGCTTTGTATATAAAATAGATAAAAAGTTTGAAGTTCTGCTGCACAGCAAAAGGGTGCAATTATGCACTCTTCCACACCTCCTTATAAAGAATATTGCTTTTGAATTCTTCAGAGGAGGAAGTTTTAAGGATTATCTACTTGAAAACAAACAAAATATAAGTTCAGATAACTGGAGCATTTGTATTTTTAGTAAGATTTGAATTTAAACAAAATTATTTTTATTTTTTTTTATTTTTTTCATGACAAAATTTGTATATAACTGCAGGGTTTTAAGAAAACAAATAAATTTATTTTACATGTACATATAGCAATTTTATTTAGAAGAATAATCTAACTCTCTGAGTGATAACAACTTTTTTTTTTATATAAAAGAGAATTAATTCGTGGTTTTTCTTGTGTAGAAATAATATTTTTGTAAAGAAGAAGAAAATACAAAATAATTAAAAAAAAAAAAATCTAATACTTAATTGTCCAATTACGATGTGTATATTTTTACGAATTTCACCTCCTTGTAACAAAAACACAAAATTATACGTTTTAAATATTTCAAAAGTGACTTCTGAAGTATTCTAAAATTGAAAAAAAAAATTTTAAATATTGACAATGATTTCAAAATCCCGAAAATTGGAGACTAAGGGCCAGTTTCACAGTGCACACTTAACAAAATAAGTGGCACTTAATTTTCCCATTTTCGCGCTTTAGCCACAGTTTTACTATCTGAGTAAGTGGAACTTAAGTGGCCAACATGGGAGACTTAAGTGTCACTTATTCCGATAAGTTTATACTGTGAAATTGTGCATTAGTTTTCCATATTTGGCACTTAAGTGACACTTCATCGAGTGTGAAACCGGGCTTAAGAACATCAGAGTAAATAGAACTCTCAAAGAGATCCAAATTGAACTTTTGAACAGCCCCCTCTCACCCCTTAGATAGTAGGTTATATATTAATAAACATTTATTGATTTGTGAATTGTGACCCTTGGTGTTAGATGTGAACAATCGATTTATATAATATATAAGTCACTCATCACTTGGGTCAATTGTATATTACATTGCGTCTGGCTTGTGGGCATATATAAACCTTTTCAACAAATTTGCTGCAAGTTTAAGCTGATTCCCTAGAAGAGAAATTAATATTGTTGTTTTAGAAATATTTTCTCGACCCGAATTTAATGATGTGAACTTGGACGAAATGTGGTTCCAGCAGGATGACGCTACGTTCCACACAGAGAAAGCCACACTGGACATTCTGCATTAACGATTTGGGGTTAACTTTCTCGGAGGTAACGTGAATCAGCCACCAAGATTGTGTGATTTGACCCCGTTAGACTTTTTCGAATTCACAGGGCTATGCCAATAAGCTGCATGCAATCGACCGATGTCTTCAGAGTTCAGAATAAATATAACCCAGGCCATCGCTCTATGCGGTCAGTAATTTGTACTATCGGTGTGAACCAAAATCATAAAATAACTATTTTTTAAGCCGTTTAGGAAAATTTTATTTATTTTTTTAATTTTTCCACAGATATTAATAAAATATTAATAAAAAATCAGTTAATAATCAAGTATTTGTAGGTACTAATCACCTTTGACTGTAACGTTCTGACCTCATTCATTTTTGAATACATAATTCCATGAAGACCAAAGCACATTAAAGGATGACTTTTTCTGGATTTAATGGTGTTTCGACAGTGGCTTATGAATTATCATCCCTTCAAATTCTGATTATTAACCAAAAGTGTGCTTTATGACAGAACAGAAAAATTCATGTACCTAATGCCCGATGAGTTTCTCGAACTGAACGATATTTTGAAAATATTTTTGAACAATTTGCAAACGTTGCTCCGCGGTAGATACATATATCTATAATCTATCTATCTATAATCTATATCTATATCTATAATCTATAATCTATCTATCTATAATCTATAATCTATATATCTATATAATCTATATAACATTATATAAAGACGAAACGATTATTTAGTTTGTCACGCGAAATCTCAGAAACTATTTACCTGATTAACTTGAAATTTTTTCTACAATATTCTTTATCTTTAGAAGATTGTAATAAGATAGTTTTTGTTTATCTAATTCGTTTGTTTAATACTAAAATTAATTTTTTTAAATTGATAGTCAACTTTTTTCTTGATTTTGACTTACATATTCACTTATAAATACGAAACTAATTGATAATTGAAAAAAACAAAAATTATTTCATAAAGTACATTTTTGTATGCAAATTTTAAGCCCTAAATCTTTTCTTAATTATGCATACAACCTGAGAAATAAATATAAACAAATCTCTAAGTCACTTACTTTTTCTATTTTTTTAAATCCAGGAATTTAAATCAATAGCATTCATGAGGTCGCTGCTTTGTTTCATTTCATATCATTTCCACCCTCTTACAGTTTTTCCTCCCTTACGTTTTTTTATTTATGTTGTGCAGGTTTCTCTTTGTTTACTCTTTTTCCACTCAATTTTTTTTCTCACATTCTTTTGTTTTGTTTCGCTTTGAGTATAAAGCTGCAGGCAGGGATGGCCGAACTAACGCTTTTTGGAATAAACTACATTTTTTACATTTGCTACGTAGTTTAGATATATAGTAAACTTTGAAGATTGTATTTGAGTTGAACTGTTTTTATTGAAATTTTATTATTTACCTAGCTTTACTATGTATGTAGCAAACGTAACATTTTGTAGTATATAAGGCGTGTAGTTTATTTAATTAGCTATGCGTAGTTAATCATGTAGAAAATGAAGTGTAGTTAATTCGGCCAACCCTGGTTGCAGGTAGTCAGGCAAGAAGATGTTTACTTGGGTGCGAAGTATTATATGTATATTTGTATATGCAATAAGAAAATCAACGGGAGATAAAGATTCTGTTTGTGTCAAACATGAACCTACTTAACATACAAATAGGTAAACCATTTTTTAAGAACTCACATTTATCAAGACGTAAGTGTATAATGTATAAACTTTTTGTTAATAAGATGAAATAGAAATTAGGTACGGGTAGCGGTAGCCCTATTTAGTACTATCGGTATATATGTAGGTATGTTAATATTAATTCTTAAATTTTTGCGAAGCAAGGCGAGCACGGGTCTACTAGTTAATGATAAATTGCTAAACTAAGTTAACCTCAAAAAAACTTAAACGCTTTTATTAATTTTGAATACGTTACATTACATGCTCCAACTGTCAAATCAGCTGTCAAGGAAAATAGTATTGCTATGTTGTTGTTTTTTACTTTATGTCTTACACATGTTCCAAAATATCGGCCAAATAAAGTGTGCGTGATTTCAACTCCGAAAAATAGTGTTGTATGCTCACAATGACCCTTTTTTCAGATCCCTTTTATGTATGTATGTAAGTTGTTTTTTTTTTTAGGTTTTTTGGCATCTTCTAAATTAAAAATTTACGCCAAATACCTTGGAATGAATTTGGATGCCAAGCTAAAGTGGAAAGAACACATTAAAAAGAAAAGAGAGGAACTTAACCTAAAATATAGAAAAATGTATTGGTTACTGGGTAAGAATTCTGACTTATCTATCCAGAACAAAAATAATGCTTTACAACCAAGTACTTAAACCCGTTTGGACTTATGGCATCCAACTGTGGGGTTGTACAAAGAAAACACATGCTGAAACCATCCAAAAATTCCAAAACAAAGTCCTTCTTGGAATAATAAATGCCCCTTGGTATATAAGAAATAGCGACTTGCATCGTGATCTACAATTAGAAATGGTTAGAGAAGTGGTTAGAAAACACGCTGTATCACATAATCAGCGACTGCATAGTCATTCTAACTCCGAGATGGAGACTGTATTAAATGTACGTGACAATGTTCGAAGACAGGAAAGTGTTAAACCTTTTAAACTTCCCCCAATGCGATTTTGTATTTAAGAAATAGATTCATAGATTGGTCCTGATATCCCGGTGGTTTTAGTCCGGTACAAGTCCCACACTACTTGGTACCGAATATTACCAAGTGTCTTTTGAAGATTTCCACCTGTAGAGAAAAAAAAAATTTCAGTCAGAATTGTTCTTAAAATATTTTTCAACAAAAGAATATCATAAAGCTGCAGCTGTGTTAACTTGGCCCCAAAAAGTGTCCAATTTTGTAAATGATGAGCAATTAAAAGACCATTTTTGAACACCCAATTACTTTTCTTGAACACCCACAGTTATCGAATAAATCGATTTTGTAAAATGGCCGACCCAAAAAATCGATTTTTTTCATATTTGATTAAAACTTTTGAATAGTCTCTTTCGAAAATTATTGACCACCCTTTAGCTTCTTTGGGAGGGTGTTCTTTTGGCCCTTATTTTACAAAATCGATTTATTCGATTATTGTGGGAGTTCAAAAAAAGTTAATGGGTGGTCAAAAATTGTCATTTAATAGGATATCTTTAATAAACAAATAAAAAAAAATCACACATTTTGGGGCAAAGTTAACATAGCTCAAAGCGACAGCACAAAAATTGTTTTGATCCCTTGGATAATCGGAAACATTTTGGATTTACTTTTCTAAATTTAGTACATTCATTATATGCATTGGAACAAATTTCATATGAAAGTTGATATTCAAGCAATACAAGGAATTTAAATTATAAATACTATTTTCTGACATCGAAAATATTTTTTCGTGATTTTAAATTTTGTACCTGCATATTCTGAACTATACCTATATGTTCGCAATCGGCAGAAAACTTTTAGTCCCCTCCATTTCCGCCAACTAACAGGAATGGTTGAGAGCTATTTGCCCTATTCCTTTGGTTGTGGCGAAGTAGTTATGAGTACTTTGTTAGCCATATTCAATAGAACGTGCGCAATTTATTTCACTAGTAGTGAATACTATATACTAGATTATCGTTTGCGTCTAGTCATGAGTAATTCCCCACCTCCAAAGGGGATGGCCACGAAATCTCGCAAACCAAAATCTCACATTCAAAACAAAAACCCACTTTTCATAATCTCGCAATTACACAATCTCACTTTTTAAAATCTCGCAATTACAAAAACTCGCAAAACTAAAAAAAAAAGAAATAAGTAAGTACCTATACCAGGAATAAAAAACATACCTATCTATCGGGGTGATTTCCATAAGGGTGCCGTGAAATAAGGCCAAATGTGGGGATTTGGTCTTATTTCGCTTTGTGAAAGTGATAATAAATAAAACCAAATGTTTTGCTCGCTCACATAAAGACAGTGCCAGCACCCAGCATTACGGCGGGGCGTATAAACAGCAAGTTACTGTACAGCACTGTGTTTATGTAAGCAAGCAAAAAAAACAAAAATGTGAGATTTTGATTTGCGAGATTTCGGTTGAAATTTGCGATATTTTTCGATGCGAGATGTAATTGTGAGATTACAAAAAGCAGGTTTTTGTGATTGCGAGATTTCGTTTTTCGAGATTTTAAAAAAGTGCGAGATTTCGTATTTCGAGATTTTGATTTGCGAGATTTCGTAGCCATACCCCTTCAAAGGAACACGGCCATTATTAACATTCTAGTCTCAAAGGAAATTCGCCAAATGCGGTCGCCGTATCATCACCCCTTCTAACCTTACCTAACCTACTCATAGCTCAAAAAACTACCATGCAAAGAAAAAAGGTTTTTTATGAAAGTAAGCCCACATTTTGTACGAAAAAATGACTTTCGAATGTGCGAGGAAACTTCGAAAGTTTATTCGGACGATGCTATACTTTACTTACTCTAAATTCTTCGAATCCATTGCCCACATTCATTTCTTTTCTGAGGGAATTGAGATATAAGTTCAATTTAACGGTTACGAGTACATAATATGGTTGTCACAAAAAAAAATTTTGTATGACTATTTTCCAGCTTAAGTTGACGTCTCGTAACGTTGCACAAAAAGTCCTAAGCGAACATGAACAATTATGTTTGTTCAGGTTTTCACTTAAAAGAGCGTAACATTTACTAACGGTATTTTTGTAAACAAGAAAATTCAAGTTTTTATTCCAAATAAAAGAAACCCTTCAACGCACATTTATCTTTTCCTTTATTGGACTTAATATAAAAAAGGGAGACAAATTCATTGTAAAACGATTAACTTCTATGAATCAAAAACTTGGAGGCGTTATAATTAGTATCCAAAACTGATAGTTTTATGCTTTTGTAATCCCTTTTTTAAATCTTAAGTATTCCATGGTCGACAAGCCGTTTATCTATAAAAAAAACGACACTAACAAAAGGGGAACAAGCTATTTAGTATGACCTTATTGTGTGGGTTGTATAACGATAAACGACTTTTGTAACTTGCTTCTACTTTCGAATCCATTCGAAAGTTGTTTTCAATGCTTATTTTAAGTGGTAATATGTATGAAAGTGGGATCAAATTTTGGTGCTTTCGACTTTTTGCCACAGAATCTTCAACTAGCGCTGTTCTATTTCCGTTTATATGCGTTTGCTAAAGAATTAGCGAGCTGAGGTTTTGCAAATTCGAACATTTTTATTGTAGAATCGAGTTACATAGTTGGGCCCCAGCGTCCCTGAAATAATTTGTATCGCCAAAATTCAATAAACGGACCACAGACCAACTGTATCTTTGTGGTTTTGTGCGTCCTGCTTGATAAAAGCTATAGAGCATAAACGGTAACGGATGGATACATTTCGTTTAATTGTTTGAAACAGAATTTTTGTTTAAGCTTATCGAGGAGTGGTATCTACTGATATATAGAGCTCATACGATTCAGCTCATATGGTTGATTGATGAGCTCAAATAATTAGGTACTTCCAAGCAACGCTACTAATGTAACATACCAACATTAAAAAAAAAAGATTTTTAATAAAAAAAAAAAAATTATTTTCCGCAACATTATTAATTATATACCTTAAATCTTCAATCCTTATAGTCTGTCATTGAAACGGTAGCGAAGTTATAATTACTAAAAGATGTTTAACCGAAGATAAACAATTTCGAAAAACCAAACAAATTAAAGAAAACGGGTCGATATAAGTGATTTTTAATGTAGGTACTAATTCAGCACTTTATCCATGGGAATTATTAGGCAAGTTTGTTTGCAAGTCCATATATAGTTTGATGAAAAAAAAGACATCGGGACTTATCAAAGTTATCACAGCAAAACAAGACCATCACTTTTATAAAATTCCATCAGTACCCTTTTATAGCTTTGTTGCAAATATGCAAAACAAAAACTTATCAACCACAATAAATTAAAAAGAAAACTCATATTGAAATTATTCCACTTAATTTCATCTCATTGATAGAAAAACAAACTAAATTCCATGCAAATGATCGGAATTTTGTTTTCTTATAGCAAATTGTTCCATTTGATGTCCCAAATAATTTGACGTTTCTATATACAAGAATAGATAGAAAAATAATTATTAGTGCCGGTAATACAGTTTTTTATGGGGACTAGAGTTAAGTCACGAAAATTATCTGGACTTAGCTAAGTGAATATGGACTTAAGTGGTTGTTGTATTAACGTGTAAATCGCTTAGCTCCTTAGCTACAGTGACGTGTCTAAAACACGCCTATTGTGTGCAAAACACAAAAAATACAAAATAGAAAAGTACAAATTCCTATGTATAGGGTTGTTTTTTTATTTAGACATTAAATTTATGTATGTTTTAATTTCTTATTTTCAATTTAAAAGGAACAAAAATCATCTAAGCTTTAGTTAACTTCTTTTTAAACGACAACCCTATATATAACGTACAGGGTTTGCAATGCACTGGTGCAGCACGGTATATATAAACCATCAACAAAAATTTCATCCATTTTCAACAACATGGTTTTCACATTTTTACCTTACATGACATTCGGCTATAACGCCCAATATTATGATGTGTTGTGTTTTAAAATGATCGATAAATCCATAGCTCATGTTATATAAAGCCCCTAGAATTAACATGTTGGTTGGTTCATCGTTCAAAAACATTGATTCAACTAAAACCCAATTTTAAATCGTTCGCTTACATCACTAAACGAGTTCTGAAAACTATATGCCTTTATACAAACTCGCTCCTCCTATGACGACAAGACCGATATCCTGCTACAAAATAATGCAATACACGCAGATTCTACAGGAACTATACTAGGTATACTGATGGAGCTCATATTATAAATTATACAATGCGGGGCAGACAACAACTTTGTTTACTCTCGAATTTCGAAATTTGTTAAAAGGCAACACTGAAATGCAATGGCTGATTGTCACGGGATGCATACTAATTGGGCAGAACACAAAAGTTTTCTAAAAGCACCTTTTTGCCGCACGTAACTGCTTAGTGGACTCCATCGTGTGACCTTCCACCAGTGGCGAAAAGTGGAGGCAACGGTTTTGTTCTATAGTCTTCCATTCATGTGTATGGCTGTTGGCACAGAGAGGTTTGTGGTAAGATGTAAAATTCATGCTACAGGTGACATTTCCATCGATACTCCTATAGACCCGAATAGATATATAGCTCTAGGTATAGGTATGTAGGAAGTTTATTTTTTGTGCTGATGATGAGTTTTTGAAACAATTTTTATTGACAAAACTGTTAAGTAATTCAAATGGGGATCTTCGTCAAGCTCAAGGGTTAACCGAGCAAATTGAGAAATGTATAGGGTAGGTCGTAAAATTGTAGGAGTCATAAAGCAGTGGCGGATTTAGATAATTAATTTGACAGCTTAACTCCTCGTTTGCCGTTTGCAACCCCTTGGTTATTACTAGTTGAAGGTTATATCAAAAGAAAGAGAAATGTTCCTCGTTCCTATTGTGTCTTGCTCTCAAAGTCAACTTGTGGAAGTTTTATTATAATCTCCGTTAATAGTTAAAATTCACACCTGAATTCCAAGAATAGTTGCTTAAGGTTTTTTTTGCTTTTAATTCGCAATTTAATAAACGTGACACAAATATACGACGCAATCTTTTAATTAGAAAACTGAAATAGATGGGACGACTCACGTCGAAGTAACAATTCCTGGCAACGGACAGGGATATAATGAAATGCTTTTAACTATCATCATAAATAGACTATAACCTGAAGGTGGGCTTAAAAATAAATTTAATTATTGGTTATAAAATTAGTTTGACTTATTTACCTACAGGTGTCCAGGTTCTGAGATAATGGTGTCAATACGGATGTATAATATTATGGAGTTTAAATTCATTTCTTATATCCAATGTAAATTTTAGATTTATGTTTTTGCAAAATGGCGTTGCAGCGCATGTGCCTGTATCTACACAAAATTAAAACGGATTAAGGTTCCAGAACATCTCTCTTTTAAAATGAACATGTGTTCTACTGAATCTTTTTTCGTCAAATATATTTTTAAAAAGTTTTTATTAACTCGCGTTCTTCTCATATCGGTACAATAAGTGCAATCAATTTTTAACCATATTTCAGTTGTCCAAAAAACTGTATAAGATGTAAAGCACTTTTGTTTGAATTTTTAAGTCTCTGTAGGTCATCGAAAAGTTATTTTAAAATTGCTTACAAAATTTATACCGAATACACAAAATAAATCTTGCTTCATGTCTCTGTCATATTCTCATGCAGATGTTTTAAGTCGATTGCAAAATTTCACGCATAAGACAAAAAAAAAGGTTAAAATAATTATTTAAATAAAAAATAAAATTTATTGTAAGTAGGTATAACACGATTTAAAATAATTTTTTTTTTTTTTTTGTAAAAATTATGAGGAAAAAAAATGTTCAATCGCTTGATAAAATATGTGCACGACTGGGTCGCACGGACTTGCTCTTATATGCGATCACACTGTGTTTTTAAAGTTTTAAAATTCAAAAACTATATTTTATCTTATAAAAGAAATAAATTAGTTATGGGAGCCTATATTGTATACTATATTTTATAAGTTTAAAGTAGAATTATGCAAGTTGGTACCGTCTTGCAAATATGCATGGAACTTACAGTTTAGACTGAAAAATTGTAAAAAAAAATATGTAATTCAACATAAATTAATTAAACAACTTTTGAAATTTTTTTGACACCAATTCGATGTACAACATCAGATTTCTTAAGAAAATCTCAATTTATGAGAAAAAAAATTGAAAATCTTTGGAGCGGTTTTTTTTTAAATTGTTTTTTATATATATAGGTGATTTTGAAAAAGTGGTACGCAATTTTTTTTGAAAATTTTTGTATGCAATTCATTAAAATCAGTTCAACGGATAATGAGATAGTCGAAAATCAAAAAAATGGTTCTATGGGAGGTAACACTTCTAGCCCTTTTTCGGAATTTTTTTTTACAAAATAGTTGCCTTTTTGTACAAAAAATAGTGAATTTCTTTAAAAAAAAGTTATTTATAGGGTAAAATGGGTTATAAATAAAAAAAATTAATTTAATTTCTCAGCAATCTTAGTAACATGGACAGGATTTCACAGTTCTGTTATCAAAATATTGACAAAAAATTGATGAATTATCATAACTTTATATAGGGTAAAATGGGGTAAAATGAAATCTTTTTGTTTTTGAATGGTTATATTTAGGGGTTGGCGTTCGAGGATCAATTTAAGGTTAGATATTTTTGTTTCAAAAATTAGCTATTTATAGTGTGAATTGGGGTGGAAACGACTTAGTGCATATATTTTTAAATATTTTTTTTTTAAAGTGGCTTTTACTATTTCGATAGCTCTCTTCATTCAGGATTCAGGAAGCTTAAATTGGGAACTTTCTTTAATCACAAAAGCAAAATCGAAAGAAAACTTTATAATTAATATAATATGGATAATGAACAACGAACACATAGTGTTGATTATTTTAAGTTTAGATTTTGGAGCAGAGCAGTATATAAAGTTAAAATTAAAAAAAAAAATAGGTTGGATGGTGCCCAATGGTGCCCTTGGAAACTAGAGATCCAAAGTTATTTTGTAATAAAAAAATTCCCAATTCAAGATCTTCGAAGTCCTTATCATATAGGGTCTTCAATCTGCAGTCAAGTGAAGACCAAAATTGGGCCGTTTGTTCTTGAGATATTCGAGACAAAAAACATTTTTCAACAATTTTTAGTATTAATATACTCAATAGAGTGATTGTTAGCCACTTGGTGGAAATTAATTGTTCTGAACATTTTAAAAGAATAAAATAAATTGAAAACACTTGTTAATTTTACAAATAAATTTATTAGATGGAAATAACAAGTGTTTTCAATTTATTTGTTCAGAATTTTTAGTGGTTTTTGGTATTTTTTTTGCTTTAACAAAAACTTTCAATTAAATGTTTCTACAAACTTTATGGATTATTGACTACGTGATTGTGTGGAGAATACAAATTTCCTGGCTCGAAATCAGTGTTTGTTGTGAAGATATTTGGGCCGAAAAATATTTCTTAACAATTTTTTGTTGTTTCTGGTAGTTTTTATCAGGTGACCTTTTGAACAATATTAAGTAGTTTTGTTTTGAATATTTGTTGGTTTAATAAAAATGTCAATTGAGTGTTTTTATACAAACTTTTTCAGTTGTTAACAACGTCATTTTGTGTAAAATGAAATTAGTCCTGCTTCGAAATCAGTGTTTTTATCCTTTATAGAATAAAATTAGGCCGAAGTAAATATCATTGTTTGTTCTCGAGATATTTGAGACGACTTTCATTAAATTGCAATAGTATAAGCAAACCGTTAATTGAATTTTTGAAACCCCTTTTTGTACTTTATGACGTTATTATCTGTAAAATCAAATTAACGAAGTCAATATCTCTATTGGATTCTTGAGATACGGTGAACGACAGAATGTATCGCGAACGTATGAACTTACGAATACGAACGAACTTACACAGGCAGACAGACATAGTTTAAAACTATGAATTTGAATACTTGATACCTCGAAACGTCGAGATATTTCAAAATTTTCGATTCGACAAATCGGACCAATTAGAATAACTTCCATTTGGAAGTTAAAAGAACAACGTTTTTTTTAATAGACAGTGTTAGAACAGTGTAAATAAATCCTAATCCTACTTGATGTTTGTTTGACTTTTTTCCTTAAATCAATTTAGTGAACAGTATATACTTTTTAATAATGCAGGGGGTTGCAGGGGACTAGCGGAACCAGCGGGCAAAACTTATATTAAATAAAATAAAATGTTGATTTCGAGGTTATTTATAAAATTACATAATATATAAATTGTTAATTTTTTACGAAACTAAGATTTTTACCCGTGTGAAGCTTGGGCAGTCCAGCTAATTAAAAAAATGAACGTGTTCAAACGAGAGAATACATTAGCTTTTAAATATTTACAACTTCGGGCAAATGCCCACGCCCACCACGAATGGATCTGATGAATATCATCCTAAAGTCACTTTTTCAAGGACTAACTTTTTCTGGCCGTATGTCCTCAATAACATGAATAATTTTGGCTTCCAGTTGTCAACGTAGATACAAGCAACTTTATATCGTATCAAGTATTCCGAAAAAAATTAATCGAGATTCGTCAAATTACAAGAACTTGGAGGCCAATGCTTCGTTCAATAAGTTGATTTCGTTTGATGTATTGTACTTAAATTCGGGGTCATAAGTCATACCGGCCAGAAGATTTTTGACCCACATATTAATCATGAAATTTTTATATGTACATAGGTATATATAATTCTAATGAGCCCGAGTTCCATAATAAAGTAAGAGTACAAGATCCCGCCATAGGACGACCTGCCCTCATTGGGTTACCAAATGAGGAGTATATATATACAGTTTTTTAACTAGTGTCCAAACAAACAATTTACGTTGAATTTCCTGCTGAAATATGGTCAAGGCTTAGGGTTGCCACACTTTAAAGGTCGATTTTTGAGTTTTTTCAATAACCTGACCTAGCTCATATAGTAGTAAGTTTTAGTGATATAAAAAATATCATGTGCAAGAAAACTTTATTTAAAAATTTTAATATACATACGTGATTTTTTAAAGATCAGAATTTCAGTAGGGTAAATTAGAGTAAACGAAGAGAAAGGTCTAAATTATATTTTCCAAACGATAAAGAATAGACAGATTTTTGTTTATTTCATCGATAGATTCTATAAAAACCTAAATCTCGAGATAAAGACATTTTAAAGTCAAAAAATGAAAAATAGACATTGGAGTAAAAATCACATTAAATCAGGGCAATGTTTTTACTATTATTTTTTCATAAATTATTGTTGAATTTTGATTTTTTTCCTTTTCACTTTCATTGGTATTTTCATTTAAAACAACATAAAAATATATAGAGAATTCTATTACAAGTATGATGGTAGTAAGGTGAAACTCACAATTGCCGAATTATTAACTATTGATATTTTCAAATTTCTCAGTGCGTTAAAGAAAAGAGTTTTAACAGCTTCAGAGAGGTAACAGCAATTTTGGGGATTGAAAGTGTAACCAAAATGTGAGTAAATGGGTTATAATATGGTACAATTTTCATTTTATTAAGAGTTCAAAAGTCTGTCAGTTTTTTTTTTCTCAGCTTATGGTAGATCTGGGAGGTTAAAAATTGCGGTTTTTTCAATTATTTTGCGAGGAGTTTGACAACTTAAATTCATATATTAAAAACAAGGAATAACGCTCTGTTATTTCGTCTAAGCTCAAAGGCCAAATTTCATTAGGCAACATATTGTTTGTTTTTAAACACTAACTGCAAAACTGCATACCTCTTATTTGGTAACTCGATGAGGGTATATAGGTCATCCTATGGCGGGATCTTAGCCTATGAGTCATAGGACGATTTTTCGATTTTTTAAAAATTCAAATAATAATTTTAAAAAATTAAAATTTTAAAATATGTATTTATAAAAAATAAAACTTAAAAAATTGAGGTTATAATAATATTTATGATTTATTTATTGAACTGAAATATATTCAATTGTTTCTTAATTCTATTTAACATAATAAATTACATCGCCATTTTATTTTGTTCTGGCACATTAAGAGGCCTAATTTTATACATTGTCTTTTATGTAAAAAAAAATATTTTAGAAAAAATGTCATTGATTGTTTTATAATATTACATAATTTAAAAAATTGAGGTTATTTTGTTTTAATAAATTTTTTCTCAAAATTGAGATTTTCTAAAACAACTTTTTAAATAATTATAAAAAAGTTATTTAAAAAAAATTCACCAGATGCGTTTTCTTTGACAACAGTACCATTGGTGACCTATAACCCGGGATTCAAAGGATTTTAACTCCCTTTTTTGGGTCCTCTGTACCACTCACCTCACTTAACTTCATTTACCAATTTAGGATATGTTTAGTCGCCAGGCGCCCATGTCAACTGTTTTCTTAATAAATAATACTTGTGTGGCCCAATGTAGAGACTTATGACCTATCCTGCTAAAACCAGTAACCACAATCATGCCATTTAATGGAAATGAACGAAGAATTCGTTAAACATGATTCAATAGATAACACCGTTGCGTTAGCTTCATTTATGAAAAAAAAAAATATTATTTGATGGCTTTACTAGTCCACAGGCCGCATTAAATTGAGCATTTGTCAGGATGTATTGTACATGTAACTGCGTTTCGTGGATTATTTAAGTTACAAAAATTTTGCTCATTGACTATACCATCTTTTCAAAATGAGCATCATCGCTGGACACAATTTTTCGAATCCAAAGTTATAGTTGTGTTTTATTAAATTCACCGAAATTTCGACGCAGATTTCTAAAATTGAAGCTTGATCACGATAAAGTTTCAAAATCTGCTGTACTGAATGAAAAATGACACTAACAATCAAATCAATTTCTCAAGTCTCCCACAACAGTAATATACTTTCTTTTAATACAAATCTACAACTACTGAAATAATTTATGGTTATATGCACAAAATGCACACATTATGTATGTACAATGTTGAATGAACCTACATATATGAAATATAATGAATTATTGCTAACCAAATTGAAAGTTATTACCGTGCATTTATTTATGTAAATCAAATAAAATAAAGAATAATTTAAAAATGACAGTACGGTAAAAAATACTTGATTGACCAATAATTTCTATAAGGAATAAAGTTAGCTTAATTGAATCGCATCCTCTGACACAGATAGGATATCTATACTGTATATAGCTTTCATAAAAAATCAATATAGAATTTTATTTATAGAGCATGCAATAAAGAGGGTTTGAATATACATTATATGCAGGTAAATGTAACGTAAATACAATATGAAATATAAAAAGCATCAACTTAAAAAAAAAATACTAACTATAAAGATTTTTCTGGCAAATTAAATAGAGAATTTTTAAGCTCAGTACGAGTATATTGTTTAAAGACTTTGTATTGGGTTTGTAATTTATTCTTCGTCAATTTTTTTTCTAGAAAAAGTATAACCATATAAGTGTCTTAGTTTTAATTTAATTTTCAATTTAATGACAATCAAGTTCGATTTAAGAAAGAACAATGTTATTGTGCAAAATAAAAAAGAAAGACCTAACAACATAACCTGTCTAAGATGGCCATTATCCTATATGCTTAAAAGCACTTCTAAATTTTAAGGAAGAAGAAGTCCGTTTTTGAACGGTATGTCTTAGAATAAACTCCAGTGCCATAGAAACGCAGGGGCTAGAGAGCTTAGCCCCCCCATTCGCATGACGTGAATAAAAGACATTTTTGTCTTAGTTTTTTTTCGGTTTATTGGCCATTGAATTGAACAATTTTTGTAAATTTTGATCGAACTTACTTTTTCTGATCTTTCCCATTGGGTTTTGTTTTTGGCAATATAGTGCATTATTACCTTACAGTATAAAGGGTGTTTTTTTTAGACGTGTGGTTTTCAAGAAGAAATAAAACGCATATAATTTAATGTTATGAGCAAGAATTTAGCTTTTATATAAAGATAATGGTTTGCCATTATGTTTTAAAAATGATTTCGGGCAAGTGGCCGCCATGGCTGGCTCGAATAAATTCCAGCCGAGAGGCCCAAGAGGCCCCAGCTCCAATTGTTGCGCGCGATGTCGGATGGACTCATTCGGGCCTTCTTCGATACTCTGCTCCACAGCAGCAATAGCGTCTTCGGTGCGCACTGTACGGCGTGTCTGAGGATGCACATTATCCACTAGAGTAAACGTGGTGCGAAACCGATCCATGGTTGCTCGAATTACTCTGCTGGGCGATTATGTCAACCGAATATTGGACGCAGCGCGCGATGCGTCGCGCGAACCAAACCATTATTTTGGTAATAAATTTGCACGATTTGCAAATGTTGTTCAGGAGTAAGTCTTTTCACTATATGAAATGGCAAACCAAACTGATCATAAATCAAGTGATAGCTGTCAAAAAGACCAACTCCGAAAAAAGTATTGCCAGATTGAAAACCACACGTTCTAAATAAAAACACCCTTAATATCAATAATAGGGTATTTTTGGCTGCTCGTAATGGCGAGTTTCATGGCATGACTACTAAGACTCCAGAGCGCTGCTGTAAACTGGCACACTAGTGAAGACGTTAAATTTAGTTAAATTTCTCTGCTCCCCCCAAACAAAACAGAGTAGCTACGGCACTGATAAACTCTGGCTGGAAAAGACACCATATCAGCAAATAAAAATATGCTCAATATGCAGTTTTACAAAACCATTTTGGGGGGGTTTAAGTTTTAACCGACATAGAACATGACATATATGAATCATGTCCACATGCCAAATACTTTTATATGCAAATAATAGCTATATGTTACACAAAAATAATAACACTTTGAATGTGAAACCTCGCTGCAGTTTTTTTTTTTGTTTAGTTCCCATGTAACACTGCAGCTTATACAGGGATTCCAGATTTATATTATGTAACATATAAGATTTTTTTTTTATCTGAATTTTTTTTCTTGGACGTTTACAATGACATTTTTTACTCATATCGCGTTTTTTGCATGCGGAGTTGACTATTTATGTGACATATTTTTTTTTATATTAAATGATTCTGTTATAAAATACATTTGTTTTTTAAGGACTTAAAAGCTTATTGCTCATTCGTATCATATATGAGGACATTTTTTTTTTTAAATCAGGTGCTGAAGTATAATGGTTTTCTATTTTATAATTCAAGGTATTATATTGCTAAATATGAATATTTATGTTCATATGTGTAACAAAAAGCTTTTGCTATACATATTTATGATATAACGTTTGAGAAATTTTTTTCCATTTTCAAAGGATTTTCATGATTGATTAGATAACTGAAAATATTTAAGATGAAGAGATTTAAGGTAATCATTGTAATTTTATGTTGAACTTCTTTACATAAAAAACATACATAACACATAATATTTTTTAAGGACATTTATAATTATGTATGAATGTATATGAATTTTAGTCAAAAACCTGAAACGCAATTATATTAAAATTGCTTTAAACTTTAAATAAAAATACGATAAATCAATAAAAAACGTTAAAATTTATGATCCTGATCTTTGCAGACAATGCGTCCGCTGAAATTTGAACAACTATCAAAGTCGTAAGACTTGTTCGATTTTAAAAAAACTAAAAGGCAATCGTCTTGGCAAAATCTAGTGCCGATATTTTTTAGTTTTTTTTTATTTGCCTTAAAAAAAAAAGTTATGGCCAAAAGATTCAAAAACCACCAAAAAATTAACTAACAAAACTTTGGACTTCAGTCACCACTGTAATTTTCGCTTCGTCTCGGCAAAAAAAAAAACTAAAAAATATCCGCACTAGATTTTGTCGAGACGAAGCGATTGCCCTTTAGTTTTTTAAAATCCAAAAAGTATTACGACTTTGGTGGTTGTTCAAACTTCATTGAACGCATTGTCTGCAAAGTTCAGGATCATAAAATTGTGCATGAGAAAATTTAAAAAAAATCTTAGAAATTTAATTTAATAAATAAAAGTAAATTTAATGTCGTTACATTACAGCTCGTGAAGAACCATGACCTAGTGACTCTCAAACATTCTTATGTTTTTTTTTATTAGCAGAAATTAAAGGGATTTACAATTTTCTGTAGAATTTAAACGGCTTAAATGATAGGCACTCTTTTAGGCAAGTTACACTTTTGGAGGATGTGTCTCTTTCTTGGAAAAGTGCATGTATCCGTGAAAAAATATTTTTGTTTTAGGATGGAAGAGGCTGGAATAATCTCTGTCATGACATTCATATACTGCTATCTCAAAAACATCATTAGTATTTAAAAAAAAAAAGGATTTCTTTTGTGATTTTTTTTTAAACGGCGACAACGATGTTAACTACAGGTTTGCGACTTTTTGAATTAAAAAAAACATTAAGTCATAAGCTTGTAGGTGACTTATGACATTCAACAAAAAAATTTAATAACTCATAAGAAGTGAATTAAGCTTTTGCAACCCTTATTACCACGAAGAAATTCAATGGTTCACCATGGCGTATACGTATTTTTTTTTATTTGCACTATAGGGTAGGTAATTATTGATTTGTGTCAAACAAAATTTGAGGTTTTAATCGGAATTGAAATTATGAGTATGGAGAAGTCCAAAACAATGCAAATTTTGGACATGCCATCTAGATTGATCAAATTTTCTGAGTGTATGATATTCGTCCATGCGTCTAGGGTATACATCAAGTTCGAGCCTATAAACACATCATTTTTTAAATTTTCTTAAAATTTGGTACAGAGCACGTTTATGTAATTTTGTTGAGAGGGAGAATTTAAACGGTGAGCTACCGTACAATCATTTCGGTTTTTTTCAAATTTTCTTTCAAATTTTCTCAAAAGTTGATCTAAATTTTTTTTTTTTATATGATATAAAAAAAACTTGCAGTATAAAAGCTGCAAGAATCTTTCGCACAATCGTATTAAGATTAAAGATTTTGAATGAAGCAATTTGGACATATTAATATCTTTTTGCTAACAAATTTGCATATCTAACAGAAATTGAATTTTGACTTTTTTTTTTTTAAATTACCTGACTTTTGGGTCATGCAAGCATATATTTTATATGACTAGATCGATTTTGCAATCCGATGCTCCTTAATAAACAAAAATCCCTAAACCATTGAAATCATTCAAATCGAAACCATTTTTACTGGGTTCCAAGGTTTTTTTTAGTTTTAAATTTGAATTAAATTTGACTGTACTGGACTACAAGAAAATCTGTTATACAAATTAGAGAATCGAAAAACAAAGTTACTCTATTGAAGGCTCAATTTTTAACAAAATAAACTTTTATTCGGAGCAAAAACAATAATTGACCTAACAAGAAAACAAAAAAATATCGCAGTGAGAAAAATCTACAGCCCATGAACACATGGAAGTGGAAGATTTAGTTTTTGAACTAGTAGTAACAAAACAGATCTCCTACTTTCTGAAGAAATTCAGGGGTCCCTTCTACTCCTCATAACCCGAACTTACACTATGCATTTTAGGTTTTACGGTTCAGTTATTCATTAAACTGTTAAGCCACAGGTTTATAATGGAATTCAATCATACTTTATCGAAGTTACTGCCTCTTGCTAAGAAGTGATATATACTCTTAAGTCTACGTGTAATAATAGCAAGTTTTTGCCAAGTTTATTAAAGGGCCTGATAGAAAGTTTTCAGTAAGGAAAATATAGACGAGAAAAACAGCACTTTGCTATGAAAAATTAAATTATAAAGTTATTAAATTTTAAAATAATACTTCTTAAATGCGAATTAGCACAGGATGCATCTGGGGTAGGACTGATATGCGAAAAATCCCATAATAGAATCTCAAACCAATTTTTAAAAATTATGTTTTGTCTCTCGATTCAAAATGTCACATAATAATTGGCAAGGGCCTAACAAACTTCGATATTTATTATTGCCCTTACGTAGGTACATTTATTGTTTATGTAAAAAAATTTTAAACCTAAAAAGTTTTTCAGGCGAAAAATATTATTCTTGACATGAAAATTGCATTTCGTATTTTCCGTTTTGATTCAACAGAAAATTATTGGTTCCCTCCGATCCTGCGTCGACAGAAAACACTCACACAGGAATGGTATGATTTTTGTAAATCTTCCCAGCAAACATTTAGGTGAATGTTCACTTAACATTCAGCAAAAATGAAAAAAATCTTCCAATAAATGTTCATTTTCAGTGAATGAAATCTGAAAATGTTTGAAAAGCCTATTAGTTTTACGTTGTGAAGGGAAGAGGGGGTTTGTGTGGAATTTCTTGCAGGATAAAAATGATTGAGATTTGATTCTTCTTCATTGTAGGTGAATAAAAGTGAACGTACCTACACAAGTAATTCCTCGAACAAGTATAAATTGGGTGGATTCACTTTTATTCGTATTTATTCATCATTTATGAATCATTTAAAGATTCATATGTGAGTTTCGTTACCCAGGATTTTGAACCCAAATCGATTTAGAAATGAATTTAGATTCGAAAGTTTGGTTCACTTATGTCAATCATTTATGATACAGTTCCGAATGAAAATGTTTGCTGGGTTGGTTCTTCACAAGTTTCCGCACCACTCATTTATGTATTTGTATATGAAAAAGAATGGCTCTTTTGATTATCAATGCTTAAATTTATTTTTTACCCTTCCCACCTTCCCATTATTCTCCTAAAACTAAACAAGATACTTCAACAAAATTCAGTGTAAAATTTTATTAAAGTAAGTAAACATTAACACCCAGCACTTGAAATTTTTACTTTACTTTTCACTTCAGTATTAAATTCTAAAAAAAAAAAAAAAAAAAAACAAACAATCTATGGCATGTGAACCAGTGGTGTACCTTAGAAGGATCAAGGAAAGAAATAGTTGGTAATTAAATAAAAAATGCTTAGTTATCTTCTTATTAAAACATTGAAAAAAAAAAATTAATTCAGGATAAAAAACATAAATCTAAACTTGACCCATTGAATAAATACACTCCATGACTCAAAGCATCAGAAAGATATGGCGAAACTGCGAGAAACGAGCTAGATACCTACTACCTAGTAAGTAACTGAAAAAAAAATAAAAAAAAATTAAAATTTTCATAATTATAAAAAATTGAATACTATGCACCACTACCATCATATTATTTTAGGAGACACCAGCGCCAGAAAAAAATTCGATGGCTATTCCGCCGAGTGTCACGTACATATATTTGTATTAATTATTATTAGCTCAACTGCTTTTGAATTCATTTTTAATCAAGTTGATGATGCGTCGATTAACAAATAAAAAACAAAAAACAATCTGGACAATATCCACATTTTTTCCAATTCGTATTATAATAGTTAATTAATAAATTACATTAAAAATATAAATAAATAAATGCAGATAATGTGTGATAGATGTGATGCTTTGAATGTGGGTTTTTTTTTCAAAATTAAGCCACCTACATGTCGACATCTACAACACATTCATATCTTTTTCGTGCAGATGGTTTCTATCTTTGATAGTGAATGTGACTATTTCGTGTAGTAAAGACACAAACCAGTAATGAAAGCTGGCATTGCAGAAGCTCTCAAACTGTTATTGTAGTTTGTTTATTTGACAATGTTGGAAGAAATTGGCGTGGCAGACGTAAATATTAAAAATATTCATTAGAAAATCAAATCAATATGCGTTAACTTGTTTTGAAACAGTGATTTTCTGTCCAAAATTGCACATTTTTTTTTATACTTTGATAGGCTTTTGTTTAAAATTCGGAGTTCGCAGTTTTGAATAGTACGGGAACAGACATTATATTTATAAACAGGAAACAGTAGTTTTGAAGCATTGAATAATTTGTGAATTTGTGACCTGGGATGAAAATTCAGTGAATGAAATTCATTTTTCTTTGCGTTTTTTATCTTTTTTCCATCAAAGCGATTTTAGATAATTTTCTGAAATTTTTTTCTCAAAAAGTTACTAACCAAACTTGGGGTTCGTGCGAACCACAAAGCTTAAAATGTGAAAAAAAAATATTTTAAACAAACAATTATACTTTATTTGAATATGAATAACAATAGATATAGTGAGTTATAAAATGAAGATGAAAAGTAATAGAGAAACTGCATTCAATCACTCTGGAATCAGTGGTAGTTCTGGGAGGCGTTTGACGCAGACGATATTTTGGTGGCGAAGACAACAGTTTTTTCCACAAACATCACATGGGGTTTTGCTCTTACTGCCCTCTGCTCTTGGACAAATGTGGCATCTGTTCTGATCTTTCAGAAAAAAATATTGGATTTACACTATAAAATACCTGTTTACGAGGTATCTCGTCAACTACTCGAAAAACTGGCAAATTTCCTCCCATAATGCGAAGGGCATCCAAGCTAGATTTAGAGGTAGTGATTTGCACCGAAGGGTGTGAACGGTCATCTAATTTAAGTTCCACAAGCTCCTCTGCCAGCTCAATTAGTTTGTCGTTTCTAAATAATTTTTTGTTCCTTGTTGGCGGATTGAAATGGCGAGAAAAATGCCACAATCATCTGATAAATTTTAAAATACAACCATTGGCCAGCGATTAGTTTGGCGTGAACAGGACACCATTTGGTCAAATACATCGACACTGCACCTTTTTTTCGATTGTAATCCAGTATCAAGTCCGGCTTTTTATGACAGCCGGAAATAAACTTTGCAAGATTGTGCTCTGTTGTAGTAAAACGACTCGTTTATTTGGTTTTGGAACATAAGATACCAATGCCATCGCTGCCAACATCAAATTGATCAGTAACACCTCTTCATTAGATTCCATGTCTAACATTGCTTTCAATGCAATTGCTCAATAAATCGATCTAAATTAGACACTGAAATATAAAAACAATGTAAAGTTTTAAAAATATTTATAATAAAACTTGAAATTCTAATTTTACAACTCACTTTTTGGTAACTTAAATTTTTGTTTTCTCACTATTTTCAACAATGGCGACGTGTTTTGAACCTAAACATTTATTGTGATTGTGAATATTAGTCGAACGACCACCTGATTGTATACATACTATCTATATATAATTATGTACATATACATATGTATGTATAGGTATTTCAATTTTGTTCATATTTTGATAGGTCAAAGGACCGCTGCACTGTTACTGCAGGTATATTTATGGTAACTAAATATATTTCAACAGCCGGACGATTAACGATTTTTTTTTTTGATTTTGTACCTATGTGAGCGGAAAAAAAATAAATTTATAATAAGTGCAGAGTTAACACTAGGGATACAATTCTATTCCGGGGAACTAATTTTTTTATGGGATTCGGGGATACATTTTATAACTAACACGTTTTTCTCATTTTTTTTAGGACAAAAAATAACAGTAGCTGCCGTACAAATTTTTTTTAGCAAAAAAAATGAAAATCTTATTTTTCTCAAAAGCGTGCCATAACTTTTTTTAAAACAATTCATTAATGTTTTATGAAAAGGCTACCATTTCCTGCAAAATGGTTATAAGTAAATGATTGAACCATTTTTTTAATATTCGGTTTTCCTAAAAACAGTTCAACAGATTTTGATCAAATTTTTTATAAATAATGATTTAAAAAGTCTTAAAAGTTTTGAATACACAAATTTTTTAAAATTTTTTATTGGAATTTGAAAAAAAGTTTCAAAGATTTTTTTTGAAAACCTTATAATTTGCAAATGACCTGATCGAATTTTATAAATTTTGGTTTCTAGCAGATTTTAGATAGAAATCATTCTTATAACCAAAAATAACGGTAGGTACCTCCCATCCCATACAATTGTGTTTTAGAAACAGTAAGGTAAATCTTATTTTTCTATTGATTAAATTTTGTATGTCAGCATATTTCAGTCCCATCTACCATAATTTTGGAAAAATTTTATCTATTGGTTAAAAATTGTATATCTCATAGAACCACATTTTTGGTTTTCAATCGCTTACTCATTTTTTGTTAATTCGATTTTAATAAAAAAATTTACACAAGAGCTAGGTAGTAATAAATAAATTTAAATACATAATATTGCATATCTGAATTTTCAAAAAAAAAAAAAACAATTTTTTGCTTTTTAAAAAATATTTCGAAAATGGGTACCTATACATGATTTTTTTTTCAAAACTAATTTTTTAACTTCGCATTAATAAAAGATAAAAATTTGTTTACCATTTTTTTTAATGTTAACAAAATTTTATACACAGCGGTGTTCCATAATCAATGGTCCAAATTGAAACTAGTGGCCAGGTCATGACCACTCAGAATTCAATATTTCGCCCGTACCGCATCATAACGGTTTTCGAATAACGGCGATTTTTTTGTAATTTTGAAAAACCCCTACTCAGAGCCAGGTATATTTGGTCACCCTGTCCATAATTGATTTTTGTTTTTCTTAAGTTTTTCGTTTAAATAGGTATTAAACGATAGTAAATCAAGCTTATTATCTACATTTTGAGTTAGTGGGATCTTTGATGATCTGTAATGGTCCTAAGTTGCACTTTTATTTTAAATAAATAAAATAAAATTTTTTTTTGTAATTGAAATCTAATTTTCCTGAGTTACTAAATAAGTTTTAAATTTCATTGTTTTTTTTAAATTAAAATTAAAATTTGGTAAAATACATAAAATACATAAGTTAATGTGATTCTCTTCACTCCATATTTTTCTGTAGCTGATGTTGCTGTTTCAAGTTTTTTACGTAGATACATATGTCTTTCCTCACTTTTTCTTCATCAATTGCACTTTTATTTGTTTTTCTCTTATAGTTTCTAACCATAGCTACTGTAAAATTATCAATAGAAAATCAAAAACACAAATATAAACATAATGGGCAAATTTGACATTTGTCATATGTGCCCCCACATTGCAAAAGTCAAATGTGCCCCAAAGGTACTAGGTATAAACATTTTTAATTTGTTTTTTAATAATTAATATTGTACTTTCACAAAACTGACTTAAGTTTATTAACTTTTACTAATAGTGCTATCATTGTCTCACTATAAAAAAATGTCTTTCGTTAAGTTCTCAAATTTCTTACTTACCGGTGATCAAAAAATGAGGCTCTTTCTCTATCCCAAACAATCTTCTTTAAGGCTACGTTCACACCGAAAATCGCAAAGTCATATGTACCCCGGTGTGAAATGTATCCCAGTTTCCCCTTCCTACAATAATTTTTCTCTGTAGGTATAAGGATAGGTACTCACGAGTGAGTTTTTAGCAGCAGAACAGCATGGCTTTGTCTCTGGTAGGTCTACGGTAACAAATTTAGCTTTTTTCACAACATACGTTATTAACTCCATGGAAGTAAAATCACAAGTTAATGCAGTATATACAGATTTTAGTAAGGCATTTGACTCAGTGAATCACCAAATTATTTGGATTCCATTCAGAAATGCTTCGTTGGTTATCTTCATACCTCACTGGTAGATGTCAACAAGTGCAGATAAATAATATATGCTCTAAAGACATCTTATGCACGTCAGGTGTTCCCCAAGGAAGCCATCTTGGTCCACTTCTTTTCATTATTTTTATTGATGATATCCTTTCAGTGATTAATTACTGCAATTGTCTGATCTATGCAGATGATCTCAAACTGTTTTTAAAAGTAAAATGTCTAGAAGATTGTCAGATGATTCAATCCGATCTAAATGGCTTGTCTTATTGGTGTCATGTTAATGGTCTTATACTTAATATTAAAAAGTGTAATGCGATCTCTTTCTCAAGAGAAACTAGTTGTTTGTTGTTTGACTACAAAATTGAATCTAATACTGTTAATCGAGTCTCAAGGATTAACGATCTAGGTGTCATACTTGATTCTGCCCTTTCTTTTAAATACCATTTTGACTATTTGATACCTAAAGCGAATTCGCTGATTGGATTCATCAAGCAAAATGGTAAAGATTTTAGAGACCCTTACGTTCTATTAACATTATACATATCTATTGTTAGATCAATTCTTGAATATGCAGATGTTATTTGGAGCCCCGCATATAAAATTCATTCTGACCGAATTGAAAAGGTTCAAAGACGGTTCACTAAATATATTTTCCGACAAATGCGTTGGAGTTTTAGTCCACATTATAAAGCTAGATGCCAACTGCTTGGTATAAAATCTCTTGAATCTCGTCGAAAAGTTCATTGTGTAATGCTCATTAGAGATTTACTCTGTTATAACATAAAGTGTCCATCACTTCTTGCACTGGTCCCAATTTACGTTCCAGCTAGAACACTGAGAGCTAGGATTTTTTTATTTCAAAGAGCACATAATACTAAATATGGCTGTAATGAGCCTTTATCCAGATCCATCGTTTATTTCAATGAAGTGTCATTAAGTGTTGATTTTTTATGTCTTTCTCGAGAAAAATTTAAATCAGAAATTTTGTACATATGTAATTAAATTTTAAAATTTTATTGGAGTGCCTTATATCTGTTAGCTGTAAAACTGCTTGTAGATTAATAAATAAATAAATAAATAAATAAATAAATATAAAGGCGATCCTCTCAAGAGCAAATACATACGACCCAATCTTGAGTTTTATTTATCAATGAAATCATCGCATTTTTCTTTTCGTTTATAAAAAAGCCTTTGAACTCAAAAAAATGAAATAAGGTACCTGCCTATATTTATAATTCTTTCAAATTCTCCGTGAGCAAAAATATTTTTAAGGGGTTTATTTTAAGATGCACTGACCCCTAACGTTTCTTTCTTTCTTCGTAAATGTAGGTACCTATAAACCTAATACAATGATGATTATTATCGTCATGCAAAATGTTCCATCTTAATATATTTCTTTAATAATTTTCTATTTAAAGAGTGTCTGTATAGGACCTTTTGATTTCCGGTAAAGAGAAAAAGCAGAACTTGAAAGAAATATACCTACCTACTTGCAGTGGCTCTTCAAACAAAAATATCCCTAGCACTTGTGAGTACCTACAGGTATAGATAAGTAGATAGGGTACCTCTATACGTACTTTCAAACATAACACACCTATTTCACTTTGTCTGTACAAGTGGTATAGGATAGGTAGATATATATGTAGGTACCCACTTCCATGGTCCTATTCATATTCTGAATTGTTTGTATAAATACTTGATCCACTGCATGCAGAGAAAAACAAGAAGTGCCTCTATCTAACCGAAAGTATCTACTGCCGCATCCAACCCCTACCCTTCCTTCCTGTGCTTATATGCTCCTCAATCCTCACCCTGGAAGCTATAGCAAACGGCAGAAGCAGCTCAGAATGATATTTTTTTCAAACGATCTTCAAGAGCCATTCCATTCCATCCAGTGTTAGGTTAGGTAAATGCAAAGGCCCGCAGTACCAGTCTCATCAGATCAATGCTACTGCAGCGGTGTTCACCAAAACAACCCGAAGTGCGGAGTTGGGACCGAGGCCGAGCCTTTGGCAATAACGACAACAACGCAATGACGCGATATTATAGCAGCAGCGGCGGCGGCGGCGGTGTTTTTCGATTTGGATGGCAAACGGTCTACGGGTCTACTATACCTACAACAACACACCGCTCTTAATAATACACTCAGACTCACAGCGGAGCACATTCAGATTCAGATAGAAGAACCCATAACTACAAAACGAATATACAAGCAGCAGAATATGGGCCTCCTCAGTCCTCACGCTTTAGATACTGCTCCGTCAGTAGAATCAATCTTGTCGAAACGATCAAATGTGCGCTTCGCGGCGGCGGTTATACACTCACTTTCGCTGTATAGTCAAATGTATCTATATTTTTGTTTATTTATATTTTTTCGTATGAATTCCAAAAGAATATTGAATTTTTAATTTTTTTAATTTGTATTTGAAAACAAAAACAGAAAAACAAAAATCTAATCACACAATTTTTCAATTAAACTTAACTTGCCTTTCAACTTCCGACCCTTGTTTTTTGAATTGATTTTTTTTTTGTGTGTGCAGTCTTTGACGCGTTTTTTTGTATGGATGGCGAATCGGTGTGGCGGCCATGGATTATTTTTAAAGTTAACGACAACGATGATGGTTCATGAATCATGACCCCCGAGACTCTTCATCACTTCGTCTAAAAAGTATGGAATCGGGGCGGCACTGATTGAGATTGCGAATTAAAAAAAAATGACAAACAAATAAACAAACCAAAAAAAAAAAAATTAGCTATCTCAAAGTAAAAAATATTTGTTGTTTTATTTCGCTGTTTTAACGGTTGCGTCGTTTTCCATGGAAAGCTATAGTTCGGTAATTTCTAAAAATACTAAAACAGCGGTATCTACAAGTGACAGTAACACATGCAGAGCAAGTGAGATAGGTCGGTTTATTGTGCCGTGTCATGTCTTCTCGTTCTCATCTGTTTAGAAAATTATGCAAGAAGGACGCAGTGCGAATGCATATCATTTTTCTTTGAGGTTGAGTTTCGATTTTGATCCTCATTTATCCCGACGTTTATTTTTTAGCACTCCTTTTCATTTCATTTCGTTCCGCTCTGTTTTTGTTTATTTTTATATAGGTACATACATATACATATGTATATGTATTGTTTTTTTGCAAAGAGAGAATGAGATGACCAAATATGCATTTTGGAGTTTAATTCAAAACACCTCAGCAATGTAATCAATTTTTTTTACTTTTGTGAAATTTAGCAACAGTTTTAGTTCGTGTTATATTTGTTCAGGTTTTAAGTTTTTATAATATCTACCTACCCACATCAATAAAAACTTAAATTTAAAAATAAATCGTTACGAAGTGCCAATACGAAATCAAAAGAATTTTATTCGAATAAAAAACTATTTATACGTGTGTGTATTTAAGAATTTGTTGGAGAAATACCTACCTAGTAATATACTTATCTATCTACTTTGAGGATTATGATAAATCAAAGAATGTTTAAAGATGGCTTACAAAATGATAAAATCGGCATTAGATGGATCACATCAGCATCAATATAACAATGGAGTGATTTTAATAAAGTGCACCTATCTAGGTAAGTTTAAAAAAAATCTAGTTGGAGGTACCTACCTATCCCCGAGCATTTCGCATAGATGTTTAAAAACAATTGCAAAACAATTGTATACTATTGTCTATTTATGTTATAAAATTTTGTTTTATTTTCATTACTGTAAGAACAAACATCAACACTTCTAAAACAGTGCATCTATGAATGATTAGACGGCCAACGCGGTTACTCTCTGACGTCAAAATGACGTCAAATTTTGTCCCAGAGTTGTCAAGGTGTGTGATCGTCAACGCAGAACACTAGCTGTCATTTGTCAATGCGTTGACGGCTACGTTGACACTAGCGTTGATATGAATTTTGGGGTCAATGCATTGACTCTTTTGTGTGACCGTGTAATCGCCCTGTCAACGCAATTGGGACACATTGTCAGAAAGCTCGTCAGCGCATCGACTGTATTTCAACGTTGAAAAATTTCTGATTTTGTAGAGGTTTTTAATCCACCGACATCGTAGCCACGCTTCAACAGAATTTGACATTTTATAGCTTAACAGATAGGCAAAAAACTATATTTTGTCGTATATTGAAAATTTTACTCCAAATATCATTCAAAAGCCCTAAAAAAGGCTTTTTAACGAAGCAAAACATGTAATATAAAAATGTCGAATTTTTAAGTGGTATCCATCCTTCAACTGAATTTTACAGTTTATAATTTGATTGATTTAACATTTTAACTTCGTGTGATCGTCAACGCGAAAAATGTGTGGACACAGTAGACAACATCGTCAATGCATTTTGGGAAAACATTGACTGATTGCTGTCACTCGTGTGAGCGTCAACGTTTCATGCCTTGACACGGTGTACGTTGACAGTTAAATGATGATATTTTTGATGAAGTCAAGGATTCAACGCATTGACCTTTTACTTTTATTTATGTATTTATTTATTTGAAACAAGCTATTTAATATCTAGCGAACAGGGTTCGGACTTTACTTCGATCGAAGTAGATCTACTTCGATTTTGAGAAAAAAATTTAATCTAATTCTCTACTCCTCTTTTTTAGGATTTGCTTCTCTTTGAAAAAATTCTTAACCAACAAATTTAAAGACAGTGCTGGTCAACAAAACATTTTAAAATATTATATTGCTTTGTGTACTCAAAACAAATCAAGATTTGAATTTGAAGACAGTAAACTTTGCTTAATACAATATTTAAACCCAACTAAAATTCAAGGTGCTGATTTAATATCTATGTTTAATTAGTTTTTATTGAAGTCTGAAGTTTGTGTTATAGTTATATTTTTTTTTATTTTAAGTTTGACTTTCTTGTACCTTATAGTTACTTGTTCGCAATTAATTATTTATTTATTAATGAAAAATAATCAAATAATACTGAATAAACTTTTGTTAAGAATTTAATACGAAAACTTTTTTTTAATCTCCTAAAACTACTTCGAAAATTTTGGATCTACTTCAGTTTTTTTCCGTATTTACTTCGAAAATTTAAAACCTAAGTCCGAACCCTGCTAGCGAACAAAGTTTACTTAAAACTATACATTATAAAAATTCCTTTTAAAAATGGTATTTGATACACCAGAAATATTAATTAATAATTCTGTGGCAATAAGACAGAGTAGCTTATGTCGACATAAGCGTTTTTTCGGTTTTTCGATTTTTAGTAGTCTACAGTTTGAGAGCTACTATTCTGTGCAAACCCCATTTTGATATCATTACACGTTGAAAAGTTTTCTTGTAATTCCTAAAACAAATTTACATTAATTCTTATTACAGATTGAAGACTAAAGTGCGTTTTTCTCGAAACCTGTTTTTTTAACATAAGCTACTCTGTCGTATTTCCACAGAATTTATGGTTGACGTTATACAATTTCAACATATTATTTAATGGTGAACTTTCTTCGTAGTTGGTACGATTGTGCGTTATATAAATAGGATCAGGTAGACCTCTTAGATTCCGCTTTGGAACATTAAAATTAACTCGAGACAAAAAGTTTAAAGCATCGATTTTACCATCAATAAGTTAAACAATAAAAACAAAACATAAATAAGAACGACTAGATAGGTCAATAAGCTTGAGCCTGTTATCATATGAAGGAAGATTAATTACGTTGGCCGTGTAATCATAGCTTACCTAAAGAAAATTTCAAATGTGACAAGGATTTTTTTGGTAGAAAAATAGGTAAGAAAAAAAGGTTGTGTATTGAGGGTTTGGGTCAGTGTTGCCAGAAACAACGATTTATCGTATTTTTCACGATTTTTTGAGCTATTTCCATAACACCAATTTTTGATGTAAATAAGGCACTTTATCCCGATTTTCATAAATAAAAGTACCTAAATACATTTTTCCACGTTTTTTTTACTCTTGAATTTAAATACATAATTTACATTTTTATTAAAAAACTGTCTTAAACTAACCTAAAATATCACATTGTAATTTTCTATTGGCATTATCATTAAATCGAGTTTCTCATTTCAACTGCAGTATAAAAATCTATCCGTTGCAATTTTTGTTTCCACCGTTTCATTATCTTCGGTGATGTGTCGGGCGTAGGGACATAAGGCCCAGGGACATTAAGCTCAAGTTTTATTTTTGGGGCTTACGTTCCACTTGAGTGGGACATGAAAGCCCAAATTAAATTTTGGCCTTTAGTCCCACCCAAGTGCGACCCAAGACCCAAATAAAAATGTTGGGGGTTATGTCCCACTAAATAAAAACTAACTCATGAAACTTTGCATACACCCATCCTCGCACCTTCCCCAAAAACTTTAGTGTGCAATAGCACGGGGGTTGCAGGGGGGCAGCATGCCCCCCCGACCATACCTCACTGCTTATACGCCGTAATGCTGGGTGCTAGCACTAATTTTCTTTCAAATAAAACCAACAAATTATTATTATTTTCTATGCCTCTAAAAAGTTTGGGACTTATGTCTTATTGTTAACAAAAAATATTTGGGGCTTGGTAGGACGTAAGCCGCAAAAATAAAATTTCCCTGCAACGGTGTGTCGTCGGTATTTTAGCTTCGTTTAATAAATTCAATTGACCAAATATTTTTAATGAATATTCAGTAAATTAATTTCGAATACAGAGAAATAAGAAAAGAGAACACTGTCTGTGAATCACTGCTGATCCAGTATTTCGTATTCCATATAATTTACATGATTTTATGGCAGCTTTGGTTTAGGTGTTTGAAGCTGTAGCTGTTGACAAAGGTCTCGATTGCACTCATATAAAATTTCAATTTTAAAAACCCACATTTAGGAATGCTTTCGCTGCAAATATTTGTATGAGCTCTTTTGATTTGTCTGGATTGTATCAAAATATGTTTTTACGTACCGACTTGAATCTTTGGTCAAGGTTATATGTCTTAGCTTGATCACAATGCTTTTAATTATTTGTTCAGAAACTACTTGTAATAATTTACCAACCCTGTTGGTCTATGTTCTGGAACTCTCGCATCGATATAAAAATAGTCGAGAACAATCAAAATAAAAACAAATTATATGAGTTTTGTTCCATTTTTCAACGTTTCTCGACCAATTTTATTGATGCGAGAGTTAGAGAACGTAGGCAACGACTAGTTTCTATCTCCCTGAAATATCAAAAATCTAAAAGTAGATAGTTCAGTAAAAACTTATATTAATATTTAAATGTTATTGGTTATAATGGTTAGTGGCGTAGGACTGTTACCCAAATGGTCTTGGATTCAATTCCCATGCCTATATGCCAAAAAAAAAACAGATTTTTTTTCGACAGGTTGCTGCCTCCTGCGACGAATTGAGAAAACCCTCCAAATCCCAGTTATATAGTCAAAAGACATTGCTTCTGTTCTTTGTAACAGTCCCTGAATCGCCATTGTAAATATCTCAGTATTTTTTTTAATTTCTTTGGCCTGGCCTTTATCATCACAATTATTCAATGACGGTGTTATTAGCTTTGCAGCCGTCTTGGACTACGTCAGTTGTTCGGCTGCACAGAATAAACTATAACTTTTCTTTGAAATAAAATCAATAATGTTTAAAAACTTTTAATTTTCTCGACTTTTAATTTTCATCTTCTTGGATTAATTATCATTTAAGTTGGGTTTAAGAAATAAGAACTCTCCCAAAAGCATGAGTCAAAAATGTTTCTTTTTTTTATGAAAAGAAAGAGTATATGTAACCATTTACTATCATTTATGCTTCATACACACTTATTGTACTTAACCGACCTTAGTCAAGACTGAAGAATATACATAATATAAGGACGCCTATACTCAACAGCACCCATAACAGTTATAATATAGCAACAATCTAAAACGATAATAATAATAATTTTTAATCAAAGTTGAGGATGTTTTATTATTTTCCGCATTATTTGCCACTTTAAAAACATCACTGCACTGTATCTGAGTATATGGCTGGCTATCGCACTTCTCGTAATGAGCTCATTGTAAATGCATTAATCATATCAAATAGGCAAACAAGTTGATGATGCTGATTGTCATTGTGCTGTGCGTATATCAGCCAAATAGCAAACAAGCTGGCATTACTTAATGCAATTTGCTGAGGGCAATAGTCTGCGAAGTATGCGAATCGAAAACTATGATAAACAAAGAACGGACAACAAAAAATCAACAATAACAATAATAACAACGCTGCAAAAGCATTTGAAGCAAATCAAATAGATTTCGGGAGGTAAATATTTTTCTTAAGATATAAATTATTGTGAGTCGTATTTTTATATATGAAGTGTGATAAATTAATGTTGCGGTCTCTATATACTCTATAGGAAGAAGATGGTTTGTGGCATTAAGAGATATATTATGTGGTTCTATAACATTAACGGTATGTTTTATTTATATTGTACAGTAGATACCTTAAGAGAGGTAGAGATAGAATTTGAAAAATATTTTGAAAGATTTTTTTTTCAATCCTTGTTGGGTTTATGAATGCGTTGTAGCAAAAAATTTATTTTTTTTAACAAAATGGTATTTTTTATGATCAATGTAGACAAGCAATTTAATCCATTGTTAAGAATTTTATATTAAGGTATATAACTTTCAAGGCCACAGTTTAATGAAGAGAGTAAGGATTTTGTTACAAAATCAAAAGAGAAAAAATCGAATCGAATAACACACAAAAAATGCAAAAAAACATTGAAATCTTTTTTTCTTTAAAATCGATAAACTACAGTTCAACTTATTTGCAGGGTAAAATAAATTTGATTTAACTTAGTGTTAATTAAGGCACTCAATAACAAGACCTAGAGACATTATAAGAAATATAGTGAAATCTCTCATATTCGGACACTGGCGGTATAACCAGAAATTTGTAAGCTTATGAGGAGAAAAAAATTAAATCGAGAAATTTAAAAAAAAAACATATTACCAATATGTTCTAGAATATTTTATATTAATCCGAGTGCGTTTCCGTATTCAAATAAAATGCACGACTGGGTCGCACGACCTATGGTCTTATATGTACAATAACTGTAAAAACACTGTAACTGAAAAAAAATTATGTGAGTACATAAATATGAACAGTACCATCTTTATCGTCGGCTAAATAAAGCTGCTAAGTCCACTTTTGGCCGAAATTGAGATTTTTGATGCTATTATTCTTAAGAAACACATTCTGCACTAAATGGGTTAATCACTTCTGTCCAATGTATCTTAGTTGTTGCAGAAGCCTAAAGTTAAAAAACAAGTTTTAATATGGAGCCTTATTTAATTTTTTTTTGTTTTTTCGCTCTCCTGTAAAATTTGCAAAGGTGAACTTAGCAGTTTTACGTATTTAGCCGACGCGACGATATAATTTTTTAAACAGGATGTCCCATAATCTATGATCCAAACTGAAGCTGTCATGGCTTCTCAGAATCTAGTAACTTTTCTATTCCGAATCATAAATCTTTTCGATTAACGGCTGTTATTTTAGAATTTCGAAAAAAAAACGAAAAAAGTATTCAGTCATACGATTTTTTTTCAGGATGGTCTTTTAAAGATTGAAGTAAACAAATAATGCAGGATGTCAAAAATTTTATTTTAATGCAGAAAATTGGACTTACTATCAAACAATATATTCGAGTGTCATAGCCTCAGTCCATTAGCTGGTTCAAACTACGGGTTTTTCGAAATAAAAAAAAAAAATAGGCGTTGATTGAAACCCGTTATGATTCGGAATGGACAAATTACAAAATTCTGAGGGGTTACCAATTCTGGCTTGTTGTTGATTAACTATGGGAACCCTGTATGTATATACAATTTTGAACACATTTTTAAAAAACCAAATTGGTACGCCTTTTTTTAGTAATTTTATTAATGCAGAGTAAAAAAAATTATTTAGAAAAAAATAATTAACCCATTTTCAAAATATCGAATTTTCAAAAAATTATTTTGAATTTTTTTTATGAAATTAAAAATGTTTGATACTATTTTAACATATATAAGAAAGTCTTGTGTGAAAAATTTCATTAAAATCGGTTCTACAGATAATGACACAGTCGAAAACCAAAAAAAAAAATGGTTCTAGGAGAGATACCGTTAATAAGAGAATACAAAATTTGGTATCGTATCGATATTAGGTCACATACAAATTTTAAAGAAAATAGTAAGAGTCGTTTTGAGAAAAATGAGATTTTCCTTAAAAGTTTCAAAACACTTGTATGGTAGTTACCTACCATTATTTTCGGTTATACAAATAATTTTTGTTTGCTAGATTAAATTAAAAAAAATTCTGGGTGCCAAGTTTGATCAAAATCGGCAAAGTCGTTTTCGAATTATAAATTTCTCCAAAAAAAATTTAAAACTTTTTTTAAAAGACCAAAAACAAAAAATTGTAAAATTTTGATGTAGAATACTTTTGAAAAATTCTCGATATCTAACTGTAAAAAGTTTTTTTTTAATAATACAAATACATACTTCCTACTGAAATACATCAGCCAAGGAGAAGACTTAGCACCATTTTATTTGCACTTTCTTGAATTATTGACTGATGAGTCCAAGTGATATCGCCATGCGCGTAGTTAAGGGTGGCATAGAAATCGTATTGCCCACCCCAGAAAATCGACAGTACTAACTTGTCATTCATTATAAAGACAACAAAATTTATATTTTTCCTACATTAAGGTTTTTTACCAGCTGGTCGTCGTATTTTTCTCAAGGTAGTGTAAAAAAAAACGAAAAAATAAGTGTGTTCCACACCCAGTTTCAAACAGTTTGAGACTGCCAGATTTAGTCATTTTTAGTCTGAAGTCGTTCCAGACTTCAAAAGTTGTGCTAATTCTTACAAGAGAGCGCGCTCGAGAGAGTAAATCATTTCCCCTTCTTGCCAGTTTTAGTCCGAGGAATTTCTTCTGGCTATTTCTGGGCTGGATATCAAATGCCTGGTTGCCGTATGTCAGATGACGTAATTTGTCAGTTGAGTACAAATATCAATGCCGGACAAGGGTTGCCCAAGTGTTAATTTTATTTTGATTTTAGTTTTGAAAGATAAGCATACTTTTTATCATTTTATTAATCTTTTAACTAATCAACTAATTACAAAAAATTTACGCCAATAAACAAAACTATTCCTTGAAAAGAAAATTTAAAATTGACAATATTGAGTATTACTCATATTATATAGTGCTACTTGAAGAAAAACACGCTTAAGCTTCATAATTTAATGTATAATTAAAGATTTGTTTCTTTGTATATTAATATACTTGATGTAAGCTTGTACGTTTATTCTCTGTTAACATTTTATTTTCTTGGGATGTGATTCTAGAAAATTTTGATTAAGATTTATCACTGATCTACGGCAACCATAGTCGAATATATTTTTTAACGTTTAAAAAGTAGTCCAATTTAGTGCGAAAACCGTTCCAGACATTTTTTCAGTTTTCTTTTTTTTTTGAGAGCATTTCATCCCCACTCCTCAAATTTGACATTTGACCAACTTTTAGTGCGAGAAATCTTGGGAACAGACCTAATAAGAACAACGTATCACTATGTTCGTACGTATGTGTATGTAATACGTGAAAACTAATTGCAAATACAATACCTACAAACAAACGGGTAATTCGTTTATATGCAGGAGCGAAAATCCGACCCTAATCCAACTCGATCTTTCGTTCTTGCATATAAACCAGATATTATAAGTTATAGATAGGAAATATGGGGTGTCATTTAGGTTTTGCAGGAGTATGCGTTAAGAAAGGTATACTAGTCCAAAAATGTCATATCCACCACGCTCATCTATTTTTTCAGCTCTTACTGCAGCATTACTGCTTAGGTAATGGATCACATAATTGTCAACTTTAAACGCCGTTTTGAAAACCTACCATTTGCAAATGCTGTAGACGCTTTCCTGAAATTAAACATGATTTCCATACTGCAGAAGATTTTATTAATAACTATAAAGATGTTTTTAAAGTTGATTGTGTAAGCACTGAGTGCTGAAGCTCTGATATTAAAAAATATTTTTCAACTGAAAAATTGCGAAACAAGCATCGAAAATTTAAAACAAAATGTTTCAAAAGAGATGTTTCCAAACTTTTACAAACTTCTTCAGGCAGCGTTAGCTCTTCCAGTGAGCTCCGCCAGCTGTGAAAGGAGTTTCTCAGCAATGCGGCGAGAACAACAATGCTCCAAAATCGTTTCTCTAATGTATCACTACTTAATATTGAAAATGAAATAGTTAAAAATAAAATCACTTCCGAAAAACTCCTGAACCAGTTCAGCCAAGAACATGTAAAATTAAAACTTAATTAAAAAACAAAACCTTACAAACAAAGTCTTTTTTTGTAAAATTTGGTTATTTTGAAAATCTTAATTTAGTGTTTGCAATAAATTTTGATAAAATATACCAATTCTTTTTTAAATATCAACTTTTTTAGAAAACAACACTTTTGATTTAGCAGAGTATAGTGTGGTGTCACTTCGTATGTGAGTGAACTAACTCATTTATTACAACACTTATGATTTTGACAAAAGCTCTATCTATAAAACCTAATTATTTTCTATTTAAAGTAAATATCTTTGAAAGTATTTTTATAAATATTATTAAAAATAAAATTTAAAACTTGCGGTGGTATATCAACTGGCTGACTGCCCCCCCTAGACAAAATTCCTAACTACGCCAATGGATATCGCCGGGACGAAACGCCAATTTTTGTAGGTCAAAAGCTATTTTGAATAAATGGGACTTACTAATAACCAAATTTAGTAAAAAGATAAACGAAAATCTCCAGATTACAGAACATTCGCATACTAATAACGAATTTAATCTGCAGGTTATTAACCAGCAAGACGTTAAAATTTAATACATAGAAATCCATCTTTATAAGCTTTACACTAAACTCATGAACTCAAGGGATTCCTAAATGCATCCCGCAGATCGGATACCCGTGTTGTGAAAAGAAGAACCCATCGAACACCCAAGTTCAAGATTCTTTGTTTTTAGTTTTTTGTTTTTCTTATTTTTTTTTGAAGTAATAACTTTAAAATGAAATGTCTGATTATTTTAATTAGAGTTTTTTTTAGCATATCCTTTGTTGTAACTTAATACATATTTATGACATACAAATAAATGAAAAATAGGTATATAATTTATGAGAAGTGCTTTTCTATAAAATGCGTTCTATATGTATACCCAGTCATGCGTGCATTTGTTGATGGAATCGCTTCTTAATTTTGCTTCTTTAATTTTGTGAGTTCCCTTGAATATATTTATATCTTTCGTTACTTGAACTCATTTTTCTAAATATTTGTTTTTGTTCGAAATTAATGAAATTGAAAATCCAAGAAAGTTTGACATTTATTTGACAACATCTTGATGGAAATTGTAGTAGATTCAAGGAAAGTGTGAGGATTTGTTAACGAGAAGGTTAAATATGCTATTAGTAGGATTCCGATTAAGCTCCGCACTTTATTTTAACCTTGCACTTTATTAATAGTCGACATTAGTGTTTGGTTATTAGTAAGGCCCAATAAGTATAACTGTTTTTGAGAAAATCAAAAATAAAAAAATGGTTCTTTTTTTGTACAAAATGTTACCTTTTTTTCAAAAGTACTGAATTTTGTTAAAAAAAAAACAAAGTGGGCAAGTTTTTGAGACAAATAATATTATCATTAATCGTTATTTTTGGTACCTACTAAAAAAAATTTAAAAAACGTGTCAGGGGAGTGCCCAAAGAACCCAAGTTTAAAGAAAATCTGCAGCTGATCGGACAGACAGACAAACGGACAGAATTTCAAGTCTTTTTGGGGTTATTGAAATTGGTGTCCTCGACCAGTTATTACAGAGTTTGCTTATGGGAGAGTTATTACTATTTACTATATGAAAAAGCATACATTAAATTCCTTCCCTTGAATTTTGAAATCTGTCCAGTTATGAGAGTGGTGTTAATTTGGAAAGAGTCACTGTATTAGGGAAATTTTACCCTAAAAACAAAATATTTTTTAAGGCTATTATGCCTCTTGCGAGGCTTTTCAAAGATAATTTATTTTCACGGAAACGTAGGTATCTCTCATCCTAAAATCGCTCGGATTTAGCAGAAATTGCAAGTCCCCTCCATTCCTGTGAAAAAAAAACAAGCTGGTATTTGTTAAAGTTATAAGTCACTAAACCCTGGGTTCTCCCCGACCTGTCGTATAAATTAAATTTGCTTGATTCGAAGTTAATCCGTTCATATACTAAAGTTGTAGCTGAGATGCACAGATCAAAAGATGGTTTATACGAAAACTAATTTCTATAATTTTCCACATTTTCCAAAAAAAAAAACTGTCCATAATTTTTCACATTTTCCAAAAAAAATAAAAACTATTTGATACCTACTTGCTTAATATAAAATTTCAGGCTGTAAGGTATCCTTAAAATTTACAGCAGTACCTATATAAAATGATATATGTATGTTATTTGTAGGTATATGTAGATAATATTCTGGGGTTTCCATTTTCTTCTGGTTATAGTTTTAAAATAAACAAATTATGTTAATGACACTCATGACACATTCTGTCAGCGAACTTTCAACATAATCTCATTCATCAGATTTATAGAAGATACCATATTAAGCCTACGACATGAGTATAATCAATTTCTATCAACAGACAGCAGCAGCTGATGTCTATACAGTTCTCACACAGGCAACTATTACTATCAAGCAATAAAATTGAATAGAAACAAAAACACACATATATAGTGTTACCTGTACACATACCTATACAGCTTTGAAACAATTTCCAAAACTATATACAGTAGCGATTTAGTTAACTTTCCTCAATCGATACATCATCAGTTAAAAGTGAAAACACGACCATTCGACTATTCGAGCAGTAGCTGTCAAATGCCAACTGTCAGCCAATCCAATTCAAATGTTCCAGCACCATGCAACAATATCTTTCATTACATATGGAGCCGCGGGCATAGATAGACTTCGACATAATATAGGAACACAACACACACACACAAACACTCACTATATTAATAGCTGATTTCTGTGGAAGCTTAAACGAATGAATGGAGCCTTTTAAGAGTTCAACTTTTATATTATAGCTACCCACTAACCTAGTGTTGTTATACACATCTACCTACGAACTCGCGTTCAACATTTTTCACAGTTAAAATAAATCGATAACCTAAAATAGAAAGAATAAGTTGTTAGGAAAAGCCTTAGCCAACTTAACGACTATAGTATACCAATACCACCAACCTGTGAGGTGAGTGAACATCTCTATGCGCCGATCGTGGATTTGGAACTTTAGAGCTATTCGAATATTGGTCTTCTTGTTTGGCAATTTAGTGACAGCTTTATCTGGAAAAATATATCAAAGTGTCAGTGGCAATCTATGGTTGGTGGCACATAATTAATTGCAAAATGTATACCATGTTTACCATGTTTTGTTGTCAACATGTATAGAGAACCTCCATTGCCAAAAGAGAAAGATGGCTTCAGTATTATAAATGCCTTTTCTATATATCGTCTGTCAGTGACAATATAAGCCTGCACACAACCACCTACTTATGTCTATTACCACGCGTGGTAATAAAGTTAAAACGAACTCCTGAAATTGAAAAACAAAACAATTGGGGAGAACCTCATTTCACATATCAACATATTTGACGCACATTTTAAGAACACATTTTTGTGACTGCAATAAACCCTTTTGACTGATAATTGTATATTTTATGTAAATGAATTATAAATTTGGAAAAGAAGAAAAAGTCCCATGTTAGTTTTACTTACTTCAGAGAACATAATTTTTGTGTCATGGATAATAAGTGTCGAGGTTATGGTCAAATCAAATTCATATTTGTAATTGGATCACACAAACTGCCCAATATCCAATAGACCTATGGACATGAGAGTTTAAATTTTGACAAAAAAAAGCTCAAAATTTTCAAGCTGAACATTTTTTCTATATCCGACATCGAAATAAATTGATTTTTGAAGGGAAGCTTCTGGAATGAAGATGGAAATAAATTCGCACCATATTAATATATAGTTTAAGAGAAGAGTGAGCTTAAAAATAAAACAACAAAATTGGCAAAAATTGATTGAAACGAGTTTTGCCAAAAACAGCTTCAAACCTTCAGTTTCATACATACAGCCTATTATTTATGCAAAATTATACTGAAAACTATGAATATGTTTGTTTTACGAATTGTATAACTTAAGTTTTAAAAGTGGGATCATGAAAATTAAGGTTTTTTAAATGCTCTATAAGGGAAGTATTGGTTAAAACTAACTTTTAATCAAAATTAACGTACAAAAAATGGCTAAAAGAAAAATTGGGACATGTTTTTTAATTGTTGTTTTTGAATAAGTTATTAAAAATAGAAATAAACACCTAATTCCATGAAAAATCATTATTAAAATAAATTTACAAACGATTACATCTTCTTCATTTTTTTTAATTTGCATGTACATACCTATACAAAAATTGGGCTATACAAAATCGAAAACAAATACAAACGTATACAAATTACAATCTAATTGCATTTAAAGATTTTTGGAAAGATAAAGTGAGTGCGCCAATCTCCGTTTCTGTGTCCCAAAGTTTTTTGAAATTCATTTTTTAAAAATTTAAAAACTAATTTTATTTAAAATCAATTCAATTATTTTATAATATAAAAATTGGGACACGCAAAATCGAAAAAAAAGACAAACCTGTACAAACGATTATCTATCGAACTCAATTTACAGATTTTTAGAACGATAAAGTGAATGGGCCAATTTAATTTGAATAATTAATAAAAAATAGAAATAAAAGAAACGATTAGCTATCGAACTCCATTTACAAATTTTTAGAACGATAAAGTGAATGGACCAAATTAAATTTTTGTCCCAAATAAAAAAAAAAAAAATTCTATAAAAATTCATTATACAAAAATTATAAACGATTGAATTTGTTTTTATAATTTTATTTAAAAAAATTGGGACAAGCAAAAACGAAAAAAAACTAACATGCACAAACAATTTTCCATCAAGTTAATGTAAGTGGGCCAATCTCCGTTTCTGTGTCCCAAAATTTCTTGAATAAATAATTAAAAATAGAAATAAACGAACATTTAAAAAAGTTACTTTATTAAAAATCATTATAGAAAATGTACAAACGATTAAATTTATTTTCAATTTTTTATATTAAATTTGGGACATGCAGAAACCAAACAAGAAGACGAATGTGTACAAACGATTATCTATCAAACTGCAATTACAGATGTTTTGAACGATTAAGTGAGGGCGGCATACTCCTTTTTTATTATTATTTTATATATATATTTGCAAAAAATGAAAACTGGTTCAAAAATACGCCCTCTAAATCATGGCTTATTTAAATTATCTCATTTATCTCATCATAAAATAAAACTAGAACTAGAACAAAATAATTTTGGCACAAGTTGTTTTGAGATTATGGACAAACTGCCAATACTAATATAGGAGTATGTAATATTAATGTCGATAACTCAGAGCACAATCAAAATAAAAATAAAAATGTATGTCACAAGCACTTGTGCGTTGTGTGCTATTTCATAAGTGAATCCAAAAAACATGTTTTGTGTTGTGTCGCATTTCGTTTCTAATCAAGTTCTCAAAATCTAAACATGATTGGCTATGTCCCACCTCCAACAAACTTATATATTGTTCCAATCAACCATTGCGACATATACTTCAAAGGCAAAGATAAAGTACCAAGCCTTTTTAAATTTTCCCTTGTTCCCCAGTCATGGTCAAAGGCAGACTGAAAGGCAAGAACCAAATTTTTTACTTAGACAACCAAATAGTTTAGAAGTTGCTGTTTTATTATGAAAGTGACTAAAAAAATGCCAATTTATAAAAGTTTTTTTTATAAAGGCACCTCAAGGCCAGAGCCCTCAACAGGTAAGCATATCTTCGGGTACCCAGAAATATTGTTTTTTTGAATTATAGTATTTCTCTAGCGTCGTCCTTTGAAGATGTACGGGAATGGTTTATTAATGACAATAGTATAGGGCGTATTCGTTGTCGTTTGTTTAATTCATGTTTTACTAAATTATACAGTTTAAGATCAAATGTGGATAGATAAATACAGCTCTTTTTCATATAGCCTTATTTTAATGTGTTTATTAAAATACGAGTACAAAACGAATGAATTATTCTACTTTAATAATTATTGTTTTCTCAGAAAATTGAATAAATCTTTTAACTAACGCCCATATTCATTCCATACATCCAGATTAAAATTAAAATCTGGATGTATTTACATTTAATTTGTATGATTTACATTTGTATTCAAGTTTTAATCTGGATGTATCGAGTGAATAATATTGCGGTAAGTATCAGTTTAAAAATGAGTATCGTCTGTTAAATGCGTAAAAGTGCAAAGTCTACTTGAACAAATTTTACAGGAGAGCAAAAAAACAAAAAAAAAAATGCATACAAATTGGATTTCTTTTTAAGATTTTGCAACAACTGCGATACACCGGACAAAAGTCATTTAAGCAATTTGTGTAGAGGTGTTTCTTAAGAAAATGGCCTCACAAATCACAATTTCAACCAAAAGTGGACTTAGCAGCTTTACGGATTTAACGGACGATAAGAAATCTGTCAAACTGTAATAATTGTAATTGTAATTGTAATTGTAATTGTCATTGTCATTGTCATTGTCATTGTCATTGTCATTGTCATTGTCATTGTAATTGTAATTGTAATTGTAATTGTAATTGTAATTGTAATTGTAATTGTAATTGTGATTGTAATTGTAATTGTAATTGTAATTGTAATTGTAATTGTAATTGTAATTGTAATTGTAATTGTAATTGTAATTGTAATTGTAATTGTAATTGTAATTGTGATTGTAATTGTAATTGTAATTGTGATTGTAATTGTAATTGTAATTGTAATTGTAATTGTAATTGTAATTGTAATTGTATTTGTAATTGTAATTGTAATTGTAATTGTAATTGTAACTGTAATTGTAATTGTAATTGTAATTGTTATTGTAATTGTAATTGTAATTGTAATTGTAATTGTAATTGTTATTTTAACCATAATATTCCTGTACTGTTGTTTTTGGCTGTAAATATTTGTCATGAGAATCTGTTGAGCAAGGTTGGTTTTTATAAAATATTTCGTTAAGGTAACCTATTTTTATGAATTTAATTAAACAAATTTAGGAAACCCGATTTTAAAATAAGACTCTCAATGTCAATGTTATTTTTTTCAATTTACCTTCTCTGCAGCTTCTACAAATCATCAATCAAAAGCTGTAATTCAGAGCCTTATGAGTTTTAACTCTATAAGATCTATTCCTTCTGTAATCATTCTGTCTTATTTTTAAACCCATTTCAAAGTCTATCCCAGCGTTGCCGCAAAAAAAAAATGTCCGTGCCACATTTTCTAAAAAAAACTGTGCTACTTTCGTGCCATATGTAAAAAACTGAAATTATTGTATTTAAAAAAATAAAATTCAATTGTGGGGAAAATATGAACAATACAAAAAAAGAATAAAATAATTACATCCATATATGATAAATATTATTGTATCTCTATTCCGTTATTGTCAAAAAATAAGTCAGTCTTTACTCTATTTGAAACAATTTTCCTAATTTTTTTTTACAACTCGCTTTATCTGAATTAAAAATTAAGAAAAACAAGCCACATTGAATTTTTTCGACAAGATGAAATTAGTTTTCGTGTCAAAAAAGCAAGATTTTGCCACTTCCGCAACGCTGGTCTAACGGTTTTCCAAAAGTATTTTAAGGAAAAAAATTTAAAATAAAACTGTCAATGTTTAACACGGTATTGAACTGCAAATTGGTCTTTTATTATAAAATATTCAATGCACTCGAATAATATTCAGCTATAGGTATGTACCTATTTTGATTTGTGTGTTGCATTGTGCGTTCCATTTCATTGACAGTAACGCGCTGCGTTCTATCCTCAATCCTCATAGACATAGGCTCTCGTCACTGTCCCAGGCCATTGATACCATTATATACTATATAGGCATCATGGATCGTTGGTCCGTTCCGCTAGCAGCATAAAATTCAGTTTGACCACCACCTTATCTTCGACAATTTGGTGTTTCTGCTAGGGGTATGGTAAGGGGGAGGGGGAGTTGTGACATTTGGAATGTGTCGCTTGCGCTTAAATTGTTTATGAACAATTTTGGCAACTTTACGAGACATACGGTCCCAAATTTTTTGATAAATGTATCTATAATATCTACATATATCTTACAGTATAAATGTATATTGTATTGCGTTCCAAAAGGTTCAATCTGTTTTACTCTTATTCGCATGATTATTTAATTTAAGGTTTTGCATTGGTGGTTGGGCAGACTGATCTGTTAAAGTATCGGTTTCTGTATTTCTAGTCGACTAACAACAAAATGATTTGTTACGTTCATTCACTTAAACTGTCAATCAGCAACGGTATATGTTTTCCCTGAGGTGAGTTTTGAATGTGGGGGCATGTCTAACTAGTCGCAGTATATAGTGCTGATTTGGTATTAGTTTGGTTTTGATTTGATTACATCATCACAAAGCAGGATTATCATATGAAAATAAAAGCTAATAGGGTTTGTTAAATTTATAATCGAGGGATGCACTTGTCACGTTTTTTTTTTTAAGTAGGTATATCGGTACTGAAATGGACTAATTAGTAATTAATTTAATTCCCATAGGAATGCTTGATTAGTTTTGAAATAAAGCATTAGAGAGCTGGGTTGATTTACCGGTCAACCATTAAAGCTTATAATTAATTTATGAAAATGATCTTCTACTAGTTTTGTAAGAGAATCTTCCCTGAATTCTAAAAGTATGTTCAATGAATTCAATGCCTTCTGTCAAATTAAATTTTTTTGTTTTTCATAATTCCCGCCAGGGGGTAATACTCATAATTTCATAATTTATATTTATCTCCTGCTTTTTATTCACATACTCGCAAATCGTTTTAGCGGTAACCGATAAGTTTGAGTTATTATATCAGTTCCAACAGCAGGTAATATTTCGGCATCAAAGCACATTAAGGCATGAGTGAATCTTAAGAAAAATGCATTCGTGCGCGCATGAGAAGCAATTTAAGAGCATTTATCAAATAATAAAATTAAACAAAAATATTATAAAAAAAAATTTTTGTTTTCTTTCCAAGATCTAAAAAAATGAATGTTTTTATACCTGCTATATAATCTTGCAAAAAAAACACACAAGAAAAGTAAAATGGTGTTTCAAAAATATTCACCATGTTCAACTTACCTTTTTGGCATATTCTTATATAAACGTGAGTCTCAAGTTATTTGATACTCTATTTTGACAGACACTGTGACATGTTGCCGTAAAATATCGCAGAGCGAATATCTTTGTCAAAGGGAATGCCCTTGTCATCTTTTGAAAAATCTTATTTAATTTTGAAAGTGAATGCAGTTGATTTTCTCAACAGAAAAACTAAATTTGGCAAATTTAGTCAAAAGAAATTACATCTACTTTTTTGACAGCAAAGTTGAAAATTTAATTTTGATTGATTATAATTTATAACAGTTTTTTTACTACAGTTATTTTTGAGTATTTCCTGTTTTTAACTAACTTAATAATCAACTCAAAGATTAGACGGCTAACGCAAATGGTTAACGCGTTGACTCTCTGATGTAAAAATGACGTAGAATGTTGTCAAGTCACGAGATTTTCAACGGAGAATTCTGTTGATGCGTTGACACGAATTTTAGCGTTAATGCGTTTACTATTTTGTGTAACTATATATAAACAACCTGTCAACACATTGAGGACACATCGGCAGACTGCTTCTCATTGCGTTGACTGTATATGTGTATCCCAACGTTGACACAGCTGAACTTTTGCACTGCGTCAACGTATAACCTGTGTTGAGCTTCATATCAATTTTAAAAATTATATGATTTTTTAAAAGTTTTTTTTAAATAATCGACATTGTAGTCATCCTTCAATGGAATTTGACAGTTTATTTTAAGGTTGACAGTCTACATTTACCACAAAAAAATAAAAAAAAAAACTGTGATCTTCAACGCGAAAGTTACTGATGGTCTTGTCAATTTATAGTCATATTTGTAGGTGTCACTTAAGAGTAAAAACACACCTCAATGCATTTTGGGACAGAACTGATGATGCCATTCATGTGATTCATGAGTTACATGCTTCAAATGTCAAATCAACGTCAATTTGATCGTCAAAAGATCGTAATTTTTGACGCAAATATTGCTATAGTCAAATATGCAATCGTCGTGTTGCACAAAATCAGTTTGATTAGCGTCAGTCAATTCCCTTGTAAATGCATTTTGTTTTGGTTTTTCGAACAGTTTGTTCTTGCAGTTGAACATCTTGCAATTCCATTTTTGACGCAAAAGACGTTTTCGAAAACGGCCTATATATTTTTCGGGAACATTAACTTTTTATCTCCGTCCAACAGAAATTGAAATTAATTGATTTAAAAACTAAGACGCTAAATGAGGAAGGAGTGCTGGAAGGGGGAATAAAATACAAAGTCCAGCCTGTTATATGATTTTAAAATCTAGTTTGACTACAACTGTATTTAACTGAATGAAAAAAAGCTGAATTTTATTTAATTTTGACAACTTTCAATTTTGAAAGCAGAATTTCGAACCGCTACCGTATTTTTACTTCAATCACCCTGCAAATACCAATTGTCTTATAAACCAACTAAAAAAAATAAGAAAAACTAATACTAAATTGGCATCTTCTTATCCTGTTTGCATGTCCAGAAAACTAGACCACTTTTTGCTTCACTTTTGTGCTGCCAATTACGTAGTACGCGCTCCATTTAGATAACATGACTTAAATGAACTGAAATGAACTGACGACGACGAAGACGCTGTCTGATTATGCTGAGCGCATGTGATGATTATTTTCTCATTTCAAATTGCATAGCGTCTGTTATTAGTTATAGATAAGTATCTTTATATGAACGTTGCCAATGGCACACTATATGGTCTATAATGACGCACTTCACCCATCCCATGCCATATGATGCCTAAAATTGTTGCAACACAATCAATGGCCTTAAAGTTTCCTTTTTATCAATTTTCTTCGATTGAGTCGAGTCTGTTGTGGCAAGTTCGTTGCAACATGCAATTCTGTCATTATAGATTTTCTTAGAATAAAGGTCTTTGTTGAAGTGCAGCATTATTACAGTGTCTTCATAAAATGAAGCTGCAACAACCACATTTATAAAGCATTGAGTCTTTTTTTCTTTTGTGTGTATGGTATGTTAAAGTATAGGTACTTATTCATATCAATGAGCTGTGATCGCTTCCGATGCAAACCCCAGACCAAAATCAAGTACAAGTACTTACTACATAGAGTTTTGGTATAATTAAACTGAAAGTTAATGATTTTTCGAATCAGAATTGGGTCAAATTGATTTCGAGTAATTTATGTATTTTTTTTTATATGAATTTGGGAAAAAAGAAAGTGAATATGGATATCTGAAGCTGTGTATAGTGTGATCGATATGATTAAATTGATTAATTCAATGACTGAAAATAAGTTTCTTTATATTTTTTTTAACTGAAAATTAAGTCTAAGAGACTATCAAAATTATAAATACTGAAAGGGTAGTTCTATAGAAATTGAATTTGGAACCCATTAAAATTAAAAACAAATAAAAAAAATATTTTGTGGGGGGGGGGGGGGGGTCAGATTAGTGCGAAGACATTAGAACTAATAATAATGATTCATCATAAGAAATGTGTTCAATTTCAAACTTATCGTTCTTTTAGGGGAAAAGTACATCCAAGAAGGGAATTTCCTGCCTCGGTTGTACCATACTAGGTCAGTTGCATCATACTGTGGTTCATCCTCTCATCAATATTTTAACTCGGTTTAAGGTAATCCGTTGCATAAGTTGTGTCGATTAAATACACCCGTTGTTATGGCCCACAAAGGCAACGCATTCAACGGATTCAGGGGAGAAATTAGCTGAAATTTAATATTTTATATCCGTCAGATTCGATGACATATCAATTGTCAATAGTAATTTGCAGCTGTGCAGTTTTGTAATTTTGTTATATTTTATTTCTGAGGCTAATCCATTAAAAACGGTGGGTTAAAGTTTGTCCGCCAAATATTAAGTTGAGCAAAAAAATTTTATGGAGTTTCGCGTTTTCTTATTTTTTCGTTTTAGCATGTCCCAATTTTGTATAGCCAATCTTTTCTTTTAAATATACAAAAACTAAAAAAAATGCAATCGTTTCTATAATGATTTTCCATGGAATTACATATTTACAAAAATTTTATTTTATTTCTATTTTTCAATTATTTACATGGGTTGGGGGATCGAAATTCTGCCAAGGCTAAAATTCTTTTATCAAAATTCTGCTTTTAAAATCCTGTTTTTCAAAATTCTGCTTTACAATATTCTGCTTTTCAAAATTCTGTTTTAAGAAATTCTGCGAATACTAAGTTTTTTTTATTATTTGCAGAATTTTGTAAAACATTGTTTCGAAATTTGAATTTTTATACCTAAGTACTTAAATTTAATTTTAATTTTAAAAATAAAACTTTCTTATTCTTATTTTAAATGCATTAAACATTGTTTTTTTGACAAAATTAGTAGGTATGTATGTATACACCTCAAAAATTGAGAGTACCTACCTAGTTTATTTATTTATAACTTTTACTTTAATTTTCATTATCGTTTGGTAACTGTTCGTGAAAATGCACTGTAAATTGTCAAAAATATGGAAATTTCTGTTATCAAATCTAATAAAGGTAAAGATAAATTGTGCGTATATGGATATTTTTTTATTTAAAAAAAATAAATAAATGTAATAATTACAACTGAGCATGTGCGAATCCAATAAAAGATAAGTGTAAACGACGAGCAGTAAAGCGGTTGGAAGGAAATGTGCATGTTATTGTAATTTATAAACCATTGACAAAAAAATCAATTGTTTGTACACTTGATATATGAGGCGCTCAGCGCCAAAACGGTCTAACCCACATTTCCAAATAAAATTAACTAAATACGCAGATCGAACCACAATTCAATCATTTATATATTATAAAAAAAACCGAAGCCCTATGTAGCATAGTTTTGTTATTATTGCGGAAAAATGTTTGTAATGTATAAAAAAACATCAAAAAGGCTCGAAGACAAAATGGCTTTGGTTGCTAAGATGAAATATAATTTTCAAAAAAAAACTTTGCATAAGTTAAGTCAACAGTTCACAATGACTCTTTAATCAATTAATTATTTCAAACAAGAATAATAAAAAATTTTTATTTAACTTTTAATGGAAATTTAAAAACAAATTGTTTCAAATAAGCTTCTTCTCTTTAAACTCATTTATCTCAGTTCAAAAATATTGGGGTTAGGCCGTTTTGGCGCTGAGCGCCTCATATATACATCTTCAATGTGTATACTTACTTTCATTATAGTTTTTAACCACAATACAAACTTCGTGCTATTCGATCGTGTAGGTATATATATTTATTAAATATAAACTTAAATAATATTTTAAACAGAAACTTTACTTATAAGTTTCTTTATAAATTTTCTTTTCTTTTAATTGCTCTGGTTAAGGTGCTTTCATTGAAACTCAACATTGGAAATTTGAAATTTATAAGTTTTGAGACACTTATAAACAGAAAAATCAATAATTTTTTGTATGCTAATAAAAAGCTGATGATTCAATTATTATTTCCAGCCAAAAAAAAATATTTATTTTTTGCCCAACCTTCCACATAAAAGACTTTTATTTTTTTAATGATAGAACCTTACCATTTTTATCATTGGAATTTAAAAACCATTTTTTGTGGAAATTTGGGCCAACAAAATTTTTGTTTTTTCCAAGAATTAATGTCATCAGCTTCATATTGGCATCAAAGTAATGACTGATTAATGCCTCAAAACATAAAATTAAAATTTCCAATGATGGTTTGTTTTCAGTGAAAGCTATAACTGGCGCCCAACTGATTTAGCTTTAATTCATTTTCATTTGCCAATTTAAAGTTCTTAAGTGATATATTTATTTATATCCTAAGAGGATCACATTTTAATTTATATAGCTATTCTTTTCCGATTTCCAAGCAAAGCTACAACCCATAAAAACAATACAAAATTATGATTTGCTGCAAAGTTTATAAAATACATGATGGGAACTTGCAACAACATAAAAACATAACAATTATATTATTCTTCGAAAGATATATTATATTATGTACATGTGTAGATTAAATGGAAATTTGTCCAGACAAACTTTGTATGTGTGTTGTTGCATATTTTACCGGTGCAGGATTTACTTTTGAGCGGCCAGAATCCCAGAATTATATTTTGATAAAATTTTGAAGGCGAGTCAAACGAATAAACGTGTGACTGTAAGAAATTAGTATTAGGCCAGGCGCGCACCTGCAACTAAACAGTTTGGTTCTAATTTGAGCACAACGGGCTTATATGGAAGTGCGCGCACATAAACTTCCGCGGGGTCTCATATAATCCTATAGTACTCAAAATCGAAACCAAATAGTTTGGTTGCAAGTGCGCGTCTGGCCTTACGGTTGGCGAATTGAGAACATTTGATTGGACTTAAATATCCAAAATTTTTCTCGAATCTTCGTTGATTTGAACGTCATTCGTCAAATACGTTAGTTCGCTAATGCAAACATTTCACTTCGAACGTTCGATTCGCCAATGGGGGTATATTATATTTGTTTTTTTTTTGTTTTGATACTCAACTTTTTTTTTATGGTAATAATAAATATAGTCATAATGCTCATTACAAAAAGCAACAATTTTTTTTTTATTGTATCGTTATGAAAACAAGAATTGCAGTTTTCGTTGTTAAAGCAAAATGGTCTATAATTGTACAGGGTGGCGCACGAATCGTGCTACAAAAATAAAACGTAATAACTTTTTTTCTGTGTGAGTAATCGGCTTATTTTTTTTTTTATTTTGTAGGTTACTATTTAGATTTATAAAAATGGATGCTTGGGATACGGAGAAAAGAATTTGGATAGTGCAACGGTACCATGCTTTGCAGTCCGTCATTTCCGTCCAAAGGGAATTTAGGCGGGAGTTTGGCGGTAATCCCCCGAGTAGATGGACCATTATGAGGTTTGTAAACATGTTTGCCGAATCTGGAAGCATCGCACGAAGGCCGTACCATCGAGATGCCAATGTTCGGGTTCAGGATACAATCGCAGCAGTAGCATCTGCAATACAGGCCAATCCGAACGTTTCGACCCGAAACTTATCGGGGCAAATTGGAATTAGTAGACGGTCATTACAACGGATACTTCATGACGATTTAAACTTGTTTCCGTACAAAGTCCAAATTACTAGCAAGTTAAACCCTCAGGATTTGCCTGTTCGCCTGGAATTTTGCCAAAAAATGATATCAATGGCCGAAGAAGACAACACATTGATCAATTGTTTGTTCATGTCTGATGAGGCCCATTTTGATCTTAACGGCAATGTAAACAAGCAAAATTGCCGTATATGGAATGAGTCTAATCCAGAAATGCTCCATGAGACGGAACTGCACCCAGAACGAGTCACTGTGTGGTGCGCAGTTTCATCAAGGTGTATTGTCGGGCCGTACTTCTTTGAAGAAAACGGTGTAACCGTTACTGTCAATGGGGACCGTTATTTAAAGATGTTGAAGGAGTTTTTTTACCCAGAACTGCGCCGAAGACGTATACCATTCAACAGCGTTTGGTTTCAGCAAGATGGAGCAACTGCACATATAGCTAGACCAGTTATGGCGGAGCTAAACAAAAAATTCGCAAACAAATTAATTTCTAGGAACTCCACTCTTCACTGGCCTCCAAGGTCACCTGACCTGACTGCACCAGACTTCTTTTTATGGGGTTATGTCAAGCAAGAGGTGTATAAAACGAAGCCCAGGAATTTAACTGAATTAAAGCAGTCCATAACGACAATAATTGAGGCGATCCCAACTTCAACTCTTCAGGCCGCAATGAATAATTTTTTGACCAGGTGCCGCATATGCGTGGGACAGCGTGGAGGTCATTTGCGGTCTATAATCTTTAAAAACAACTAACTATTTAAAATAAAATTTAATTTTCTAACCAATAAAAAAAAAATAAATGAAATACATCGATTAAAAAAAAAGTTATTTGAATTTCTTATTGTAGCACAATTGGTGCGCCACCCTGTATTATAAAAATCTCTATCTTTTTTTACTAAATTTTTTTTATGAATGTTCATCATACACAACACATCAAGGTTTTCATTGTTGATCATAGCCAAGTTTTTACCTTCCTTAATCTTCTGAAAGATCGCTCTGCTATACATGTTGCGGCGGAAATGGACAGTCCTATATATAGATTGTGCTGCGAAAACCGAAGGATTAAATTCTTCCGCATTTTTCAACACATCACATAATATTTTATATATTAACTTGGTCAAAATTCATCTTATTGTGGATAAACCACGGACTCGGCAGAAAAATTATCCAGAAAGGATAAATATTTATCAGTTATCTTTTGGACAGTCAAATTGAAATTTTATGATTCCCTGCTTTGCATATTTTTAGGAGATTACTAAAATATTGCATATGCAAATTTATTTTCTTCTGAAAAATTGTCTTTAACTGCCATATTTTTTACTCGATACATCCGAATTAAAATTTAAATCCGGATGTATTTACATATATTGAATTTGTATTATTTATCGAGTGAATAATATGGCGGTAAGGGATACTATCAGAGAATCCTGCAAGTAAGGGATGAAAATTAGTGTTATAAAATAATTTTCGGGAAGGAATATTGGATCGGTGAGTTTGTTTCCTTATAATTCTCGGGCAGCTCAATTCAATACCTGATTCACTCAAATATTTTTCAATTAATTCCCAAAGCATTTTGATGAAATTCTCCCAACCTTCTCCAATTTTCTTCTTCAAAATTCCAAAAAGGGTTCTGACATATCAGAAATTCAAATGTCATTTTGGTGATGAAAATTTGGTGGAGGTGAAACATAAAAAAGAAGTAAAAGCGTTCAGCAAATTAAATTAAATTTTTTTCCACTTAAGAGAGTTTTTTTTCAATGAAAAATATTAAATTTAACTGAAAATATATTTCAGGTATCCGGGTTTTCCACTTAAGCGAGTTTCGCTTAAGCGGATTGTTAAAAAGGTAATTGGTCGACAAATACTCGGGGATGAAAAAAGTGATTCATATAAGCGGGTTTCTCTTAAACGAGTTTTACTGTACTAAAAAATCGTAGCTCAGAGACTGGGGGAGCATGGTACCCGCATGTACCGCACAATATTTTTAAAATAACTTTTCTTTAAAGTGAGAGATTAACAGATTTCTCCATTTAATATCAATATCGATATAATATATAAGATATAACTTATAAGAATAAGGTCAATTTTAAAGTGAATTAGTAAGTAAGGATGGCAGGTTTGTATAATAAATTCAAAATAGCTTTTAACTGTTTTTGGTCCTACAAACATTTGGCACTTCGTCCCGGCGATCTCACTTGGACTCATCAGTTGACTATAGTGTAGTGAGAGCCTTGTCAATATGGTTTTTATAATAGATAAATGATATGGGGCCCATTCATTAAGAGATGCTGCCCCTCAAATGAAAACCAACGGGCGCTGAACTTCCAAACTTCTTAAATTTGCTCTACTATATACCTCTAGCCTCTAGGTAGATCCATAGCTATATATCCCTATTCACATTACAAAAAAGTATAGGTCCATACCTCGAACCCCAACCTATAATTCAAATGATAAACAAAACGGCCACTTAGCGAATCATATTCTGCCCACAGCGATCAAAACAAACTAAAATTCTTTAGAATTCAAAAAAAAGAAACAATAAAATAAAATAAAACAAAACAAAACAAAACAAAAAAAACTAAACCAAACCAAACCAAAACGAATCCAAAGCCTTGTTGCAAAATATTTCGTTTACTTTTGTTTTTGTTTTTATTTTTGTTTTTTTTTAATTCCATTTTTATTCGCTCAAAATATTGTGATTGTGACCTAAGAGTTTCAAAACGAAATTGAAAGGGTTTACTTCGGATCCAGAATGCCAGTGTATCGTCATTTCGTACTTATATCACATTCGTATAACTATGTACGTATATATACGATATTTTATATTTGATTTTCCATCCGTGGGTCTTCGGCCAGCTTCCTTTCCAGCAACACATTTTAGACACAAAAGTGTGTTGTTGTTGAGAACCAACTCGTGACGTAGACCCTTTTTGTCGCCCTCGGGAACTATGAGTTCATGATATTATGCCAACACACCCTTGGTATATATTTATCCTTTTCAAAGAAACAAAAAAAAAAAAAAAAAAAAACAAATCTATATAGAGTTAGTGTACACTGTACGATTGAATGGGCACTGTGCTGTGTGCACTGTGCAGTCAAAGAACTTTTCATGGTTGAATGGATTTGAACTAAAATAGATTTCAAAATATATGTACATAGGTATGTACTATGTACCTACATCTTGAATCCACAATGTCAACAGAGCGTTTGGCAATTTGTTGTCGATTTGTTGTGGGAACAGGAATTGAAACCAAACCAAAACCAAAAAAAAAAAACATTTTGAACTTTAGCTGGATACTTACTTATATATAGCAATTTATATGTTTGGTTTATTTTGGTAACAAAGCAATAAACTGTTTGTCCAAAGACAAGGCTACGACGCAAAAAAGTGTCCATGGTTAGAGTAAAAATTATATGGAAATATCTCTAAGTTTAACTTGATTGGGAATTTGGTTAAAAATACTTTATACCTATACCAAGATTGCAAAAACAATATAAAACTAAAGTTTAAGGTAGAATGAAGGTAGTCATAGGTTACCTTATAATAACAGCAACGTCATACCTATATTTGTTGTTCAACAACATAGGTTGTGAGAGATACCTATACAGTTTTTGAAATACAATTTTCTAAAGCCTTGATATTACCCCGTGGAGTAATGGTTAGTGCGTAGGACTGTTTCGCCGAAAGTCTTGGGTTCGACTCCCAGCCAATGCCACCTTAAAATAAAAACAGAAATGTTTTTATCAGTTTACTATATACTTACTACCCCTTGCGAGAAATTGACGAGTCCTCCAAGAGTATCTCTTGCCATGAAAAAGTGCAGCTGCTCACGTTAGCCGTTTGGATTCGGAAGAAAATTGTAGGTCCCCTCCATTCCTCCAAATAACATGCACACATGAATAGTGGAGAGTTGTATAAGTCACCAGGCCCTGGTTCTAAGCAAGCTGTCGCGCCACTTAATTTATTTTTTTATAAAGGCTGGCTTGGGATGCGTAAGTAGTATGCTAGGAACAAAATCGATGGCCATGTGGTACCTATACAAGCTAATGTTTCGAATAATTCGGATGCAACAAATGCTTTCATTTGAGAATATATGACGATTGATACCTTCCTATATACCCATAAACTAAAACATTAAACAGGGTCTAGTCGCGATAGTTTAGTTGAAAATTGGTAGCCGCATCCTTTCTTGCAATAAATTCAAACAATTCACAAACGATTACTGATCGATTGAGAATAAAAAAGTTAATGCTACTAAATCTTTAAAAAAATATTATGGCTAGCTGGTACGATACATTTTATTAAATTTACTAATAACTCAACTAGCCCAGTTCAGGTTTCTTGACATCTCTGAGATCTCAGCAATCTTAGAAATCTGAACGTAATTCTTTAGTGAGTGAGATTCCTCACTTTTGTTGTCAAAAAGCTGAGACTGAAAATTTTTGGATTCGTTTGCTCAATTATTTTTTGTCGCAGTTGATCAATTTATAAAAAAGATAAGGAAAGTGCTTTTGACTTCTGAAGGAGAAATTTTGTTCAGGTTTCTCCTTCTCCTCAGTGGAGCTGACAGAAGTTTGCTCAATGAGATCTCAGAAACGTCAGAAACGTCACGGCTAAATAACTAACGAGTCGCAAAACATTTAATTCTGTCACAAAGAGTCACAAACGATTGGCATAGAAAAAAATTAGAAAAGTCAATTTTTGAAAATTTGGAATGGCTAGCTGGAAACAGCTAGTGCATCCTGCGTTCGGAATTCGGCACCGAGATCGACTTTCTAATTGAAATCGTGCAGTTATAATTAAGGGGACAGCAAATGT